>OW026519.1:5938989-6511489 GCA_932274085.1 Protocalliphora azurea
AAAAAATCACATAAATATGTAATTAATCGGTTCAAAAAAATTCAAATTAATGAAATTTATAAAAATAGAAAAATGTGAAAATTATATTTAAAAAAGTGATTTAATTAATTGTATTTTATTTTTAAATACATTAGTTTTATTAATAAATGTATTTTTTCAACAATGTTGCTCATTTATACAAAGTGTGATAGTTTTCTTCTAGTCACCTACATACAAAACAAAAATAATGAAATAATAAAAGGAAAAAAGATACAATTTTTCTAATACATTTGTTATTTTTCTACGCATTCAGAAATTATTGTATTTAAAAAATCAAAAAAAAAAAAAAAAAAAATATATATATATATATATATATATATATATATATATATATATAAAGCAAAAATAAAATAAAAAGTAGCAAAATAAATAAAAATATATATTTATGTGTGTGTACCTATGTAAAAATGTTTGCATATTAAGTGATTAATTAGTTAATTACACAAACGTCATAATAGTAAATTAATAGGAATAAAAATACATATTAAAGTGATTAAAACAAAAAAAAAAAAAAAAAAAAAAACAAAACGAAAATAAAACTTGTTGTAATAATGAATTATCATGATGAAATTCATTTTATTTTAAATAAAAACAATTATAATTATTATGAAAAATAAAAAATTATAGTAGAAAACTAGTAATAATAATGAAAACTTCAAAGTGTTTAAAAAAATCTAGAAATATTTCTTTCATAGAATATTTCATAGATATTTTGCTAAAAAATTCCTTAAAACAACAACAATAATTAAGATAAAATAAATATGTAACTAAGAAATAAAACTACAAAATACTACGCAGCAAATTATGCCATATTATTATTTTTGTTGTACATGTGTATAGAGAATCTCCTCGTTTCTATATCCCTCTTACTCTCGTATTTTCGCTCCTTCTCTATCACATCAACATTATCATCGTTGTCGCATATTTATAGTGATGCCACATGATTTTGTTACACAAAATAATAAAAAAAATTTTTAGGTGATTTTTTAAAAACGCTATGTAAACACAACTGTTCACATATTTTTTTTTTTTTTTTGGGGTTTTTCAACTGAGATTTTTTTAGTTTCACATTTTTTCACAAAACATGAAAAAAAAAAAAACGCAAATTATACGCACCGACAGCTTTTGCTTCACAAAACTACACACTTGAATGTGTGTTACTTAAGGGATATATAAATTTTACTTAAAATTTTATAATTTTTATTTAAAATTGTTTAGTCACTTTTGACCTTTGGTATGTTCAACGAATTCCAATGTACTAAAAATACTAAAAATTTTTTCTCTATATGGAAATTAGGGAGTTTTTTGCGTGTTAAATAATCAAACAGTTCAAATTGATTTTTTAAGCATTCAAATATATGAAAAAAAACAATTCAAATTTTTTTAATGAGAAAACCAATAGATTTTTAAATTTTTATATGACTATAGAAAAAAAAAGTTTCTCTTACTTGTCCAACATGCTTGATTTCGCAATAATGCTTTTCGTCATATCTATTTCCCATGAATGTATTCAGAGTTCATGATTGACTCTGATAACCTTCTCCATTAATAAATGGATCTGGATTAACTGTATTAGCCATTTTATTATTATTATTACTGTTATTGTTATTATTGTTATTATTATTATTATTGTAATTGTTATAATTATTATTATTGTTATTATTGTTATTATTATTATTATTATTATTATTATTATTATTATTATTATATAAGATTATAGTTATACAAGGACGAACCCCGACCCAAACGGATATTTTGTGCAGCCCATAACAAAGCTAAAGGAAGCTAACTCTACTAGCAAATGAGAGACCATAAACGTCCTTTGGTGATAATAGGTACTTCCTAAAAAAGTTTGTTCTTTGGGAGCCTAGGGAGGGTCAATGGCAAATAATGTGCTCTTGACACCTCATCGTAAATTTCTTAAAATCTACTTTGTATTGACATTAATCAAAAAAGGAACAGTTCTCAATAGGCACACAAATTTCAAAATTTTAAGCATTAGAAAATTTTGCTGGAATCTAACATGATTTCAATTATACAAATATTTTAAACATGAATATTATTGAAAAGATTAAAAATTTTCAAGTAAGATAAATTTGACTTGAATTTAAAATTCATTTTTACTGGTGAAAGCTATTGAATTAATGTGTAACACAAGTTTAATTCAATTCTTTTCACTGAATTCAAGGCTTATAAATTTGGTTTCAAATTGAATTCAAACAAAAATGGTTATTGTTTTATGAGTTTATATTCGTAACTTCGATTATCGAACTTAGAGACGATACTGCGAAATCATTTAGTGTTGCGCATTAATAATGCATGATTTTTGTTTGAAATGGACCACTTAGGGGCAAAAGGTTTTGCAACCAAAAGTGGCTATCAAAAGGGTTTGTTAATTCTTAGATTAAATACTTTTCCTTAACTCAGAAAAAAGGAATAAGTTTCGCATTCTTTCATTGAAGATGTTATTGCTGGGTACGTCAAAATTTCTGTAGTATTTTCCACTACACAGATGATAGTTAAAGAAAAAATTTTAAAGATTCTGGGTTTTATCATACTTTCCGATCAAAGCAGTAGCACCATGAGTTTGTCGTCAACACTGAGGTTATATATGTGGTTGCAGTTTTGCCAACCAGCAAATGGTTCGAAGAACCGGTAATTATCTTTGTTATCACTGTTTGGTAATAAAGCAGAGTTTGTGTTTTTGAAGAAATTAGTATATATTTTCTATGTATTCCCCTTGGGTATCATTAAATATGACATACCTCTTGCTCTGATACAATTTTAAGGATCCCAATTTGCAGCACTAGATATTTCCGTCAGGTTAGAGAATGTAGTGTCGTATACGCTGAAGATTGTGATATAGCCAATCCGGTTCGTCAGATCATAAACAAGTTGACATAAGCAATTGCTCTTGTTTTCTCTTGAGCACCAGCAGAAAATAAAAAGTAATTTGTATGCATTTACTACTTGGGTTAAATTTAAACCTAAATAAGACCTTTCCTTGTAGTGCTGCAATTTTAAGGAGCCCAATTTGTAGCACCAGTCATTTGTAGTAAGTTAGAAAACCTGGTGTTATCAACAATGAGGATTGGATGTGGTTGCAGGAGTTTCACTCCATCAGTAGTTGCGCTTGTTAAATCTTATTTCTGTACCGAAGCATAATTCATCAATACAAAAGTAATAAGAGACAGTCTTTTTTCTAGTGGGGTTTTATTGATATCTAAACATGACACTTCTCTTGCTCTAAAGCATTTTTGGAGAAAAAAAGTAGCAAAGAATCGCCTGGTTTAGATTAGAGAACGTAGTGTCATCAACATTGAAGATTTAGATGTGGTTACAAGGTCGTCAATTCGATTCGTAGAACTGGAAACAAGTTATTTTGCGTATTTTCTGCTTCCCAACTTATTTCATCAACCATCATGGCGCCTTTTTCTATTGGGATTTAATTGAAACATAAACTGATATAATTTTTAGGAGCCAAATTTTTAGCACCGAACACTTGGGGTAGATTTGAACTTAGTGTCGTCAACCCTCAGATTATTGGTGAGGCCTTGTCAATGGGTAATTGTCGTGTTCTCTCTGAATATACTGAAACATGATTTTTTGAACTATAATTAGACATTGGTAATATAGAATACATATTTTCCATGTCACGACTTACAGTATCCGCAATAATCGTTGCATTTCTATTTGGGTTTTATGAAAACATAAACATGGCTCCCGCCTTCTACTGACACAATTTTGAGAATCCCAATAGGACAAGTTAAAGAATCGAATGTCATCAACGCTGAGGTTGTAAAAAATGTCATTCGTCTGGTAATGATACAATTCTGAGGAGTCCAATGGGCCAAGTTAAAAAATCTAGTATCACCAAAGCTGAAACATCCTCCAGTTCGAGAGACCAAGGGAAATTGGTAAATACCCTTGTTGCCGCTTTTTTGCGCAACCAAACCGAAGCTTGTGGATTATAACTAGACAACAGCCAAATAGAATATGATTTACTCTAAAAAGTATGTATTAGTCCAAAGGATTTTGCTTTGAGCTGGAAAAATCGGATAAAATTGTAAATCAATTCTACTTGAGTTCTTTTGGAGTTATTAGCTGGGATGGAGTCTTCTTTATTGATTGTATGTCTTCATTTTAAGAAAAAGTCGACTCTATCGTTGACCGACGTTTTGGCTAAAAAGGGAGTTTAAAAGCTAGGGAACTCTTTATATATGCTAGACAGCCATTTTGCCTCTAAAGTGAGATTGAAAGCCATACAACTCTTTATCAAACCTCTAGAGATGAACAAAGCTATTATTTATCAATTGCTCCAAATATGATGAAACTATTGGTAGAAGAGTGCTTTGTATCATCACGGAAAAAATATGGAGGAACACATTATTGTTTTCTATTTCAATTTAACGTTGACATAAGGAAACCCGGTCAGGCTTTTTTTAATTAACATTTATTTTTTCTATCTATCTATTTTGTCGAATTCAAGGCACGACAAATAAGAAACAATACACATGAAACTAAAAATAATTAGGTACATATTCTTTTTCATCTTTATTACTTTTTTTGCAACCATCTGGTAGCTTTATTTACACAACATAAAATTAATAAGAGAGCGGCTTTTACATGTTTCGGCCTGTCTAGCTCTCTTTCAATTTCTTCTCTATTTTTAGTGTGAGAGTAAAAATATAAATGTTAAAAATTTCTTTAAACAAGTAAAATTCCAAAACACTATTAAAAATTCACATTTACAACATGAAATTGAAAAAATATAATAAAAACAAAAATAAACAAATGCAAAACCAACAACACGAAAAATTAGAGTGTTGTTTTGTTACTCCCCGTTTGTATCGCAACTCATGTCGTTCATGTGTGTGTTTGTATATATGTGATGATTGCTTTTCTTCGGTATTATATGTTTTTACCATCGCCATACATAGATTGTTTTGTTTTATTTTTTCTGAGTTGTTTTTTTTTTATAATTTCTATATGTATTTGGTTCTCGGTCGTTTAATATCAGGCTTGACAGTTTACAAATATTTTTCGTTATTTTGGGATTTTTCTGTTATGAAAATTTGTGGGTTCGTTTCTATATTTTGTTTCCTCTTTTCTAGTTGTAAGACAACTGGCAGGTCTAGTTGTCTGGGTATCGTGAATTTTTATTTTTTCTTTCTGAAGTTTTTTTTTTTTTGAGTTAGAGTTCATAAAAAGGGATGCCAGGCTATTGGGGATGTTGTAAATTTGAAACTTATTATATTTTAGTATTAAGAACATATTTTATATAAAATTATTATTTCAGATTTTAAATATTTAAATTTTTTTTCTATTGTTAAGAGTATATTTTTTCCATATTTTATAGTTATAACAATTATTTTTTTATATCCTTAGTTGTAGAGCGATAGCGATTTATTATTTTCTCGTTAAGTAAAACATATTTTAGGTAGCAAATTCTAGCGTTGGTTCTCAACATCATGCGCGTTGTACTACTCCACATCGCAGAACTTTACATACAATTATGCAATTAATTTTTCAGCCACTCTAGAAGCCAACTGAATCCACCTTTCTCAAGCTTTGCAAGTTTAAAGTGGATTTGACTTCAAAAGTAAGTAAGCATAATATCGTCAGTGGAATTTCGCATTTAACATTTTAGAAACACCAATCGATCGTTCTTAGCGATCTTGCGCTTAGATCGCAGTAACTGGTCGTCAAAGACCTCAATATCTCGGTCGTTCTACGATTTACAACCCAGAACTATTTCATCATGCATTTTTATTTTTCATTGCATTCTTAATAACTGAAAAGTAACTGATATTGATCCATTAAACTAGTGCTTTCTTCGAAAGGCAATTGAATCGGTGGTTCACATTGTTGCACAAGCTTAAAACAGATTTGACCTTAAAAGAATTTTGGCAATCAACTTTAGCTATCACTGAATTCAAGGAATTAATTTCATTCGAATGTCGAAATTGATCTTAAATCACCAGACTAAAATTTTCTTTTGAAGTTACTCTAATCGTTCGTTCTAAAGGTCGCCAAAATTCTAAACATCTTCCCTGTTCTACGCTCATTATTTATTTATAACTAAAACGTGACTGATCTTGATCAACTATCTAGTATTACCTTCGCAAGCAGGTTTGACACTCATTGAGTTAATTTTTTGTTTTTTGCCTTTCTTATAACGCAGTAAAAGGTAGCAAAAGTTCTCAACATCTCGACCGTTGTACGCTCCTTAAAAAGTATTTCTTATCAATTTAAAAGTGGCTGCTCTTCAATCATTCTACGCAAGTTTTTGTTTTGAGAGTTTTAAACAGATTTAACCTAAACCTTACTTCAGTATTCGTTAAAATCAAAATATTGTTATGGCAGAAATTTCACAACTGAAAACATGGTATCTTGAATTATCAAACAAAAATTTTGTTTAGAAGTCACTTCAGTCAGTCGTCCTCAACATTAACCACAGTAAAAAATTTGTTATAATTCTTTATTGCTCTTTGCGATCCATTATAGCAAAAAAAAAAAAAAAAAAAAAAACTGATACGACATCACCAAATTAAAGATAGATTGGGAGACCAATTAAGGTAACTTGAACAAATAATTTCCTGAACCAAAATATCTTATGCAGTAATTAAAATAATTATAGTGTGGCAAGAGAAAATTCTTTACAACTTCAATCACATCACATAGATGATCATCTTGTAGTAAAATAAACAGCTGCCTTTTCATCACGATACAGTCACATGATGTTGATGATTATGTGATGATTTCCTAAATTCCAAATGTAACAATTTTAGTAATTCATATCAAAATCATAAGATTTTAAATTATTCGGATGCAGCTGTCAAATTTTCATTACTTTTTAAGATGTTGTTGAAACCCATGATACAAATAACCCAGGTAGAATTGTTAGGGAGAGTTGTTATATTCAAGTCTTGTAAAGTCAAATAATTGAATACAAATGAAAAAAAATCTAAAAATATTTTGTTTACGTTTGAAATGTACATTTCTTGAAAGGCTACACTAATTTTCAGGATATTCTGCGAAAAGAGTATTTTCTACAAAATTTATTACACACATATCAATTTATTAACATAAAATCCAGTTATATTAATTTCATAATTTTAATTTGAAAATATATTTTTTTTTAATTTTCTTTGAAGTCACATACATAAAAATACATTTAGTATCTCGAAAACACCGAAAAATTCACATACACAATGGATTCGGGCATCATTTTGTATGCACGTTTGAATACATTTTGCTTGGTGTAATATAACTGTACTTGTTTTTGCCATAACTAGCACAATATAACATTATTTTCTAAATTATATAATGTGCCTGTGATACCCTACACCACCATAGATGGTTGTAGTATTATATGTTTGCACTGATGTAATCTACTACCACTTGAAGTATACTGTTAAACTCAGAATGATTTTCTGAGTCTATTGTTGAAGAATTCTTTTGGCAAATGTTCTACGCATATTCTGCATATCTCATTTTTGGTTCATTTTTTTTTTTTTTTTTAATTTACCTAAAAGTCTTACAAATTAATTTTTTAAATAAGAATATAATCCAAAAATGTTTTCCTTTTTTGGAAATAGAAATACAATAATATTTATATTTTTTTTTTTATTTTCCATTTCTTTACAATTAGAAAATAATTTACTTTTAAATTTCAAACTGAAAAAATACCAAATTTATTCACATATAGAAGATTTTTGGAAAAATAGTCGTTTTCTCATATATTTCAAAGCGAAAAAAGATCTCGACCCGAGTTGTTTAATTATTTAACACACAAACATACTAACATACAAAATTTCCATACAGGGAAGAAATTTTTGGTATTTTTAGTACACAGAAATTTATTGAAAAAAGAATTTGTGAAAATTGTCAAACAGTTTAAAAACAAAAAATTAAAAATTAGGAATGAAATTTATATTTGTTCATAAATTTTATTGTTGTTTTTAAAGTATATTTATTAAAATAGAGTGTTTGTGTGCGAAATTTTGATTTAAATCAAAAATTTGTGAAAAAGAAAAAACTCAATAAAATAATATGTGAATGAATGAATTTTGTTTTTCAAAAAACAAGTAAAAAACCAATGTGTGTCAAAACCTAATAGCGGTAGCACTATTTTAACAAACTGTCGTAATCCTTAAGTATGCCAGAAAGTGATTTTAAATTAATACAAACAGAATGGAACTACTTTCTTTTCTTTATATCATGATTCATACTGAGCATTTTTACTAGTTTTCGATAATGAAAACTAATATGGAAACTAAAATGTTCACACCAAAGAATACAAAGCATGGAAGGCTTGTCAAAAAAGCCTAACTCTGTTGCCAAAAAACCTGACTTTAAGATTATGTTAGTCAAATTTTATTTATATGCATTAATGCTAAAATCACTTTCACCACACATTATAAGCACACATAGTTGCACAAAAGAGTATTAAGAAGTTGTTAAATATAATACATCACAATTATATTCGCAGATTTTCATAAATTGTCATCTCTTTTGATGTGGATTACATATACAAATATATTATATCCCATTGAGATCACCTAGAAGAAATTAATGCAATAATTTTATTTTTTCAATCACAATTTTTTCAGTTGTCGGAAAATTGTTCAAAAATAAAAAAATGTTGAAGATATTTGTTTTGATGTTAAGATTTATATGCATGCATGCTTTACTGTTTGTTATTATTTCAAGATTTATTTAGTAATAATTTTTCTATATATTTATTACATCTTCCAGAAGATTATCTGGCGGTAATGTATTGTTTTCACCTAGATGATTATCTGGCAATATTGCCCATTTTTCTTTCAGGAGTATTGATTTCTTATTGCTTAGATGTATCGCCTGTGACGCACAATTTCTCCCGATGGGGGTTACCCGATGGGTAACAACTTTGGTCCTTCAATTTGAATTTCAACATACAATAAAAGGAAAATAAAAAAAAAAATAATAATAAAAATATATATATTTGGTTTGTGGAAAATATTCGTGTAAAGAGAGCTAAAATGCAATAAATGTGTTAAAAAAAAGTAATAAAAATTATGTGTACTAGTGAAAAAATGTGTCGCGAGTGTAATTTTCCTTAAATTTTAAAAGAAAGTTTTGTTTATTTTGAGTGGTGTGCTAAACGGTAGGAAAGTATTAGGAAAGTAAATTTTATACAGTTATGAGGTGAATAAAATGTCATTAGCCCATAGAGCTAAGAAATAAAAAATTTTGACAATTATAAAATAAATAATAAAATAAAATATTTTAAAATCATTTGCGCAATTTAATGTTTATTTGATAAGTGTTATTCTTTCATAAAAACAAATAATTATTAAAAATATATTAAATTTTCAAAAAGTTTGTGAAGTTTTGTTAAAAAATATGTCAAAATTTAACATGGGAAAAGTCTTCATTTGGCACAGCAAAAGTGTAGAATTTGTTCACCATAGGAAAATTTAAATTTTTCACAGAACTGCTACCGTTTGGAACATAATCTTTATGTTGTTTTCTCTCTAACAATTGTCTTGAATTCATACAGAACTTTTATGTGAAGTAGTGTTGCCAAAACTTTAAGGCTGTCTATGAGAAACTGCAAGAAACCGCCTACACTTTAAGTAAAACCGCCGATTTTTACCGCTAAAATATTTCTTATGAAAGAATTACACAAATTTTTATTTTTTAAATTAATAACATGTTATTAATTTAATTTATTATTTTAAAATCTTCAGCTAGAAAACTTGAATGCAATTCACAATCAAATTGGAAAACTTATTTTTGATGCAGTACTTGCTGTGTAGACGTGGCACAAAGCTCAGACTGCAAAATCTCAAACATTGTGTATATATCGATTTGAAATTGTATATTAAATACATTGATTTTCGAAAATGCTTTCTTTTGAGTCGAATTACATAATAACCCTCCAGTGTTTGATTTTTTCCATATAATAATGTTGAAGTGATTTAAAATTAAAAAAAAATGTAGAAATGTTGATTTTATATAAGATGTCCGGGTTTTTGGTATATTGATACTTTAAACATCAAACAAACAGTTTAAACATCACTGTTCACATATCATTTTATTGTGTTTTTCCTTTTGGCCTATTTTTCCTTTGCCAAAATATTTTCACAATTTTTTTATTTAATTAAAAATTTCACATACAAACACTTTCTAACTCAAAAAATAAAATTTTTAAACAAATAAAATTTATGGACAAATATAAATTTCATTTATATTTTTTAATTTTTTGTTTTTAAACTGACAATCTTAACAAATTCTTTTTTCAACAAAATTCTGTGTACTAAAAATACTAAAAATTTCTTCCCTGTGTGGAAATTTAGTATGTTTTTTGTGTGTTAAATAATTAAACAATTCAAATTAAGATGTTTTTGGCTTTGAAATATATGAAAAAAAAAAAACAAATCAATTTGTTTGTGTTTTTTGGGAAAACGACTCGTTAAAAAAAACTCTATCTATGAACATAACATTAGATAAATTAGTAATTTTCAAACCCATGTTTTGACAGAAAAACCACTTAGCAGTTTTTTATGGAAAGTACCCGCTGAGGACAACAAAATATCGTCAGATCTAGCGGGAAAACCGCCGTTTTGGCAACATTGATGTGAGGAAAGAGAACTGTTGTTGTACGAAAGAGACGTTCTATCACTGATGTGAGAAAACTTGAGCACTTTACAACTTTGTATTGTATCTGCAATAATAATAATTCTGCCCAAGCTAAGCTAATTTTTATAATGATAAAATTTCGATGTTGTCTTGATAGAAATTTGTCTAGTATAAAATCGGCGTAATGCTCACTTTAAGCAATATTTCTTAAGACATTTTGGCGAATATAATTTTTGTTAATTGGGCATTTAAATTGGCATTTAACTAATTGGCAAGTCTATTTTAGTATTGTTATGTTTTTTTATATATTTTGTGCTTCGGCATACTCATATACTTAGAGTAGTTATTTAGTCTCTGAGTTTTCGTTGCTTTTATTTTTACTTGAGTTTAGTGTGTGTGCTTGTATGGTGGGGAGAACAATAATAAATACTGCGACGACGTCGACTACGAAGACGACGAAAACAAAAACGACAATAATAATAAAAATAGCGACAAAATAACATAGGCGTAAATACACAAATAGATAAGCGACGGACAAGTCTAATAGGCTGATGCGGAAGCCCACAGTGAGACGGGTGTGTTGTTAAAATACGTTCCTAAATAAAACAAAAAATATAAAAAGTAAAAACAAATCGTAATAAGTAAATGATAGAAAATAATAATAAAAAACACAAAACTGAAAAATAAATAAAGAGTAAAAGTGTTAAAAAGTTGTTTTGAATTTTTACATCAAATTAAAAGACAATTTCAAAAGAATTTTAGTTAAAAGCACAGGAAAGAAATAAAAATCAAAAGAACTAGAGATTAATAATAAATAAGTTTACAAATCAGACGATTATTTTTGTAGTGATTGAAGCTTGGAAAAATTTTGAAAATAAAAATAGACACGAAAGCACACAAAAAAAACATATTTAAGTGTCTGTAGTACAAATATCACCATCGCCACCACCACTAGCTGCAGTGCCACGAATAGCACCACCACCTTATTACGATTATTATAAAATAAAATACTAAGTAATAAAGAAATACTATTTCAACAACAAAAACAACAACTACCACAAGAAAAACAAAAGTAAATTTATGATAAACAGAAATATTAAACGACTGACTGACACAAACAGACTTACAAACTAAATGTTAATGGACAGAAAAAAAGACAAACCTGCAGACAAATAGTTAGACAGACATACAAAGTGCCACAACAAAATCAACAACAACAGTATTAATAATAAAAAAAAAATTATAATAAAATGCATATGAACATGAAAACGTGTTGTGTTCAAGTGAGACGTATAAAAATTGCATGACGAAGACAACACACATACACCCAAACAACCTATATAATAATAAAAATATTAAAAACAACAATAAGTACCATTTAAAAAATATATATACATATATATAAATAAAAATATTTTGTAAATTGAGCTCAGCCGCCACTCTACTCTAGTTAATGTTATTTTTTTTTTATTGAATTGTGCAAAGAATAGAATAAGAAATAAATACAACAATACAATAAAAATATAATCATAATAACAATAAAAATAACAAAATATAACAACAATATCAATGAATATAACGAGGATATATCGAAAATTAATTTAAGAAAGTGAAGAAGTGCTAAACAATATAAAAATCTAAATATTACAGTTAATAAAACCTTCAATTGTGTCTAAAAATGTTTATCATTGACGATATAAGGATTCAGATCTTCGTTTTTGTTTCTAAATTTAAAAAAAAGATTTATATTTGAATATTATTGTCCACTTTGACAATGTATTTCATATATGGAGTCTTTAATTGCTTGTTCATCGTTATTAGCCAAAGAGAAGAGAATCAATCCAAAACCTAGAGGAGAAATACTAAAATTGAATGTCGAAATCTTTAGTATGACCCGAAAGGACATTCTCTGTCTTATATTTTTTAAAGACAATTTTATTTAAAGGCTGGCCGCTTTGGTGATAAATTCGGAAGGTTCAATTTTCTATCACAGCATTTGTTATTGGTATCTCGCGAACCACGCAAGTAATGTTGGCATGACGACGAAAACTTTTGACTTCACATAACCTCAACGAAAAAAATCCAGAGGTGTAATATCATACGATTTAGACAGTCAGTTGATAGATCCGGAGCACGAAATTCGCTGCTCACCAAAATGACTTCTCAATAAATTCTTGCTGAATCAGTTGGATTATGTAAGCCGTTACATCAAGATTGTGGGTTTTAATGGATCACCCTTTATAGTTCAAACATTTTATTTAAAACATAAATACAAAGAACTCTTAATTAAATGGCATTTAAGGAAAATCAAAACGTCCCATCGATAAAATGATTCCGGTCGATGTTTCTCAGACCAATGAACATCTTAAGCTTATTCATAGCCGAGTTTTATACTATTGACTGCCTTCTAAATGATTTTTTAAATCATAAATCTGAAACGTTGATAATATTTTGACAACATGGTATTTTTGCGATAATACTGGTTCAGAGTTTGTATAAACTGTGAAAAAACTCTGTTTGTATAACTGAGATGTTTATACAAGTGTATTCTTTTCCTGACCAAGTTAATAAGTGTTAAACTATTCCTCTCAAGTTATCAAAGAAATGTGATATCATAACAACTTTAATCACATCATAGTTGCAAGAATTTTGGAACGAGGATATATTCTTACTGTGGGACTTCAATTTAAAAATGCAATCGACTCAGTTTTACCACACTTCAATTCCGATTTATCAATTCTTATTGAATATACCAGAAAATCTCATTAGTACATCATTAAGCATCTAAAGCACGAGCTTCTCATGAGGAAGCAAGTGTCACCCGATCAAATTTCTTTTGCATATCTATCATAAGTGCCATAGAAAGTTTTGGCTTGAATTTTCTTTGCCAACATGATCCAAAATACCTACAAATATCACATTTATTCACAAAGCATAATTTCTTCTAGCTCCTTCTCTCTTACACAAAGGAAGATATTGGAACAGAACTTTAAAAGTTATGTAATAAATGTTAATTGATTCCACCAGTGAAGCAAATCACTAAATATACCCAGCTGAGTGGGTTTCCTACAAGTATTTTCCTGAAGTCCTCATCTTATTTAATTGGTTTAGAAGTTTTCAGAGAATATACATCGTATGTTTATGACATCACTTAGATAAACTTCTCAAATATGGAGATATTGACAGTGCCTAGATGACTTCATATTGGGCCAACATAACTCTAGATGTCATTATGTCCAGAGTTCATATTCATATAATGAATCTTCTACAGACAAGTCACGTTCATTTGTATCATATCAAGTGTTATCGATTAGATATCCTATATGTGTGGCAATCAAAAATATGCTACAAGAAATATGTCTCTAAAATTAAAAATAAATATATACTCTTAATTTTTTCTGGTTAAAATTTAAATTATCTACTATTCAAGGAATTTGATTTTTATTATCAATTGCTAAAAAATATATTCTTTTTGCACTTCAAAATATTCAAAGCTTATATAGTGATACATTTAGAGTCTTTTTTTTTATTAAAAAAACAAAAAAAAAAAAAAAATAAAGTTGAATATCGGAATGTTTATTATGACCCGAAAGAACATTTTGTGACATTTACTTTTTAAAGTCAATTAATTCAAATGTTGGCCTCTGATAAACTCAAAATATGCAAAAATATGCTATTGGACCCAAAATATGTAAAATATGCCGTAATAAATTGATGCCAAAATTCTTTAAATTGTCGGAAATGGATAAAGTCCAGGCAAAAATATGATTTTGCATATTTTTCAATAGAGGCGACTAAAAAAAAGCAATATTTTATTTAAAGCCTATCAATGACATTGTGTGCAGATAATGACATTTGAGAGTTCCAATTTTCGATAACCTGATCTGTGGTTGAACGCGAGCTTGACATGGATTATATTTAATTTGAAGAAACCGCAAGGGTTTGCAGCTTAATGCCATATGCCTACGATTAAAGGAAACCCTACACAAGAGTCTAACAGCGTTATGTGAAACCAAGGCCTTTAATTGTTCGTGCAGTACTACTGGTCGTACACATCCATATCATCCAATTTAGACCAAAATAAATAAGTTATTATAGTTCGTTACAGATCTGCATCGAAGATGATAGCAATCCCATTGTCGTTTTGGAATTCATAATTTCTGTGGATGCATTCCACCTTGGTGTAGCTCATGTGGATTAGCATCGTTGCAAATCCTGCAGTTTTGCCTGTTTATGTACCCGGCCTAATCGGTAAAAATGATTTTCCGATAAATCATTTTCTTATATCACGAGATAAAGCAAAATATAAATTTTAAACGTCCATATTGAAAATCGTTTAAGTTGAAGAGGTAGTGAGGCCAGTCTAAGTCCAGTTAAACCTTATTGTCTTACTATTTTCTTTTTTTAAATTACAAAATTTGTATTTTATTTATACAATTTTCAAATTTCCCTCGTAAATGAAGCAAAAAAATCATAAAAAATCTTCAAAAAAATCAAAAAACATTTTTGATTTTTTTTTTATTTTCATTTATTTATGGTGTTTGTATGGTAGATTTATTTAAATTGGTTATAAACAGGGCAACCAAAAATATTTAAAATCATATTTTTTCCTGAACTTCAAGTGAACCAAACTATTAGTTATTTATCTGTTTCGCACAGCATATTTTTGCATATTTTAGTCTTTATAGTATATTTTTGCATATTTTGTTCTTTGCTGAATATTTTGTCATATTTTCATTGAAAATCATTATTTTGGAGCATATTTTAGCAATTTAAAAGCTATATTTTTACTTATTTTATACATAATAGCATAATTTTGCATGTTTTACACTTAAGAGAAACATTTTGCATATTTTGCACCCAATAGAATGTTTACATAATTTACTTTTAGTTAAATTTTTTTACTCTCACATACGTTTTTCATGTCAGATTCTCTAATAATTTTCATCCTAAAGATTTATAAAAATTTTGTAACTTTCTGATGCAATGTATTAGCTTTCAATACGTTTAAGTGCAAGAAGAAAATACGGTTTAGCCATTTCTAATAAAAAACAATTTATTTTGGGCATGAATTATAGATAATTTAAAATTTTGGCGGAAGAATAATATTTTAAGAGCATATTTTTTAATTTTATGCGCATAAAAATGCTCTTATGCGCATAAAACATTTTTTAGAGCATATTTTAGGTTGCCCTGGTTATAAATAATTTATTATAATTTAAAACAAAAATATACAACAACAGCAATTATAACAAAAACATTAAAAAAACTTCAGGAATGAAAAAATACAAAAACAATAATAATAACAACAGCAAATAGATGAAGAACAAGTGTATGTAAAAAATAAAGTAAAATGTGCTCTTAAAAAATTCATGAAATCAATAATAACAATAAATGGATATAAAATAAAAAAAAAATAAATAAATAAATAAAATTAAACTTTAATAAAAGAAATAAAAAAATAAAAATAACACACACACAAATTTAATCACATAATTTATGCGAGAAAAGTTTGAGTGAATTATGTGATGTGTGTGTGTGTCTGTGCTTAAAAAAAAAAAAATAAATAAATAAAGTGTTTAAGAAAAAAGAAAATATTTTAATGAAGTATTCAATTCTTTTAAAGTGTAATAAATGTGAAAAGTGTGAAGTTAACAACATCATAAACAACGACAACCAAAACAACAGCAGCATCAGCAGCAGCAAAAATAAACATAAAGACAACAACAGCCAACAGACATCACATTCTACTAAATATTACTAAGGACCAAACAAATATTTCGTCATCATTCAAGCAAAAAGAAAAAGGTATGACCGACCGTAAATTTACTACTAACAATAAAATAAAAAAGAAATAAATAAATAAAAAAAAAATTAAATAATAAAGAAATGTCTTGTATTTGCTATCTGTTTGTCATTCACTCATATATGAGTTCGACAGTTAATCAGTCAATCTTATGTTTTACTACTCTTGTCCATAAACAAGCAAACCAATTGCCTTACTTAAGACACGTATATACCTCATCATCATCACCATCATATAATCATAATACACCCCAAGTTTATTACGTTTTAGGATGAGACGTCGTCTGTATGACTTAAGTGGGCCTCCTTTTTATTTCCTTTATATTGCCCCATAAATCTTTAGGTATTAAGAAATTATTGTTAATGTCCAGATAAATGCCTTCATAAAATCATTAATATAAACGCCAATCTTTGGAGTCTTTTTTTCTTATTTTGCTTTTTGCAATGTTCCTTTGAGAGTTAAAAAAAATTTTTTAATGTTGCTTTAGTTTTTATTCTTGCAGGAAGCTCTCAATGAAAATTAAACAAATTTTATGAGTTAATTTGAAAGTTTTTAATTTTTGGGTAATAAATACATAACAAAGTTCAACAAATATTTAAACAAAATTTTACAACGATATTTAATGTGTTGTGGTTTTATGTTTTTCAAGATACATTTTTTTTTTTTTTTAATTTGCGAAATTGTTTTGAGTTGTTAAAGAACACATAATAATTCATTCAGATGTCTTCGCATACATAAGTTTTGGTAAGTATTTTCCTATCTCAACAACAATTAGTTATTTTTTTTACCAAGGATGCAGATTCTATATTACATTCACGGATTTTCCTTTCTAGTGTAACATATTAAATTGTTCGTTCGAATAAAAAATAACACAAATATTTATATAAAAGTTGACTGGAATAAGTTCAATTATAAATGAAACAATATACTTTATGGCTTTTTCTAAACATTTATTACGAGTAACAATAAAGGACGAATTAATGATTAAATATGATTTTTTTTTTTCTTTGAAACACCTTGCATTATTAATTCCATTGGACTTTGCGTAACTTTTTTTGAACCAACTGTCCGCTTATATTTCAAATTTGTCAACATTATGGGCGCATCATTAGTCTTCCTTAATTCCCTTTTGACAAGGGCCGAATTTCTGGACAGTTTGGAGGATTAATATTTTCCCTAACAAAATTAATATTATGTTTAATGTATCATTCCAAAATACTTTTACTATAATGGCCCGATGTCAAGTTAGGAACCGTGTGTGGAAACTCTATGTTTTCTTATAAAAGGAAGCGGTCTTCTTTGTAGATACTCCTTGATATAAATATCCAAGTCTTTTGTCTGATGTTACACACTTCTTTCACCACAGCTGTATATAGCTTGCCAAACAAGGAATCTTTTTGGGAAATTTTGATTTATGGAACATTTCCTCTAACATCTACTACATTAAACTTTTGTCCAGGAATCTGTTAGAAGTCAAAAATGCCGTACATTTAAACTTAAAAAATAGGAACTTTGCTCCATTTTAGCTTTAGCATTCTTCTTTGCTCTTTAAATGTTTTAAGTCCAATATTAGCTTTAACTTTGCGCACATTTTATGATTGTTAGCACTCTACTTTAACGATGATAGCAATGTCATCACTTTTTTCCAGGAAGTACATTACTATGATGACGCCAACCCACAATCTATATCAAGTTACAACCTATCGTTGACGTCCAGGAATTTTGCTTCTAGAAGTACGCATACATCAAAAACTGAGCATCAACGCTGAAGATTATTTTTCATTTTTGAGATTTAAATTATGTTAATTTAAAAAAGTTTTAGTAAATAGATTACTACGCGCTGTTATTCTCAGGCTTAAATTTAAAAAATTTGAATTTATTATTGTGGGGATAAGCTAATTGCGATACACATTTCGCTGGTTGCACATTTTTTTCATCATTTCCACGTGTTGCTCGATGTGGTAGCTTGTCATGGTCAATTATCTTTAAAACAACATCGTCATGAACTGTCAAAATCTACTCATCTCTATTGGAAAACATTTTACTTTATTAAGGCTTTTCCTAATGATCGACAATCTCTAAGTATTTTTTAATAGAGACAATGTGGTTTACTTGGATGAAGTCTTGATCTCAAGAATCGTTTTGAGAGATTTAGTTTAAAACACACTTCGCTTTGGAATAATTATATTAATAAAAGTGCATGCAGTGTGTATAAAATACAATAAAAAGTCTCCAGCCGCATCCCAACTGGTTACGCGGAGGTCTATCTCTTCTCAATGTTTCTTTTAATATACATATATTCCATACGACTTGTATCCTAGTCACAGAAAACAACTAGAAGTCCAAAAAAAAAAAAAATACTTTCTTCGCACGAAAGAAAATTCTACTAAACCATACAAAGAGTTCAGTTTTTGACTTCTAGTTGTTTCCTATGATCCTAGTGTCGAAGGAGACTTAGGTCTATTTAGGAAAGGGAAACAAAAAATGAGGAATTAAAATGAAGATGTGGCTAACTGGGAGTAGTATAGGTCTCAAAGAATTGAAATTCAGAAATTGCTTTTACTACTAAATGTTTGTCAATGATCGTAATTGTGTTTGTGTAACATAATTCTTTCTAAATTTTCCTACCAAGAATGCTCAAATTATAAATCAAAATTTAATTTAAATTTACATATAATTTTTTTACAAAAAAAAAAAAAAAATAGTTTTATAAGAAATTTTATTTAAAATGACTAGAAAACATTACTTTAAAAATGGATACACAACGAAAAAAAAATAAATAAATACATAAAAGAAATTATTTGTTAATAATATCCGTGTACGAAATGTGGTTGAGATCTGATGACTGTTTTTTGTTTTGATCAAACTTTTTTTTTTATAATTTGTCATTTTGAGAGTAAAGAAAATAATAACAAAACAATAAATAAAAAGAAATGTAGACATATAAAAACCGGAAACCGGTTAAAAATACCAATGTTAAAATAATATGAAACACTTGTCAATGTAAATTCTTTCTATCGATAAATTGTTTTTATTTTTTTATTTTTCCAATGATGTAAGAACTTTAGTATTTCCGAATTATCGGTAAAAGTAAAGTAAAGTAAAGTAATAAAAATACCATCCCTACTGAGTAATGTAATATTTGAATCGTGGGCGTTACATAGAGCAATAAATATGAATTATAGACTTTGTAGGCGTGTCCTAATTAAAGAAAAACAAAAACAATATAAAAATAAATCGGATTAAGTAAGCATAAACATTTCATATAAACAAAACACAAAAACAACAAGTTCATCATCACAATAGTTATTATTATATTTTTTACTACTAAATTTATTTATACATAAGTATTTGGGTGTTATGTTTTCATGTGTATGTTCGCACATCGTGACTCAAATAGGATCTAATTTTTTTTTGTTTAGCCCTCTTTTTGACTCGGTGTTTCTGTTATTTTATTAATATATATTTTTTTTTTTTTACAAGTTATACATATTATTCTTATTTCATATCTAAAAATGCGTCATTGATTACGCACGCACGCAAAAAACAATACAAAAAATAAGAAAAACAAAGAAATAAAATCGAAAAAAGTAATAATATTCGACATTTGTTATGTTGTTTTTTTCGCAAAAACCCCAATAAAAGAAACGAACAAACGAATGAGCATACGAATGAACTAATAATGCAACTAAGAGAATAAACGTACGCAAATACTAGTAGTAAAAGATGTTAAGCTGCCAGATTATTGTTATTTACGATTTTCATTAGTTTCACAAAGCGTGAAAAAAACTGTATTTGTAATTTGACTTTTCGTTTCTGCAAATCATATCGAAATTTTGCTCAAAACAAATTTGTAGTTTTGAAAGTAATTGGTTTTTGTATTCGGGAAGAAAGTTCGTATATTTTTATACATAACATTGTAACGGTATTTCTTTCCAATCGAAATATAGAATATCCCTTTTAAATAGTATGTAGAGAGCTATCCAAAAAGGGCGTGAGCGTTTATATCGTTACAAACACATGTTGTCCAAGTACATTTCTTTCTATTCTCCCCAAAAATAAATTTCTCATTATTGATCAGTTGTGCGTTGAAGGCCTCACTAATGTCGTTGCCGAAACAGTTAGGAACCATGATGCTACGGTACAAAATCCGCAGATGTATCCGAAATAAAATGGTGGTAATCTGGCTAAAGTACTATAGAGAATATGATGCATACTTATATCTGAATATAGAATCCCTCTTGCGTATTACATTAAATCCAAATTTGTTTTGAGAATATTCAAACTTCATGAATTTATTCTTAAAGAGGTTTCATAATAACGTTTATACGCGCGATTATTGCAAACAAAAATAATTTGTAAATAAATAATTCAATGTTTATACGTAAATTGCATAAAGAAATATATTTTCTTCTTTGTTGTGCCAGATGGGAAAAATATAACTATTGTCATAGAAAATTCTATGAACGTAAAAGAAAGTAGCAACGCCGTACACATTTGCAATTGGTTTCACTAATCACGATTAGTTTTCGTGAGTTAATAACTTGCTAATAAAATAATAATTCACTAGGGCATTCCGACTCGAACGAAACAAATAATAGTAAGAAGAGCAATATCTGGGATTTATAGTAGGTGGAGCAAAACTTCTTAGAGCTTTAGTTATTAACTTAAAGCATTATTATGATTTAAAATTTTGGACTCGTGTCTTTTGGTATATTCTGGTCGTTTTTCGTTCAATGTTCTCTTCATGCGGACCAATTGTGTTCGGTATAGGTTTCTAGTGATTGTTTTACATCGTTTAACAGCACATAACAGATGATACCGTTTTGATCCCTCCAAATACAGAGCATAACCATGGTGACAGGGATATCCAGCTTTGATGTTGCTTTTGAAGTCTCTTGCAACCTTTTCCTTCAAAAAATAATAATGAAGTAAAATTTCCTGCAAATGGTCCTTTTGTGGTACAAAACTCCCCATATTTAAAGCTTAGAACGTCTTGAAAAAATATTAACGTATTCTAATGTACGCCCAAGATTTGCTCACTTTGCGACTATCAAATTTTCATTTGATTTCTCAACTATTTACCCTTTCTATGACTATCACAGATCGATAACTCGAATCGAAATGCTACTAAGGTATTTGGTGTTATAGTCAGACAGAAGAAATCACTTCTAGTTTGTGCTTTTGGGATATGTTAGGGCTACATTGGGCATTTTGTTTCATCATTATTAGATGGATTTATAAAACCTTAATATCAAAAATATAAATGCATTCCTAAATTGGAGAAAACAAAATTTTTTGAACATCCGACGAATTTCACCATCTCCGATTACGATGAAAATTGATATACACACTCATTTCATCAATGCAAAATTTTTAGTTCTTTAAAATGTTCAAAATCGTTGTAGTTAAGTTTTTATCGCGGTTCAAAGTTCACTTTTTTCTATTTTTTTTAATATATGAAATTAAAATCCATATACATATATATGTACATATCTTCGAACATAGCTGTCCGATTAAAACAAAATTTGGCTCAAATTGATGCCTAATAAATCTAGTTTCTAATTATTTTTGTAAAAACGCCATTTTTGAAATGTCAATATTCGTCTTTGTATCAAGAATATTTATAAATGCATATCTTCCATTCTTATAATTTTTCTCCAAAATGTTCCTCAAACTGTCAGCAAATACATATAGAAAATTAACATTTATTACAAAAAAATCATTTATTATTAGGGGGAGCATTCGCCACTTTTGTTTCAGTAATCTATATTTGTAAACTTTGTTCTAAAATTGGCTCTTGACAATTTCCCGTTTGGTTACTTTTTTTATGAATTTCTGAAGTGACCAATAAAAAATAATATAATAAATTGAAGTTCATGTAAAACGAATTAAAATTCAATAAAAAAAATGCTGATCCTAAATCAATGGATTGTGAAAGTCATTATGATATTTTTTTTTTTTTTTTAACAAATCAGGATTACCAGCACACTTGATTTATAAATAATTTTGATAATGATTCAGTAGCATTTTGATTCGTGATTAAAGTAATGCAAAAAGTTTTGTCCGCTCGCTCTTAGTTTTCGAATTATAGGTACTTTAAGTTATGATATAAGAGAGCAATTTTCTCCTTCTTCCTTTAATGAAAATTAACAATATGGGTATCATTGGAAAGGTCTTGAGAAGGCCTTTCGATTGATATATAAAATGTATCAAATCATTAACCCATGGTGAGACAATATGATATTTTATTACTTTTTATTTTAAATTTTTTTACAAAAGTACCGTTATATCAAAAATATATCGATATGACGGTACTCTTCTATACATCAAATCATTTAGAGAACATTTCAAGCTTTCATATGATCCACATATTACACCCCTAGCCCATTAAATAACAAAAATATAGCACTTTAAAAATTAATATTCAGAGAAATGAATCGATTTTTACTCGTAATATATTTGTAAATATAATAATTTATGACTATATATGTATTAGAAAGGTCTTGAAAAAGCCTATAGTCATGGATATAATACAAATATAATTGGAAAGGTCTTTAAATCTCAAAAATAAAAATAAAAAAATAAATAAATAAATAAAAAAAAAAAAAAAATACTTAGTAAATATTATTTATTTAATTTACATTTTTATATGAATTATTGATAAAAAAAAAAATGAAAACAAGAGTTTAAAAAATGTTTGGAAAAAATCAAGGTTACCAGCACAGTTGGAATTAAAATATATATTTTTAATGTTAATAAAGTTTTTTCTGTGTAGCTAAAGGTCTTTCTCCTCTATGTATGTCGAACACCGGCTTTGCTGATTTTTTTTTTTTTTGGAAATCAAAAAATTTTTGTAAGTACCGGTATTCTTTTTAAATAATTTTTCGTTTTTATTTAATCTTTCACAAAATTGTAAAAATGATAAAGAAATAAGACTTATAAATTTTTAAATTATGATATTAACATATATATTACTGGTTAAAATCGATTAATTTTTCTAAATATTAATTTTTAAAGTGCTATTGTTTGTTATTTAATGGGCTAGGTGTGTGACATGGGGATCATATGAAAGCTTGAAATGTTCCGATATATTTTGTATACCGTTATGTTGTAAAAAAGTCAAAATAAAAAGTAATAATATATCATATGATCTCACCATGGGTTAATGATTTGGCACATTTTGTATATCAATCGAAAGGCCTTTTCAAGACCTTTCCTATGATACCCATATTGTTCATATTCTTTATAGGAGGAAGGAGAAAATTTAATTTTTATATTATATCTTCAAGTACCCATAAGACACATTGCTGTAATCACGAATAAAAATGCTACTGAATCATTATCAATCTTGATTTATCCCCAAAATTAATTTGAAATATAATAACAATTTTAAATCTTCATAATTTGTTGAAACTGTGTAATTAACCTTTAAAACGATACTGCATCTGGCAGCCCTTGATATTTGTAGAAGAGGTGTTGTTTGTTAACTGCTAAATAAGTCCAGTCATTTTGTTTTTCTTTTTTTATTATTATTATTTTTGCTCACTAACTTGGCGGCTCCATGTTTTGGTTGTATTGACTGTCAGTGATGTCAAGTATTACAAACATAAACGAAAAAAGTGCTAGAAAGGGCTAAATTTAAAAGAACAGCTTTATGGTACAATCAAGAAAAGTTCTGTGAAAAAGCGCAAAAATGGGCTTATATTAAAATTTCTTCCGAAAAGAAAAAAAACAAACATATAAGCAACATTTTTACCATTAATCAACCATTTGGAACCCACACCTCAAAATAGTTATTAGAACCCTACATTCAAAATTTTTTCAGTTCTTAAAACACTTTTTCACTCAAGCAATTTTAATAGTTTAATTTTTTTTTAATAAGATAATTTACGAATTGTTAAAATCCCTGGAAAAATAGGACTAGTCTTTTCACATTGCTTGAAAAAATATATTGAGAACTTAGTACAAAAATTTTCAAATAAAATTAATTTTCCAACATTAAAATTACATTTAAAAAAAGTAAAAAAGAGCAAAAGAAAATTGTTGAAAGTGCTAAATTTGCGCGTTGTTTAGTTACGGGATAAAAATATTTTTCGCGTTTTAGACTTCTAAAAACAGGTTAAATTTAGCCCGAAAAGGGCTAAGTTGGCATCACTGCTGACTGTTCTATGCTCTATGCACCGCCATACCATTCTCTCCGCGTCGTTCGTATTCCATAGTGAATTCACATAAATAAAAAATGTGCTTCAATTTTTGTCGTTTCACTGTACACTATTGTTTGTTTTTCTTCTTGTACAGTTTTTTAGCATTCCTCTTCACATCGTCATTTGTTTTTTAGTTTTTTGGTATTTTCTTTTGATCACCACATTCTGCTTGGAACTCTCGTGAGCGTGCGTGTTATGTATGTGTGCTTTTTTCAAAAGCAAGTTTAGAAAAACAAAAATAAAAACAAAAACAGCGACAAAACAAAAAAAAAAAAAGAAAAATACTCACGAAAACACAAAAGGCAACGACTGCGTACACAGCGACGCTAGCTTTAAGGTCTGCATCAATTTAAAAACAAAACAAAAATTCTTATTCGGCTAAATGCTGTTGTTGTTATTGTAATTATAGTATCAAGATTTTGTTTTGGTGTGTTGTTCTTTTTTTCAGATAGATATTGTTTGTTCATCTGTCTAATGAATTTACATTCCATTCATGTGTCCGTCCATCTGCTTGATTTGGTGGCTGGCTATCTGTGAATGTGTGCTTGCATTTAGCTGATGAATACTTTGAATTGTATCTTGCCAGAATTCATGCGTTGTCTCAAATGCGATAATCGTTTGCTTCTCACCTTTAAGGTGAGTAAACTTTTTAAGTTTACTAATTTATTAATAATTTTTTATTATTATTTTAAAAAATTATTTCAAGTTATAAATTTATAAGTCTTTTTTATAAAATTTCACAAAACACTAAAATCTAATTTCATAAAAAACCGTCATAAAGTTTTAAATTTAATTCCTTGTTTTTCTAATTTTTACTTTTTAATAAGAAAAAAATATAATTGGAATCTTCTTGCGCTGCGGCAGAACTGAATGCTGCTGTCAGCAAATTTTGCAAAATTTGCATTTTACATTTCAAGTGCATTTGACGGTATTTGACAGCCTAGGTCAATCGATTTGACAAGCATTTTTATGAAATGCATGTAAAATCGCCATGTTTGTTTGCCATAATTTGGCATCATTTGACGCTGTAAAAAAGCAGCAGCACATTTCTCTATTTTGATTCACAAAATATTTTTTGTTATTTATCATTCATTCATAGACCTTTAATGCTCTCACTATTTCCCTCGCTCTGTCTCTCTCTCTTTATCTCAATCACGGAGTGCCTAATATTGAATGACAATTTACTAGTTTATTTGTTACACATTTAGGAATGTGCAATTGTTGACAGTTTTTTTTTTTAATTTTTCCACATATTTAAAAATACTTGTGTTCGTGTGTGTGTATGCGTGTGGTTCTACAACAACAAAATATACATTTTTATTCATATAATTCATCTGCAATCTATCGTATCGGTATCTCTGTGCCTAATTGTACCGCAACATTTGTAGGTATCGTATCTAAAAACAGTTCATTCATTGACTTGTTTGTAGTGAAGTGTTTTTTATAGTACGTTCGAACTGTCAGGCATTCTTTTTACTCTCATATTAGTATGTAGTAAAATGAAGTGCGGTGTGCGTGAGTGTTTATTTCACTCATATCGTATCGTACTCTCTTGTATGAATATTATTATCGCAATTCTACAATCCATCTACGACAATTTTACTATTTATTCATCCATCCATACAACTAACCAAACCCAACAGAGTATTTAATCTGTTGAGCTAAAAAAAATACTAAAAACGTTTAACTATAAGTTACTTTTTGCGTCCTTTTTATTTGTTTGTGTTTTTATTTTGTTTTTGTAGTTTCCGCCCTTAATTTAATCGTAATGTTGTTTTTATAATTTCTGTTTTCTTTATTTAAAATTTAATACATTTTAAGAATTCTCATAAGAGCAATAAACTAAGGAGCGGTGTTACCACAGGGTTTTATTATTATTATTATTTACTAAACTAGATTTAAATGGTAATTTTTAATGCAGGCAGGTCTTATTTTAACATTAACAAAATACCATAGCAAGGGCTTATAGAGCATGCAAAGTTATAAAGGAATGTGATATTAATTTTTGGCGATCGTTAAAAAAGTTCACGCACCAATCGCGGTGAAAATCTTTTTTATAGATAATATTGTTTCAGTATCAAAAAATTTAAATTTCAGACAAATTACTTAAGTTTGTACCACTTTTTAGTGTAAATAATTCTACAACATTTTCCTGTTAAATTTTTGTGATATCTCGATACTAATATAAAACTTATAAATAAAACAATAATTATTATTTTTTATTTTTATTGATGGTACTTTTCATGAAGTGTTAAATTTCTCGACATTTTATTATATAAATAAAAATGAGAAATCATATCATACCAGGTTTACGCAAAATATGTTGAAAAATACGTTAAATTTGTTTCTAATCCGATTTTTATATTTTATTCGAAAACCAATGAGTTCTACATAATTTTCTTCAAAATACTTGACCATATCATAATATTTTTCTTATTTAGGTGGAAAAAGAATTTAAAAGTGAATTTATTTTATACCTATGTCCTACTATTTAAATATTTAGAACTTTAAATAAAAAGTTTTAAAATAGGAATATTAAAAAAAAAAAAAAAATTTATAAAAGCATTTTAGAAATTGCACTCGATGAAGTTTTTTGTCCAAATCGACTAAAAGTTTCGGTTTTATTATCAGGACGGTATTGTTTATAAGGTAATGCTATAGCATTTTGAGGTCAAAAAAGTTGTAATCCTAATGTACATATGTAAATTGAGGTGGCCTGAAATTTTCTTTTTTTTTTTTTTTTTTTTTTTTTTTTGTAATTTTCAAATTGAAAACGGCAAAAGTAGCAGACCACTCGGATTTGTGTCACCGTGCGGCGGTCATTTGAATATTTTTGCTTTCCGTCCGTAAAATGGTTTATCACCCACTGACATACAGTATAACCTCGATAATACGGATAATTGATTGTCATAAAATTGTCACAAAAACTATTAGAATGTATTAGTTATTTAATACGTACATATATAAAACAGTTATCAATACCATATTGTTCACCTAATAGTATTTCATATTTTAAGTTTTTCAACAGTTTCGAATTTATCTAAATAAAAACAAATTTGTTTGTATTCTTTTTACTGACAAAATTTTGGAAAAATACTTAACTGAAAACGATGGAATTCAACTACAATTAACTCCTACGTCATAAATCGAATTGTATTTTTTAAGCTAAAATAAAATTTAAATGAAAAAATCAATCTAGATTATAGAGTATTTAATGGGTCAGGAAATTTGCAGAGAACTTTAAACAAAAATACAAAATAATAATAATAATAATTATAATAATAATAAAAATAATAATAATAATAATAATAAAATAATATTGATTAACCCAGAATGATTGATATGACAAAAGTCTTTGGAAATTAGCAAGGTTGCTTTGAACTCCATTACTCAAGAATACGATAAAGTAGTTAACTGGATTGCTGTTAATCTATAATGATGTAATTAAGCCAGAAATTTTGTCTCCTATGCTTATATTTGAGTCCCCAAAAATTGCCATTTTTAAATCCCCACTTTCAACCCTAAAACATTCTTAAAGAATATTAATACGATATTTTAACAATAAATTTCAAAAAAGAAGAATTTACTACAAATTTCCTATAAAAATACATTTTTAAAAATTTTCTATAAAAACAAATTTTTAAAAATTTCCTATAAAAATAAATTTTATTGAAAATTTTCAATAAAAAGAAAAATTTTCAAAAATTTCTTATAAAAAGAAAATTTATTGAAAATTTCCTATAAAAAAATTATTGAAAATTTTACATAAATGGTGAATTTTATTAAGATTTTCTTTAATTCGATAAACATATAATTAAATCCCCATATTTTACCAAAATCCCTAAACCTTTCCCCACAAAAGTCGGGATTGCTAACTGCAAGGAATTCTTAGCGGATCTTTCAAATAGAATATCTCATAAAGATTATCTAGAATTGGATGACCTTAAACCAATTAAAGTTCAGTTCACATACTTTCAAAATTTCGATGATATATTATAACAGACCATGCGAACGTCTATTTAGATACATTTAATTTTACGACAACACAATTTTCTGGGCTCAAGTTTTGTAAAATGTGAAGGTTTATACAAATTCGCTAGAAGGTACGTAATGAAAAGACTGAATTAAATAACAAAAACCCTCTAAGCAAAAATAAAATCACAAGAAAATTTTATTATTCAGAATTATTAACAAAAATATCCCAAATATACATAAAACAAAAGAAATATACATACAAACATACATACTTGGATAGCTTACTTAACAATTCTTGAACTGAACTTAATAGTCTGATGGTTTAATTAATTAGGAAACGTTGCACTTTTTTGACATATTAACAGTATTTGCCGAGAAATGAAGAAAATTGAAAAATTGCGTACACGGAATAAGCTACTGCGAAGCCAACATATGCGACCACATGACTAAAATAATGTAATAGAGTAAAAAAAGTACATAAATATATCAAAGAAATTAGTTTATATTATCTACTCAGTCGGAACTGTTTAAGTATTTTTGGTCACTTATCACACAAATTGTTCAATATCTGGATAAATGTGTGATAGAAGGATAAAAAAATAAAAAAAAAAATAAAATAAGTGGAGATTTCTATGTACATTAGGGCCTCAGAGCCTGGAAAAGTATAAAGAAATATGATATAAATTTTTCGCGATCGTTAAAAAAGTTCACGCACCGATCGCGCTGAAATGTTTTTATAGATAATATTACCATATTTATATTTTCCGTTAAATTACCTAAGTTTTCTTCACTTTTTAGTGTTTCCTTTTTAATATATTTTTTATATATTTTTCTTGTATTTTTAAATTTCTCGACAAATTTAAATCTAAAATCATTTCCCAATTTCATCCAAAATATGTGGAAAAATTTGTTAAATTGGTTTCTAGTCAGATTTTTATATAACCGATAAGTACTAAGTAATTTTCTTCTGAATACTTGACAAAATAAAGTAATTTTGATCCAAACGTAATATGTATCTAAGTTCTACCTTTAAAATATTAGAACTTTATATGAACATTTAAAAGAAAAATATTAAAAAAAAGTACAAAGGCATTATAGAAATCTTGTTAAGTGTGTGAAGTTTTTTGTCCAAATCGATTAAAAAGTTTGGCTATGAACTGGTGCTATAGTATTTTGAGTTGTTTACGAAAAACGAGTTCTATTTTCCCGACTTTTAGTGGTCATGAAGAAAACAAAATTAAAGTGGACGATTGTATAACATCGATAAACATATGGGCAATGGGCTTTGGAAAATAATAAGCCGACAACAGCACTACATGAACTACGTGATTCAGCTGTTATTTTAAAAAATAATTTGCCGAAAAAAGCCACTCAAAATCTCCAATTTTTTTAAAAATGTTTAAAATGTAAATATATCAAACAATTCTAATTTTAAAAATTACATAAAATTTTTAAATAAAATTTTGGGTTCGTTATATTGTGGACGTATTTTTAGGCGCTCTCAAGGTCAATACAAATTAAGTAATAAATAATAAAAAAAAAAAATAAATAAATAAAATTTAAACAAAACGAAAAAAAAATGTCTCACGAAGTTGAAGACAAGATTGTTTCAATGACTGAGAATTAATTATCTTCTCGAAAATTTGTTGTGGAACTGAAAATTACCCTGTCACTTGTGATGAGAGTCCATAAAAGACGCGGACGCACGCCGTATGATGATACATATGAAAAAAGATAAGTGCTTGACTCCAGGAAATGTAGCTTTGGCAATTGGAAAACCTGTTAGTCGATGGACTGCAAGAAAATCTCTCCACAATATTAGGTATATTTCTGCAGTAAAAAAACCTGCTCTATCCGTAAAAAATGTTAAGGCGCGACTAAAGTTTGCACGAGAACATCTGAGTTGGACTGAAGACGCCTGGAAACGTATCATATGGTCAGACGAATCGAAATTCAACAGATTCCAATCTGGTGGTAAGCAATATTGTTGGCGCCGGCCCGATCAAGCCATAAAAAGACATCACGTAAAGGAAACGGTGAGACATGATGGTGACAACATCATGGTGTGGGGCTGTTTTACATGGTGGGATGTTGGGCCACTTCAAAAAATTTATGAAATAATGAGAAAAGAGGATTACCTGAAAATGGTGCATAATTGAGTACATGCAGATTATTTTGGTTTTTGTCAATTTGTTATTAGAATATAATACTTTTTTTCTTGTACTCGTATTTAAAATAAATTGAAGTCTACTTAGCAACAAAAAAAAAAAAAATTTTTTTTTTGTTATCTTTATTATTACACTTTTTATGCATTCCGATGTACAAGAATTACGTACTCAAAAATTATGTACTCATTAATGCTCCCCACTATATATATATATATATATATATATATATATATATATATATATAGACATATATATATATATATACTTAGACATATATATATCAGCAGGAGTGGAAAAAATACCCCAATATATTTTTTTACGTCAAGTAGACATCTTATGTTTTGGGACAAAACTTTTTTTTTCAGTTTAAATATGTATAAAATAAAGTATTTAATCTTGTATTCTCCGATTTAAAAATGTTCTTAATTTGGATATCTTCCACATAAACATCAGCACTTAGAAAAACTTTCTCAGCACATTTTATTTGCTTGCGCTCGAAAAGCAATAAAATTAGAGATTTTATATATAATTTAGAAGTGCAGTGCAATAATGACAAACATTTACCAGTAAACTTTTTAGAAAAAAATTAAAATATGCGAAAAAATAATAAAATAAAATTCACTACCCCACTTGCTCTTTATTAAATCTTATTCAAAGAAAGCTTAAACTGTTATCCATGTGTTAAAACACCTTTCACATGATAGTGGCGATTATAGCATATATCTTTCGTTTTAGGTCTTTACAGAATAAAAGACGTTAACTCTGGCATTTTTTAATGAATTTTTTGTTGTGTCTCGTCTCGCACATGCGCTTTTTGTTTCAATTGAATTGTTTTTAGCGTAAACGGACGACGACACAGTCAAAAATATTTTTATTCTCATTTCTTTCTTTCGCTTTTTTTTTGCTTCTTCTTCATCAACGTCATCTTGTTTTTGTTGTCGTCCACGTTTTAATGTTATTTTTGTTATTTTCATAGCTGTTTTTACGGTTGAATGTTTGTCTGCTCTGTTTTGCCTGGCTCTTATTTTTTTCTCTAGATGTGTGTTTGTGTAAGGGTTCTTCTTGAGTTTTGTTTTGCTGGGCTTTCGTGTGTTAGTGTATTATTTTGGCTATTACGCTTTTTGCATATTTTCGGGGTCAACGTCATCTTGAGGGTTGTTTTCGTAATATATATATATATATATATATGTATATATATATTTATTTATTTTTATTCCATCACATCATGACTGATGTTGGCGAATAGTCTACACCGGTATCTTCTTCTTTACAGTCGTGGTTTTCGTTGTCGTTATTTGTTTTGATTTTTGGTTCCCGTTTTGGTATAAAATGTTTTGAATAACAGAATAACACAAAAAATAAAAAATAGAACAGAATGATGGAAATAAGGAAAATTGTGCTTTAACTCCTCGTTCTAAATAATAACAAATAAAAAAATACGACCACGAGCATTCGTTTGTACACATTTCGTTATTATTGTTTTTGTTTTTCCTTATACAAACAATTTATACTAATATGGTTGAATGATTGTGTTAGATGTTAGAAATACGCATGATGTTCTATCGGTCTGTCGAATGAATCTAATTAGAAATAAAAACAAAAAAATTAACAAAGACTTTGTTCTCTCTATCTCTGCATTCGTATCATTAAATCAAGTAGATATTTTTTATTATTGTTATTATAATAAACAATTGAATTACATTTTCTTTTCGAGATGAAATTCCAAACTTTGTTATTTATGTACACACACACACACACACACACACACACACACACACACACACACACACACACACACACATATATATATATATATACACACACACAAACACACAGATACACAGATACACAAACATTTAAAATAGGACAAATATTTCTCATTAGAAAATTCCACAAATGTCCCTTTTTTTTATCGAACCCATCCATGCCACACTCGTATGTTTTTCTTTTTGCGTAGTTATTACAAACTACGCAGTATCTTAAAAAAAAAAAACGCTAAACCATAAAAAGTTTACTTAAAGGGAATTCTATTTTATTGAAAGAAAATTCAACAAATTTATAAATTTTAAAGACATCTTTATTAAATAGGATTTGAAAAATTTATAAAGTTTTTTATGTCGTTCATAAATTTGTACAAAATATGTATGTATATGATTTTACATTAATTAACCACGTGTAAATCTTAAAATTGTGTAAAAAAAGGTTCGTGTGTGGGATAAGATGGAAATCAATGTAATGGTATGATGTGTAAATTATTTGAATCAAATAGCATCTGCGGCCTTGTCGGTAGTGATAAATATTATACTCCTCAAAGCCGTCTGAAAGCTGTGGATTATTTGTATTTCGATTAAAAAAAACTTCCACTGAATTTCTTTACGAATAAAATGAGTCAGCAGAGATGGGATTTCAACATTTGCACATATTTAGTGCCAAAATGTTCTACGTCTACACGAAGAAATTATTGTTTCCTAACTAAGAAATAACGTCAAACTTTGTTAAAATTTAATTTTAGATTTTTTTATTTTCCTTTTTAAAACAAAATTAATTCATTTTGAACTTTTTTTTAAAGAGCAAAACTTAAAAATAACAATAAATTTTACAGCTTATGTTAAACATTAACGCTCAACGTCTACACGAAGACATTTTTATTTCTTAACATTAGAAAAAACGTCAGCAAAACAATTTTATCCCCAACTTTGCATTAAGAGGTGGAGAAAACGTACATGAAAAATTTATATGTTAAATTGTCTTTTTTTTTTTATCGAAAAATTTAATTTATTTCGCATTTTTATTCTTTGTCTTCAAAACAAAATTAATTATTTTGCACCTTTTTTTTATTAAAAAGGGAAAAATTTTAAAAGAGAACAATAAATTTGACAGCTTATGTTAAACGTTATTGCTCAGTTTTGTGTTTAAACAAATAGCGAAATAGATTTCGCAATAAATTTCTTATTGGTCCATACGTAACATTTTAAAGGGAGATAGAATTTAACAATTGCTAACATAAAAATGTCTACGAGTAGACTGGGGTAAACATTTATTGCAAAATTTTTTAAAGTGAATTTTTTAAAAGTGTTGTCAACAGAAGTTTTCTATAATTATCGTCTATGTTAGAGTGGGAACGCTTTTTTGAGATTTAGATGTAGGAAGACCCTTCACACGATGAGTAATGATGAGCTGAATAGTTAAAGATATTTAGAATTCATCCTCAGTTCCCTACCAGGGATTGAAAATCTCAATTTTGGTACATTTTGGCCAAAAAAAAAAGATTAAATTTTTTCACGAAATAGGCCTTGTTATTGAAAAAATATTTGAAAATTTTTCTGATAGAAGACTTTTTTAGTGCATTTTAGTGAAAAAATTTTTTGAAAATAATTTATTATGGGCCACACTAACTATAATGCAACTTTTCAATATTTTAACTGCAATAGCAACAAAATTTTAATCTTTTTTGCAAAAAAAAAAATCGATTTTTTTTCGCATGATGTATTAAAATAACGATTTACGGACCAAAATTTTGCGAACAAATTTTGTTATTGCGAGTTTTATTGTACCCATTTCGTCATTTAGTGATTTTCGCAATGCACTGATTTTGGATCTGCATTATTTATTTTATTTTTATTTATTTTACATAACATTAATAATATTAATTTTTTTTGTTTTTTTTTCGGTTGCAGTATTAAAATAAATTAAAAAAAAAAAAAAAAAAATCATATATAGACAAACGATTTCGCCCCCTATTACCTGGTGAATTTACACCATAAGTTGAGGTAGTTGTGCCGTTTTTGGCCACTTCAGAAATTCATAAAAAATTAACGTAACGGAGAGATAGTCAGAATAAAAAGGACTTAAATTAAAACCAACATATCTAAGTCTTCAGTGTAAAAGTTTACAAATATTATTTACGGTTGTGAGCACTTTAAATAAAATAGTGGTAATGCTCCCCCATCTACTACTGTGAACTAAATTTTTTCTTTTTTTTTCAAAATTTAATACTTTTTTAGTATTTTTGAAATATTGGTACATTTTGACATTTTTTATTTCGTACTATTTCGGGAAATTTTTAAATTCGTACATTTTTAAAAAAATTATGGACTATTTTTAAACTTGTACGAATTGAATATTCGTAATTTTTGAAAATCATTAATTTTTCAGTAAAAATATAACTAAAAACTATTTAGAGTGCTATATTCGGCTGTGCCAAATCTTATGTACCCTTTACCTGTGTTATATGAAAATGAAATTAATTACAAGTATATTTACCTATACTATATCTATATTAACACTAACACTAAAAACTTTAAATAATTTGTATTTTGATATATAATCAATATTTTATAAATCCTTATATTCCTATATGTATTATAAAAATGAGGTATAAGTTTGTTTGTTTGTGTATCAATCACGTCAAAATGGCTAAACCTATTTTCCTGAAGTGGTTATAGGCTTTATTAGATCTCGATGGGACATCACACTCACATTTTATGCCTACTTAAAAAAAAAAAAAATCTATTTTATTTTATTTATATGAAATGTAACGTACAGATAGTCCTTGCATTATAGATTGTTATAGGTTATATTGGATCTTGATCGGATGCCACGCCCATATTTACGTCCACTTTTTTAAAACTCTCAAAAGGATGAACCGATTAGCTTAAAATAGAGCGATTAGCGGGGATGTAGTACCTCCCATATAAAGCAAATATTCATTATGGCATATCTAAGGAACTAGTACAGTGATAGCCCGCAAATAGGACGGATAGGTCCAGGGGGAGAGGTAGCTCCCATACAAAGAATATATAAATTTTCTCATCTAAAGGACTATTGCAATGAAAGTCTTAAAAAAATTTAAAAGTATCAAATTTATATATCAAATTTCAAATAGGGTGAATAGGTGCAAGGGGAGCAGTAGCTCCCATAAAAAGTAAATATTAGTTATCGCATCAAATAGGATAGCGAAGCGCACCGGTAAAAGCTAGTAAATAACAAATTTAATACTTTGGAATTTTACAAAACTTCGCACATATTTAAGGAAAATTTAATTTAAATCACTTCGTACAGAACAAATATTAAATTAAAAAAGGGTATGGAGGAAATTTTATGGACCAATTTGACTTCTTTAAAAAGCCAAAATTCGGAAAAAATATTTATGTTATTATTATTATGATTCATTTTTTCACATAAAAATTCTTTAAAAAAAAATCCGATTTTTCTATGAAAGAACGAAGTTTCTAGCTTGCAGTACCGGTTTTTATGAAATGTTTTTTTTTTTTACTATAGGAACCCATTTTCCCATTTTTAACATTTACTCAGCAATTGCAACAATAAAAAAAAAATTGTGGAAAATTACAAATTTCTTCAAATGGTTTTTGAGTAATTTTTTGACAAATTTGTAAACAATTCTCTTGTACTGGATCAGGTCTTATGTTATTTTAAAGTATTTCTCATTTACATTATTATCCGATAAAGCTTTAAGTTCAATTTTTTTTTTAATTTATTTTTACTAATTTTTATTTAAACTAATTTTTATTAACAAAATCTTGGTAAAATCAGTTTAGTTTTGACGTTTGCCATAATCAGGACAAGCAAATATACGTTCTAAAAAAGTGTTCTATGCGCAAAAAAATGCTCTTAAAATCGAAAAATATACCCTTAAAATTAAAAAATGTTCTTAAAATATTATTTTATCTGTCTAAATTTTAAACTATTCATGCTAAAACTAATTTGATTTTTATTAGTAATTGCTAAAAATATTTCCTTTTAGTAATTTCAAATATTTAAAGCTAATATATAACATCAGGAAATTACATTTCTATTAATTTACAGGAAGCAAATTATTAGACAATCAGATTTGAAAAACATATGTGACAGTAAAACAAAAATTTCATTAATGACAAATTTTGTAAAAAATTTAATTAGGTGAAAAATATGAAATTTTTCGTATAATTCGAAAACCGGTTTTTTGAAAATGTTGGCTTTTAAAATACACTACGCCAAGAATAAATAATTAAAAATTTTGAAATATTTATAAGATATTTTAGTTATATAAAACTAATTAGCCATAAAACTATAAACTAGTTCAGTTCTTGTTGAAATATTGATATTTTGAAAATTAAATGAACACTTTTTATTATTCGTCCCTGAGCTGACTGAAATACCTAAGTAATTTTCGATAATTTTCCAGGAAAGGTAAACAACTGTTTAATTTCGTTGTTTTTTTCGTTACTTCGCAAATTTTTTACAAAATGTTTTCGTTTATAAATAGGCTTAGTAACGCAATTAATGTATAATATGAAAAGTAACCACATTTTTGGCGCGTTTTAAAGAAAATCAACGAAAACTTTTACATAGGTAATTTTGTATATATATATATATATATATATATATATATATATATATATATACTGCCCGCCGCTTGAATAAGGAATCACATTTTTTTTTTAACTTTAATTAAGTATATCTCCTAAACTAAAGTTCAGAAAAAAATAATTTTTTGTGCAACCAAATTTCAAAGTGTTGGCTTTAGTTTTCTGAAGAAATAAAAAATATACATATTTTGTTATACTAAAATTATCCATTTATTTAAAGACATTTATTTCTGTGTTACTATTTAGTGTGTCACTTGAATAAGGAATTCTTTTAATATTAGTCAGGAAACCTATGATTTGAATTTCTTTCAATATAAACGTCTAGAGGATTTTTAATTTGATAGTTTTTAAATAGTTTTTATTCAAAATGGGACGTGGTAAGGCTCTTAATAACTCTGAAAAAGAAAAAAATTTTGATTTTGAAATCTCAGGATCAGAATCCGGTCCAAATAGCCAAAAACATCAATAGAGGAAAGACAATTGTGTACAATTATTTAAATAACGTGGAAAGATATGGAAAAAACATGAAAGGGTGGAAGAAAATGGCAACAACTCCAAAAGAAAGATGAAAAATTCTTAGAATTGCATCAAATTCTACCATGTAGGTATCAAAAATACGTGAAAAAAGTGGGGTCAGTGCCAGTCTAAGAACAGTGCACCGTATTTTAAAGTCGTGCCCGTACATAGTCCGACCACTTAATGAAAAACGCAAATCACAACGTCTACAGTTTGCCAAAAAAACAATGACATGGTCCGACAAATGGTTTAAAGTTGTATTTTCCAATGAAAAAAAGTTTAATATTGATGGTTCCGACGGGTATAACTATTACTTCCATGACCCCATACCATTTCGTATTATGCTACCATAGAATTGGTTTTTGTATCCAACAAAATCACTGCAACGACTTACAAAAACATTCTGGAGGAAGCATTTCCAAAATTTAATGATTTCTTTGGACCCACACCTTGGACGTACCAACACGACAACGCTCCGATTCATACCGCCAGAGCAGTAAAACAATGGATTAATCAACAAGGTGTTCAATTTTTGAATTGGCCCCCATATTCACCAGACCTGAATCCAATGGAAAATGTCTGGGGTTGGCTTGCAAGAAAATTTTATGAAGGAGGAAAACAATTTGAGACGATAGAATCCTTAAAGCATTCAATAACAAAAGCATGGAGTTCAACTTCGCTAAATTACTTAGAGTCATTATACAAGTCGATGCCACATCGAATTTTTGAGGTTATTTCTAAAAATGGTGGCAGTACTCATTACTAATTGAATGCTAGAAGATAATAACTTTCATTTTTATAACCTAAAATTTAAAAATAAATTACAGTTTGCTTAGTTTTAAAATATTCCTTATTGAAGTGACACACGAAAAAGTACCACAGAAATACATGTCTTTAAATAAATGCTAATTTTAGTATAACAAAATATGTATATTTTTTATTTCTTCAGGAAACTAAAGCCAACACTGAAATTCGGTTGCACAAAAAATTATTTTTTCTGAACTTTAGTTTAGGAGATATACTTAATTAAAGTTAAAAAAATGTGATTCCTTATTCAAGTGGCAGGCAGTGTATATATATATATATATATATATATATATATATATATATATATATTGACACATATATCCGCGATTTATGAACCGATCTTGCTGAATTACAATAGCAAAATTCTCGAAGAAATTTCCGATAGTTTGATATATATATTATATATGGTTATCGGTGGGCTTCATAAACGCTATTACAAAGGAGAGACGGACGGATAGACGGATATCGTCCTATCAATATCATTTCTTATAAGGATCCAGAAAATATACACTATTTTGATCTCCGATAAATTTGTAGAAATTACAAATGGAATGACAAACTTATATATACCCTTTGCACGTGTGGTTAAGGGAATAGAAAAATATTTTTTTTTCAAAATTGGTTCTTTTTATACCCTTCACCACAGGTGTAAAGAGTATATAAAAGTTTGTCATTCTGTAAAAAATTAAAAGCAATGTAATTACAACAGCAATACGAGAATAACCTGAAAAAAATATTTTAAAAGATTTGAAATTTAAATGGAGATTACAACTTATTATTCTTAGAATGTCTAAGATCATAAAATTCGTAGTCGAAATTAAATTTTCCAAAAAAGTTATTTATTTGGGTGAGATCGGTGCAAAGTGGAGCATACTTTAATTTAACTTCAATAAAATACCAACCAACAATCTTTTGAACTCTCCAATTCAACTGTTATATAGAACGGATTATTGTCTAACGTTTTGCATAAAAACTAAAAGAATTATTTATATTTTGGTATTAAAAAATGGTAAATGGAAAATGTTGGGTTAAAGTCTAAAGTATTAAAAATAGCAAATTTAAAGATATTGTTGGGGTAAAGTGGAAAATATTTTTAAAGCATCCACTATTTCCGCGATTTTTAAAACCAGATTTTTTCCTTTAATAGGCTAATTTAATGGTACATGTTGGGTATAGGAGTTTTTGGTCTTATCGCTGTTAAGTTTATTGAGTTATTTCCAATTTTTGTTAAACTTGTTAATTTAATTTAACTTGTTAATTTATACATCGCACTTCCACAATTTTTACGTCAAGCAGGGAAAAAGCATTATGTTTTTGGAATATAACTTTTGCAGTTTGAATATGTAAAAAAAAAGTATTTAATAAAATCAGAGATTTCATGATTGAAATATAATTTAAGAAACGTAGTGCAATAATGACAAACATTTATCAGTAACCTTTTTTGAAAAAAGATTAAAGATACGCGAAAAAAGTAAATTTTTCATCTTTACTCCATATGCCATAATACCTCACTTTTCTCAGTTTAAAACAAAATATTAATAACATTTATATATATATAACTTCAAGTCTGACCAAATTATTTCGTATGCATACACAAATAATTTTGTTGAGCCTATGAAATTTCTTTATATGTAATTTCAACTTAAAAAATTCATTCCTCTCACCATTAGCTACTTCAACAGGAAAATGTGCGTGTTTTTATATTTCAAATAAAAAATAATTCCAGATATTGTTGTAAGCAATAAAAATTTTCTCAATAAAAATTTTCTCATGGTCTGTTTTTGTTGTTGCAATTGTTTTGTTTTCTATCAACCTTGACATTATTTTGTTGTTGTTATTTCACTTCATTTTACTTTCTTTTCCATTAATAAATATAAAAAAATCTGTCTGTAAGTTTACATTTAACCTTAAAATACATAAAAAAAGAGAAAATTATAAGATTTAATGATCGACAATGAGTTGAACGTGTCAGTTATAGTCAGCCACTGATCTTATTTTTTTTTTCATGATATGTTCATAGTTTACTTTATACAATATCTTGTTGTATTTATGTATATTTTTTCTTTCTTTTGTTTTAATAATCCAACCAAAAGACCAACCAATAAACTAAGCAACCAGCCAGCCAGCCAGTCAGTTAGTCAAATCATCCGTCCAAGCGTTTAAGAATTCTTAGGTGTGAGTGAGTGTGTTACGTAGTGTCTATATTAGACAATTTTTATCAAGGCAAACGTAAAAATTAACGCGAATTTATGGAAGGTGGAAACAGTTGTACAAAAATAACAATAAGGCGAATTCGTTCATGTTTGTTATACAGCAGTTTTCCGGTTTAACAAAAATTCGTCTTAACGATCGAGCAATATTTTTCTATTGAGTATCTTATATAGCGAACAAAAAATTCATTAAGTATTTAATTTAACGATCCAAAAAGAATAAAATTATTTAAAAGCAAATAATTATATTTAAAAAACAAGAAAGAAAGATATAGTCGGTCAATACCGACTATTTGATACCCTACACCATTGTATACGAGCATAAAAATTCGGGAAGGGGACTTGTATTACATCTGAGGCCAATTTTACTAAATGTAAAGTAAAATATATAAATACAGAATAATGAGTTGATACTAACATCTAGATGAAGTGGGTTTAAATGGGTGCTGTGGTAAATTATTCTTTTCATTATTTTATTGAGTAAATCGGTTTTGACTTTTTAAAAAACCGACCGGTTTCGAATAATTCGACAGGCCGGTTTTTTCAGCCGGTTAACCGGTTTTTTATGAAATGTTCTTTTTTATATTTTTGCTAAATCAAAGCATATTCCCCATTTTTATATTTGTTTAGGGAACCTTATTTAAGGCCTGATGCATTAAAACAATAAAATTGTTTGAAAATAAAATTTGTATGAAAATTAACACTTTTTTTTTATTATCCTTCATACACAATTCGCTTGTTGTACTGAATCAGTCCTGTTATTATTTAAAAGTATTTCTCGTTTATATTATGATCTAATAAAGCTTTAAGTTAAGTTCTTGAGTCTACTGAGAACTGAGATTTGTATATTTTATAATTGATTAAAACAATTTTTTATTAACAAAATCTAACTAAAAATTCAATTTTATAGCATATTTACATATAAAATGAAATCTCGTTAAAATGAAATTTCATTTGTTTCACCATCTATTCCGTTTACACACACTTTTCTGAAAATTAAATGTATATTTTCTTCGGCAATCGCACAAATACATTATCAAAAACAAAACGCAAATAATTTTAAAATTAGAAATTATTAAATAAAATGTATATTCTTTAATGTTTTTGTTTAAATTACGCATTTTACGTTTTTAATTTGAACATTTTATGAACCAACTAAATATTTAATTTTTGCTATTGTCAAAATAATGTCATTTCTACATAGTTTCATACATAGATTAATAAATAGATATTTATGTGAGAGAAAAAAACCTGATTCCATTGTCAAAAATCTAATTCATGCAACAACAAAAAATATATATATATATATATGTAGTCGCATATATTTTTTTTTGTGTTTTGAAAAAAAGTAATTTTTTGAAAGTAATTTTTTTGAAGTGGTGCCTCTCACATAAAATTCTAGTTGTATTCTATGGTTTCATAATTTCATTTCTCTAACATATTCAAAGAAAAATAGTGTTGGATAATGGAATTTTTCAAAATTTAATTAAATTTTATTATCGATTTATTTATTGATTTTTATGGAAAATCTAATTAAAATCTGATAAAATTAAGTAGATTTTGAGTGAAATCTTATTTAAACTAGATTTCGTGCATATGTATATATGCTATTAGTTTTATTGCTAGCCATAAGAAATATCTCCCCCATCCAAAATAAGACGAATTTCAGTAAATAGGCATATATGTAGATAGAGTTGGATCAGAAGAAGCATTATTGAATTTAATAACTGCAAAAATGCGATATCACTTTTTATTTTTATATTATTTATGATTATGAATGACATCTTTTATAAATGTACTTTCTTTAGCAAAAAAAATAAACTTTTTAAAGTAATTGTATTTTTAATAAATACCGGTTAACCGTTTTTTTTAAGTAAAACAGTATTCGAAACCTTTTTTTAAGCTATTTTTCGGAAAACTCAAAAACCGTATTTTTTTTTTTTTTTTTTGAAAATGCTGGTTTTTTGAATACACTAGTAAACAGTATAAAGCTGTGCAAGAAAAAGCGTTTTAAAAGGTAAAATAAAAATTGTTAATAATCACTGAGAAGGCTTATACATGTCAGCCACATTTTGTAACATTTTAAAATTAATCTTTCAAAAAATATAAGAGATTAATTAATGCAAATCACTGTTTAAACATATTCATGAATTATTATTATGATATATTTTTTTAAATTTATTTTTAATAAAAAGTTATTTTTAATAAAATTCATTTTTAATAAATTGTATGTAAAAAATTTACTTTATGTTAGTACTGTATATTACGAACTTTTCATTTTAACGAATAGACCTGATAACAATTAGGTTCGTTAAATGGGAAAATTGCTGTAAATGCAGTTTAACAGCTGTAACATCCAAAAATAATAATCAGCTGTTTAACTGAGGTTACCTTTTATAGATTCGCACTGATTTTGACGTTTGTCTTGATAAAAATTTGTCTAGTATAGACACTACTTTAGGTGAGTGAGTGAATTTAATAAGTGTTGTTTTGTTTTTGTTTTTATGTTGATTGTGTGAGCAAGCGGGTAATTATTTTTAGTGTGTTGTTTTGTTAGTTTTTCTAAATTTAGTAGCTTAGTGCAAATATTTTTATAAAATTATTTCGATTTTTTTCTTTACATTTGTGGCACGCTATTTTTACCAAATTAAAAAAAAGAACATTAAAAATAAAAATAATAAGTAAAAGTAAAACGCGAGTGTCTTTGTTTTTTTATTGTTTTTTTTTTTATTTTGAAAATAAATAAAACAAAACAAATAAACACGAATACTTTTAATTTTGGCATTAAAAAAATATAATGTTTTTTTTTTAGCATAAACAAATATTTATGATAAATGGAGGTGAAAAACATATACATACACATAAATATATTTTTATTTTTCTAAATATATAGATTTGTTTTATTGGTAAGATCATTCATAAAAAATATCCGCTGATCTGGTTTATACATTTATTTTAGTTTTTGGTCTTTTAATAATTTTTTTGTATTTAATTTTTTAAACAAAATTATGTTCCTATGGAAATATTTTATAATCATTCTTTGAATTTTAGAAGACCTTGGTGACGATTTCTGGTCGTATCTCTTAAATGATTAAGCTGATATTAGGTCTCGTAAACCGTAAACATAAATGTAAGGATTCAACTGACACGTTTTACTTGTGAGAGTAAACGTAAATGTAATGTACTGACCAAATCAAATTAGGTTGTTTTATGTGCTTACGTATTTACATTTGCGGTGGAGTAACGGAGCCTTATTTTTTTTCAAATAAGTTTCAAAACTTTTCATATGTATATTTGGCATTGATTTCTGTTTTATATTAATGGTTATAATATGAAAGAAAATCTTTCTTAAAATATGTATATACTAAAAAAAGCAAACACAAATATACTTTTGGTGTCGGCTCAAAATCTGTTTACGACCCCAATACATGCTTTTTCTATATGTATTTTTCGGTAGAACGTTTTTGAATATATATATATATATATATATATATATATATATATATATATATATACTACCTGCCACTTGAATAAGGAATCACATTTTTCAGAAAAAAATAATTTTTTGCGCAACCAAATTTCAAAGAAATAATAAATATACTTATTTTGTTATACTAAAATTATCCATTTATTTAAAGACATGTATTTCTGTGGTACTATTTCGTGTGTCACTTGAATAAGGAATTCTTTTAATATTAATCAGGATGGCTATGACTTGAATTTCTTTCAATATAAACGGCTAGAGAATTTTCAATTTGATAATTTTTAAGTAGTTTTTATTCAAAATGGGACATGGAAAGGCTCTTAATAACTCTGAAAAAGAAAAAAATCTGATTTTGAAATCTTAGGGTCAGAATCTGGTCCAAATAGCCATAAACATTAATAAAGGAAAGACAGTTGTGTACATTTATTTGAATAAAGTGGAAAGAAATGGAAAAAAAAAACATGAAAGGGCGGAAGAAAATGGCAAAAACTCCAAAAGAAAGACGAAAAATTCTTAGAATTGCATCAAATTCTGCCATGTCGGTATCAAAAATACGTGAAAAAAATGGAGTCAGTGCCAGTCTAAGAACAGTGCACCGTATTTTAAAGTCGTGCCCATACATAGTCCGACGAAAGCTGCAAAAAAAAAACACCACTTAATGAAAAACGCAAATCACAACGTCTAAAAATACAATGACATGGTCCGACAAATGGTTTAAAGATGTATTTCCCAATGAAAAAAAGTTTAATATTGATGGTTCCGACGGATATAACTATTACTTCCATGACCTAAATAAGGAGGAATTATTTTTGAGCCGCAGACACAGCCGAGAGGGCGGAATAATGGTATGGGGTGCCATTTCGTATTATGGTACCATAGAATAGGTTTTTGTATCCAGCAAAATCACTGCAGCGACTTACAAAAACATTCTGGAGGAAGCATTTCCAAAATTTAATTATTTCTTGGACCCATACCTTGGACGTACCAACACGACAACGCTCCGATTCATACCGCCAGAGCAGTAAAACAATGGATTAATCAACAAGGTTTTCAACTTTTGGATTAGCCCCCTTATTCACCAGACCTGAATTCAATGGAGAATGTCTGGGGTTGGCTTGCAAGAAAAGTTTATGAAGGAGGAAAACAATTTGAGACGATATAATCCTTAAAGGATGCAATAACGGAAGCATGGAGTTCAATTTCGCTAAATTACTTAGAGTCATTATACAAGTCGATGCCACATCAAATTTTTGAGGTTATTTCTAAAAATGGTGGCAGTACTTATTCCTAATTGAATGCTAGAAGATAATAACTTTCATTTCTATAACCTAAAATTTAAAAATAAATTACGTTTTGTTTAGTTTTAAAATATTCCTTATTCAAGTGACACACGAAATAATATCACAGAAATACATGTCTTTAAATAAATGCATAATTTTAGTATAATAAAATATATATATTTTTTGTTTCTTCAGGAAACTAAAGCCAAAACTTTGAAATTTGGTTGCGCAAAAAATTATTTTTTTGCTGAATTTTAGTTTAGGAGATATACTTAATTAAAGTTAATAAAATGTGATTCCTTGTTCAAGTGGCAGGCAGTGTATATATATATTTTTTAATTTCATTCATAATTAAGTTAGTTAGTAAATGAATGAAAGAATTTGTATGAGTTTCTCGAACAAGTTGATAAAAAAAATATCATTCAGCTATGCGATATTTAACTTTATACAATTCCATTCATATCTAACTAACACGTATTTTTATTTAGTGTTGGTTCGTTAATAAATTGTAACTGTAAACAAACAATCGTCATATTTACACAAACATGCATATGTGTGAAAAAATTCATCTAACGATTCATTCAACTAACCAATAACCAAGCAGGCAACCAACCATCTATTCACCACATTTTATGTACTACTACAACACACATACCACATGAACATTACGAAATTCTTTTGTTAATCTATTGTTGAAATTATTATTATTGTTATTGGGGACCTGTGGTATTTTTTGGGATTTTTATTTTCATTTGAGAGCGATAAATTTTTCCAAAGATAAGAGACCAAATAACTACATATAAAAGTACATAAATAACAAAATAAAAGTAGTTTTTGCTTCTTATTTGGACATGATTTTAATAAACAGTCCTATTTACAAACATGGAGAAACTTATATATATTTTTTTAAAGAATAAATTGATTTTTTAAGAAATTTTATTTGTATTTTTAACAACAGGGAAATGTACGATTTTTTTTAATTTTCAAAAATAATTACACTGTGCTACAAAATGACACGTTTCTTTTTTTTACTGTAAAAACTACCTAATGTGGACTGTAGATCTACTTGAGAATATCACAATATATATATATATATATATATATATATATATATATATATATATATATATATATATATATATATATATATATATATATATATATATATATATATATGTATATGTATATAGAAATTAGGGATTTTTTTCTTTTTTTTAAATGCAAAATTAAAGCAAGTAAAATATATTTAGTCGATCAATCCCGACTATATACCATTCTGTATATATAATTCGGGGTGGAGTCTTATGTGGGACATGTGACCAATTGTTGACCGATACTTGTATTAAGAGTACTGTATTGTTTCTATTATATTATGTTATTTATGCACTTTAGGGTGATTCCCGGATGTGGGTGTTATGGTCATTTATGGAATGATTCTCACAAAATTTGGCACGGCGGTTTCTACAAAAATAACACAATTTTGCATCAATTATTACTTGATACTAATATTCGTATGGTATTTATACATGTAAAGGTGATTTTGGGAAGAGGGGTTCATATGGGAGCTATAGTCATACAGATTTCTACTTATATAAGAATTATATCTGCCAAATTAGACATTGCTATCGTTAAACCTCTATTCGGGGGATATTTGTATGGGGGCTAGGTGAAATAATGGATAGAACATGACCAATTTCAATAGGCTTCGTCCCAGGACCATGGTAGACATGTGTAAAAAAATTTCAATAAAATATATGGCTTATTTTATTCGTAGTATATCTAGCTTTATGAAGAAAAGATTTAAAACTGAAATTTTTGCCATTTTTAATTACTTTTAAGGAGAAAATTTTACATGAAATATTTGTTAATATTAATATAACTTAAAGATAGCTTTAAGAGGCGTATTTCTGAATTTTATTTATATATGTTTTTGTTATACTAGTATTGCGCCGTATTAAGGGGGTCATATTATTCATGCCTATAAAAGAAAATGTATCGGTTTTTTTTTAGCACATCAAATTCCATATATTACATCAGCTATATATTTTTGTTTAAAAAAGGATTTCTTTGTCGACCAGTGTAATATTAGAAAAACGTAAGATATTTTCTATTTATATGTCTTATTTAAAAAAACAAAACAATTATAATATTAATTGACAACTTTTAAAACGATTTAAAAATAACAAAAGCAATTTTTCATTTTAACTTTGCATATTTTCAAGTTATAAACCCTTAGAATAGGTTCTACCACATCTTTAAACTTAAAAAATAATATTGTGATAACTAGATAACAAGAATAACAAGAATTTTATAATAAAAATTATGTTTCGAATTTGTGATTAATTTTATAGAAAAAGCAAGTCTTAAAAATAGAACTCTTTAGAAGCTCTGACTTCTTTTGTATGCATGCATTTATTTTGATTTTGTTTTCTATTTTTTTTCTTCTGTACATGATAATTGCAGGTTTTATTTCACCAAGTATTTACTTATTTGTTTAATTATTAGTAGATCAAAGTCTTTTATCGTTGTTGTTTTTATACCCTTCACCATAAGTATAAAGGGTATATATAAGTTTGTCATTCCGTTTTTAATTGCTACAATTTTCGCCTGAAAATTTTATGTCAAAAAAAAAAACGGGTTTTTAAAGGAAAAACGTAGAGAAAAAATAGAGTCGTAGTGACCATAATCTAAGAGCAACATATTACGATTGGAACATATGGTCACAGTTAAAAATAGATATGATTATAAATGATAACAATTATCATTCCATTTTTTTGTGTCCGATTTTTAGGTTCATTTTTTCATGATATGGTTCGAGTTTTTCATATTATTGTTCTATTTTACTACATTATTATCCCATTCTAACATATTATTATCCCATCTTATCATATTATTATCCAATCTGTAACGTGGTTTTGTCGTCGACTGAGGTAGATCAGTTGTGTCCAGGGTCGACTTACGGTATCCACGAACCTTAAGTGAGAAACAATTCGTTTACCCTTTCCGGGGTTTAAATATACAGTATATCTTTATTTAATAATTCAATGTTTTAGTTATCGATAGTATTTATAAATATTTTGTGTTAGATAAATTACTAGCAGCCTGATGATACGCAGGGATTCAGTCGGGTACTTCGCAGGTAAATCGGGCTCTATTACTGGTAGATGCTGGATCGAAGATTCGGCAGTACGATGATACGCAGGGATTTAGTCGGGTACTTCGCAGGTAAATCGGGCTCTATTACTGGTAGATGCTGGATCGAAGATTCGGCTCCCTCGGGTATTATGCAGCACGCCGGATCGTTTACGATACTTAAAGATATCTTACGCAGGGATTTAATCGGGTACTTCGCAGGTGAATCGGCTCTATTACTGGTAGATGCTAGATCGAAGATTCGGCAGTACGATGATACGCAGTGATTTAGTCGGGTATTTCTCAGGTGAATCGGGTTCTATTACTGGTGGATGCTGGATCGAAGATTCGTCAGCACGATGATACGCAGGGATTTAGTCGGATACTACTCAGGTGAATCGGGTTCTATTACTGGTGGATGCTGGATCGAATATTCGGCAGCACGATGATACGCAGGGATTTAGTCGGGTACTTCTCAGGTGAATCGGGTTCTATTACTGGTGGATGCTGGATCGAAGATTCGGCAGCACGATGATACGCAGGGATTTAGTCGGGTACTTCGCAGGTGAATCGGGCTCTGTTATTGGTAGAGGCTGGATCGAAGATTCGGTTCCCTTGGGTATTATGCAGCACGCCGGATAGTTTACGATACTTAAAGATATCTTACGAATACTAATCTAAATAATACAATTCCTTAAATCTAGGTTACAAAATTCAGACTTAGTCTAAGAGAAATAGGCAGCCGAAGCCACTGTGCCAAAACAGTCAGCCGAAGCCGTTGTGCCAAAACAGTCAACCTAGGTTGCCGTGCCGAAACAGTTAACCGAAGTTGCTGTGCCGAACCCGACAACCGAAGTCGCTGTGCAGGTGTCTTGGGAACAAGGCAGATTATATTGTAAGATCAGCTGTCTTAGTTTTTGGCAAATTCTAGAGCGCAAATTCTGAGAGAGCAACAACTTCAACCAACTTCAATACTTATGTGAAAAATCAAACAAACTAAATGAGAATTATTAATTCCCTCTAACATATGATGGTTGGTAGCTAAAGTAAATACGTTAATGTATTGGTGTAAACAAATGTAGTTACAGACGAGCAAAGGAGTGAAATATTAATGGGGTACAGATATATAAAAGAACATAACAATAAATATAAATATTATAGGTATGTAACAAAGTTTAAATAGCTGATACTATTAACTTTGTTACAAATCCCAGCATATTATGATTCCATTTTTATCATATTTAGATTTAGATTTTAAAATTAGAATTGATTTTATTGATATATTTACATTTTAAACTTTTAGAAAAATTGGAGATTTTGAGTGGTTTTTTGGCAAATTATTCTTTAAAATAACAGCTGAATCAAGTAGTTCATATAGTGCTATTGTCCGCTTATCATTTTCCAAAGCCCATTGTATACATACAATGCCTGCCACTTGAATAAGGAATCACATTTTTCTAACTTTAATTAAGTATATATCCTAAACTAAAGTTCAGAAAAAAATAATTTTTTGCGCAACCAAATTTCAAAGTGTTGGCTTTAGTTTCCTGAAGAAATAAAAAATATACATATTTTGTTATACTAAAATTATCCATTTATTTAAAGACATGTATTAATGTGGTACTATTTCGTGTGTCACTTGAATAAGGAATTCTTTTAATATTAATCAGGAAGTCTATGATTTGAATTTCTTTCAATATAAACGGCTAAAGAATTTTTAATTTCATAGTTTTTAAATAGTTTTTATTCAAAATGGGACGTGGTAAGGCTCTTAATAACTCTGAAGAAGAAAAAAATCTGATTTTGAAATCTTAGGGTCAGAATCTGGTCCAAATAGCCATAAACATTAATAAAGGAAAGACAGTTGTGTACATTTATTTGAATAAAGTGGAAAGATATGAAAAAAACATGAAGGGGCGGAAGAAAATGGCAAAAACTCCAAAAGAAAGACGAAAAATTCTTAGAATTGCATCAAATTCTGCCATGTTGGTATCAAAAATACGTGAAAAAAATGGAGTCAGTGCCAGTCTAAGAACAGTGCACCGTATTTTAAAGTCGTGCCCATACATAGTCCGACGAAAGCTGCAAAAAAAAAAACACCACTTAATGAAAAACGCAAGTCACAACGTCTAAAAATACAATGACATGGTCCGACAAATGGTTTAAAGATGTATTTCCCAATGAAAAAAAGTTTAATATTAATGGTTCCGACGGGTATAACTATTACTTCCATGACCTATTTAAGGAAGAATTATTTTTGAGCCGCAGACACAGCCGAGAGGGCGGAATAATGGTATGGGGTGCCGTTTCGTATTATGGTACCATAGAATTGGTTTTGTATCCAACAAAATGACTGCAGCGACTTACAAAAACATTCTGGAGGAAGCATTTCCAAAATTTAATTATTTCTTGGACCCATACCTTGGACGTACCAACACGACAACGCTCCGATTCATACCGCCAGAGCAGTAAAACAATGGATTAATCAACAAGGTTTTCAACTTTTGGATTAGCCCCCTTATTCACCAGACCTGAATTCAATGGAGAATGTCTGGGGTTGGCTTGCAAGAAAAGTTTATGAAGGAGGAAAACAATTTGAGACGATATAATCCTTAAAGGATGCAATAACGGAAGCATGGAGTTCAATTTCGCTAAATTACTTAGAGTCATTATACAAGTCGATGCCACATCGAATTTTTGAGGTTATTTCTAAAAATGGTGGCAGTACTCACTACTAATTGAATGCTAGAAGATAATAACTTTCATTTTTATAAACTAAAATTTAAAAATAAATTAGTTTTAAAATATTCCTTATTCAAGTGACGCACGAAAAAGTACCACAGAAATACATGCCTTTAAATAAATTAATTAAAGTTAAAAAAATGTGATTCCTTATTCAAGTGGGAGGCAGTGTATGTTTATCGATGTTATACAATCGTCCACTTTAATTTTGTTTTCTTCATGACCACTATCGTATAAATCCTCCGATTCCTTACCTGATAATTTCATTTGCTCCTCATTACTTTCCACATGAAATTCTTCTTGAATTCATTTGTTTATGTCAACATTTGTGGAAAGATATTCCGTACCAATTTGTGCTACAAGTGTACCTATAATTGAAAGATCTTCGTTTTCTTCCTGAATTATATTTTGCAAAATATTTAAGGGCATGGTATCCTCTTCGCTCCATTCACTACCAAATTCGAGCAAGGCGTTCCAGGATTTTCGGATATTGGACACTGATATTTTATCCCAGGTCGTAGCATTGTACTGAACTGCATTTTTGAGATTGAAGTTTTTAGTTTCAGCTCCAAATTTGTTCCCTTCTCGCCAAACAAGTGAGTGAGTAGTTGTTTTTTATAATTTAATTTGACCAAGTTGATAACGTTTTTATCTAGCGATTGAATAAGCGTAGTGCAATTGGATGGTAGATTGGCTATAATTAAACCGTCATATCTTTTTAGTTCCTCAACTGGGTGACACGTCGCATTATCTAAAAGCAAAACTGCTTTTTGCGGCAGATCTTTTAAAGCCAAAAATTCTTGGACCTAAAAAATGTTTACTTATGAGCAACTTACTTTTACTAATTGGTGAAAATTAACTTACGTGGGGAACAAATTCGTGATTGAACCAGTCCTTGAATATAAATGATGTTACTTAGGCGTTATTACTGGAGTTGTATATTACAGGATTATTGAAAAAGCATTTTTTTTCAATTTTCCAATAACCAACAATTTCAGTTTTTCTGTGCCATTCGCATTTGAACAGGGCAAAAAAGCTATTCGCTCTTTACATATTTTTCTTCCGAGAGCCGTTTTCTCATTACATGTGACAAGAGTGTAATTTGGAAGCATCCTATAATATAAACCGGATTCGTCGGCATTGTAGATTTGGTGAAGAGTCAACTCATGCTCATCAATGTAATCCTTAAATTCTTTCAGAAATGGATCAATAAGATGATATTTCGGAGACAATTTCTCGCCCGTAATTTTTAAAGATATAATTCCATGTCGACGCCTAAATTTCTTCAATATTTGTAAAAAGCATATTTATTTGTAACATTTTATTATTCTGGGAATAAGAATAAGGAAAAAGACTTACAATATTTAATGGTTGTAGAAAAAATGATAAAAGTATTCAAAAACATAAAATTTTTGTAGTCAACTATATATTAAAACTTGATTGAATATAAATATTGAATGAAAAAATACTTTTTTTGAATTTCGGTTTTTTAAATCACTCAAATTGGTTGTTCATAAGTTTTCAAAATACTCTTTTTTTAATTAATGACTTCATTTGGTGATGTTGTTGTTGTTTCATTAACTTTAAAATATGTTTATTAGTTTTTCCATATAACATCCCAATATGGGTGAAGGGTGTATAAGATTCGGCAGAGCTGAATAAAAATGTGATTGCTGACGCCATCAAACATTGTGTAACATTTACGATTATATTTTCATTAATTTATCTTGTGAATGAATTTAGAAATTCCATACGTACTGTATTTTATTTATTCTTTTTTTTTTATTATAATAAATACTTACATGTTTACAAACGTTTTTATAAATAACTATTTATTTGTATGAATGATGACAACAACACATGTGTTCGACTGCTTTGTAGCACTTAAATTAAATAGTCAATACTCGGACCGATATGCCAGCCAATTATAATTATTTCATTCATGGAAATATTTTTCTTTAAAATTGTTTTTTATGAGGTATGAATCATATATACTATATGTATATAGAATCATACTATACAAATGTTTGTACTTATTGTTAATGTAAAATAAAAAAAAAAAAACTTGTTACAGTTTATTTATCAACTCGTTTTATTAATTTTTTTTATATTTTTTTTTTTAACTCTCGTCTTGTTTAGAGAAAGCTTCTAAAAATTTTTAGATTTTTTTTAGAGCAATTACAAAAATGTAGGTAAAACTATATATCTTACTATATATGTACATATCTTGAACCCAGATAAATTTTAATTCCGTAATTAGTTCCATTTCATACTCATTGTAATGACATTGCGATTTGATTTTTGTTAAAATTGTCACCTTCATATATATATATTAAACGGCATAAATTCACTCCCTGATCGAAATACAAAATCAGTTTCTGGTTAAATTAGGGGAGCAAACAATGAATAAAACAAATTTAAAATTTAAAAATATTACAATAAATAAAAGATTAATCCAGGTATCTCCGCTCCCGAATTCTGGGAGTTTCAGAAAGCTCGGGAAAGAGAAAACAGATTTTGGAAATGGAAGTCTGTCGTTCCCTTACAGATTTTTCGAAATCTTGGTCCATCAAGATTTATAAGACGAATATCGAAATAAGTAAGCAGAATTTTTAATTTCTACGTCGTCTGGGATGATCAGAAAGCTCTGAAAAGGGAAAACATATTTAGGAAATTATATATAAATCCGATTATCTAGGACGAATAGTTGTATAAGTAAGTCGAATTTAATTTTCTACGTCGTCTGGGAGCTTCAGAAAACTCAGGGAAGAGAAAATAGGCTTAGGAAATTGTATATATAAATATCTCAGCTCCCTGATAGAAATTTTAAAATCTGGTTGCGTTAGAATTTGTAGGACGAAAAGTAAGCCCAATTTTAATTCTCTATTTCGTCTGGGAGCTTCATATATATATATATATATATATATATATATATATATGTATATATATATATATATATATATATATATATATATATATATATATATATATATATATATACCCACCAAAAACTTTGCTTTCCTGGTAACCTAGCAGGTATAATTGGAAACAAAAATAAACTAATTATTTTTTGCCTGAATAACTAGTTATTTTTGTTCGACTTGTCCACAAATTCATGTAGTTATTTTTTGACTCTAGGGGTACTCAAAAATATGTACCTAAACGAAAACAAAAATATTTTGCCGTCAGTGAGACTCGAACTTGGACGCACACTAACCATTCGTTTTTACTGACTAACGTCTTACCCAGTACACCATCTCGCACATAGCATCCTAAGCGACAAAAACTCTATTTAGTTTAAAATGTCTTTTTAGACATTTTTTTATAAAAAACTAACAGCTTCAGAATGCGATTGAACCAACAACCTTCTGGTTGATAATCCGGCGCTCTAGCCAACTCATCCACGTGATTGCAGTATTACTGTGCTATTATAATATTGAGTACTTATTAATGTAATACAGAGTAGGCAAATAATAATGACGCCTCATTACCAAGAAACTACTTTAATAAGTAGTTGTTATTACCGAAAACCAAAAAGTTTTTGCTGGATATATATAAAATTCATATATTTAATTTTTTTTTTTTTTTTAAAGTTATGTTTAGAAATCTGCATAAAATTTGCTGCCATTCTATAACACGTGCATCATTTTAATAAAATACGCTTTTGTTATGTTATTTTGTTCCCAACATGTGGCTAAAAATCATTAAAAACTAAAAATTCTCCTAAGGAGAATTTTACAGATTGAAAATTTAAACAATTTGTATGTTTTCTCGACTTTTGATTCATTTCAATGAATCAATCAATGAAAGTAAATTTTTATATTTATGCATAAACTTTTTTCTGTGCATATGAAAAGAAAATTTTTGGATATTATTTCAATAAAAAAGAACATTTTTAAAATTAAATAAAATTTAATAGAAAATACATATGTCCAGTAAAAATGAAACTCTTGAAAAATTTTTTACCGTCAACATTTTTTAACAAAAAATGTGAAAATTTTTCTACAAAAATTATATTAAAAATTGCCCAGAAAAACTTGTTTCTATGTAATGAATTAAGAAGCTAATACAATGGCTCTTTACTACTTTCATATTAGTTGAATAACCCATTATTTTAACACGGCGATTACATTGGAGGCAATGTCATTACCTAGATGTCATTACAAGAACTAATTACTTCCAAGCTGTTCAATAACTCATTGCTTTTAAAGTATTACTGAAGTCATTATTAGTAAAAACAATAGGAACTAGCTACATTTTAGGTTACAAATAACTAATGAAATGTCAGGTTATAGAAAGCATTTTTTGTGTCTTCATTATTTAAAAAAAGATTTTATAATTTCGTAAACTTAACAATATCAAACAATACAATATTTTAAAAACTGTTTTAGATTATACATTAATTCATACGCAAATTTTGTTTTTTCATATATTTATCCCTTCTTTAAATATATGAATTGGTAAATTGAATTAAAAATAAATAAAATGTAGTTCAAAAATTTTATTATAAATAAGTAATAATATACCGAGCTAAATAAGTAGTTATGAAACTACTTTTATGTAATGTATACGATATGTTATTGTCATAGAAAGTTAATATATCCGTAACTATATTACTAAGTTTTTGCTGAGTTGTTTAAATATTTTTTACAATAACGAAATTTGTGTATAAAAATGAAATTAAAAATTTTCTTGTAAAAAGGTAATTATTAAAATTTTTCTCGCATAAAGAAATTTTTGAGTAATTTAATGCAAAAAGGAAAAATTTTCTACAAATGGAAATTTTTCAAAATTTTTAGAAATATTCTTTTAAGAATTTTTATAAAATTTATCTATAAAAAAGAAATTAATTAATAATTTTACAGTTTTTAAACATTTTCTATAAAAAGAAAATTTTAAAAATTTTCCTATAAAATCGATTTTTTTTTAGGAAAATTACATTTTTGAAATTTTTTTTTTTATAAAAAGGAAATTATTGGAAAATTTCCTTTAAAGGGAAAATATGTATAATTTTTTTTTAATTTCAATAAAAGGAAGATTGAAAAATTCTTTGAACATAAAACTTTTTAAAATTTTACTATAAAATTGATTTTTGTTTTATAACTTTATTAAATTTTAGACATTTTTTTAAAAATTTCATAGCAAAAATAAATGTTTGAAAATTTTTTTGGAAAATTTCCTATAAAAAGGATTTTTTTCATTTCCTATATTATTTTTTAATTTAAATAAAAACTAAATTTTTGTAAAATTTGCTCTGAAAACCATTTTTAAATAAAATATCTTCTTAGAACAATATTTTGGAAAATTTCCTCTAAAAACAAATATTTTTATTCTTATAAAAACATAGTTTTTTTTTAAATTTCTATAAAAACAAAATTAAAAAATTTCTTATAAAAGATTTTTTTAATTTCCTATGAAAACTATTTTTTTTCTAATTTCCTATAAAAATATATATTTTTTTCTAATTTCTATAAAAACAGTTCTCTATAAAAACAAATTCTCTAAAAAAAATTATAAAGATTACCTATAAGAAGCATTTTTTTACTATAAAAGTAAAGTTAAAAAAAAAAAAATACTATAAAAATAGTTATTAAAAATTTCCTATAAAACAATATTTTTAGAAAAGTATATAAACAACTGTTTCAAAAATTGCTATAAAAACTATTTTTTTTAAATTTTTATAAATACTATTTCTGAAAAAGTTTATATAAAAACAAATTTTTTTAATTTCCTATAAAATACAATTTAAAAAAAAATTTCCTATAAAAGTTTTTTAATTCCTATAAAAGCAATATTTTTAAAAATTTCCTATAAAAACAATTTCAAAAATTTCCTAGAAAATTTCTAGAAAGAAAATTTTTAAAAAATGTCTTATAAAAACAATTTTTTTTTAAATTTGCTATAAAAACCTTCTTAGAAAAATTTCCGTTAAAATCATTTTTAAAAAATTCTTATAAAAACATTTTTAAAAAATTTCCTACAAAAACAAAATTTTTTAAAAATTCCTATAAAAAAAAATTTAAATTTCTTACAAAAACAGTTCTTTTTAAATTTCTTAAAAAATTGTTGAAAAATATTTTAAAAATATTTTAAAAACTGAATTAAAAAAATATCCTATAAAAACTAAATTTTATAAAAACGATATTTTTTTAAATTTCGTATTAAAATTAAATTTCTGAAAATATTTCCTATAATAAAACTTTTCTTTACTATAGAAACGAAATTTTTGAAACTTTTCTCAAAAAATTAAATTTTTTAAAAATTTCTTATAAAAATAAAATTGGCGAAAATCTCAAAAATGGGATTGGCCCTTATAAGAAAATTGGACTTGCTTTTTTCATTAGGATGATCTCCATAGAGAATGATCTTTCAAAAAAGTATAAAATCTTAATATATATATCTTCTTAAAAAAATAAATATTTAGAAAAGAATGAATAATAATACTTTTTTTGACAAAATGATATGAGATTTTTAAATAAATGAAATCGGATGATAAATACGTTCGATATATTAAGAAAAGTGAACAAAATTTTCAGATTCGAATAACTCGATAACTATAAAGGACTTTGGCTTTAAAAAAATCTTTGAAATCTGATGAGATACAAAAAATTGGCAGTGCTCTACTTTGAGACCACATAGGTCCGCTTCTGAGGGATCTGTTTTTCAAAATTAAATTAGAATTCTTTACGATCATGTCAACTTTAATGTAAATCGGACTAGCCGATTAGAAATTAGATTTATGAATTTCAAAAATATTTTGATTTTGCCCCACTGATGTAATTGTTGTAATTATTTAAAATTCAATTAAACAATATAAATTTTTCTTTTTTTTTTTCAGATATTAAAATAATTTTTAAATGTAAAGTAAAAAAATGATTATAAAATGACTGCCATCAGTGGAGATAACATGAACAAACTTGAAGCAAAATTTCAAACCGTTAGTGAACTAATGGCCAAAAAGAGAAAATTATATTTGCATAAAAGAGTTAAATCAATGGATGGTAACAGCAGCAACAACAACAATAACAACACCACAACTTCCAAAGTACCGAATCTAAATACTGAAACGAATGTTAAAAACGAAGATGAAGAAGAATTTACACTAACATCACAATTATTAACATCAACAATATCAACTAGAAAATCGAATAAGAATACTTTTTCGAAATATTCATTTCGAAAAAATTGCTTTACTTCCTTTGAATCAACATCGTCGTCATCCTGTGATGTTGAGCACCTAAATCACTTGAACAATAAAGAATATGACTATGAGTATAATCCAGAATTACGTATTTGTATGGAGAGTAATCGATTTGAGGAGTCGAATGATAGTCGTTTACCAGCATTAACTGAGGAGGAATATAACAATTGCTCATGTGAAAATAACTGCCACAGTAGTTGTAGACCACCAGTATACCACCACAAGAATGTACTCAAATATAAGTCTGCACAAGAATCTTCAACGAGCCACAATAACAATAATAACAACAGCAACAATCAAGAGATTCATATGCAAAATTCCTATTATTTCTTAAGAGACCCCCACCTCCACAAGTTAAATCCAATTCAAACGGATAAATTTAAGATTAAAAATTCCTGCGCCTCAACATTAAAATCATTGACGTCGGCAACGATGACGGCGATGGCGACAACAACAATGCCACCTGCACCTAGTGAAACGTGTATAGAACTTGATGCTAAACTTCGAAACTCTACAACACCTGGAACATGTTTGTTTACAACTAAGGATACTTGTAACAACAATAATTTCCCCAACAACATGTACAACAGAAGATTTTTAACGAAAAAAGAAGGATTTAAAGAAAGATTTTTAATACAATTTTACAACATTGTAATGATATTAAAAACCTTAATAATTTTAATTACTAGAACGCCACCGTGTCTACTGCACCTTTGTCCACCACTCTTTCAAGATATTGATAATAATACAAAGAATCAAAATCGCCACGCCCACGATCACGACCACCAAAATAATCTTCAAAAAGTAAAACAAAGACTGACACATTTTAATGATCAACAGAAAAAACAACAAGAACAGCAGCAACATTGTCATTATAACAATAAACTAAAATTATCATCATCGTCATCCTCAGCATCATCATTACATGCACCAAATGTTTCATTAACCAAATGGATTTTAATAGTTTTATCGTTTCTTTCAATATGTTTGCCATTATCACAAGCATTATCTTCAGATTTTGAAACTACTCTGCAATCTTCATTAGCCGCCTTAGATAGATCGCCTAGAGATGTTGGGCCAACAAATGAAATGCAAATTAAACAATCGTCCACTAAAGAACAAGTGCGTCTAACGCGTCCAGAACATGGTAAGTTTTGTAATTCACTTTCAAATTGTGGAAAATATTATCTAAGGTTAAAGCAGTCTTATTGTGGATCATGTCTTGTACAATTTGGAATTATGATTTATAGCTTTATATAAACTTACGTTTACATTATACTTATTATATAATATTAATATGGAATTTATAAATTTTAAAATGATTTACGGAATAGCTATAGTTAGTTATGGATCAAATCTCATAAATTTTTGTAATGTGCTTTCTTCGTCCATAAAAGTTAATTGTGCCTAATTTTATATATGTAGATACTAACGTTTGTATGTAATTATTTTTGGGAATCGACTTTTATAGAACCCATGGTAAATTATGGACTAATTCTTTTAAAATTTTATACAGTGATTTACACTTACATTAAATTAGTTTTTGTCAAATTTTGTCAACATACTGAAATTTTTACAGGATTTAAACTATCTATTTAAATAAATTTGACGGAGTGTTAGGCCTACAAAAAAGCTATTTATGCTGAATTTTGTAAAAATATGCTCAAAAATGGGCTCGACGCCCATAAATCAAATTTATATTTTTGGAGGATATTTTTCTAGGGGCTAGATGAAATAATGGACCGTTTCATCAGATTTTTATACTAAATTCCATTAAATTATTTTGAATTTAACGATGTCCATCTGTCACATGTACGGACAGATGGACATCGTTAAATTGACTCAGAAAGTCAATTGACATTATTTAAGGTTTTAGACCAATATTTTTGGGCCTAACAAAAATCAGCACAAACGCATAATAACCTTCCCATCATGATGGTGTATATTATAAAATGGTATTTTCATTTTTGTAAGCTATCCATTTGGAGTTAAGTATACATGTATATGTAGTTTTGGACTTGAGTAACCAAAAAATTTTTTCTAAGGTTATTTAGGATGCCGAATCTTCATTCCATTTCTTAAAATTGGTTCTAGTTTTCCAGATATCAACAAAAATTTATTTTTCCAATATTTGAGATCTAATGAACAAATTATTGAATTAAAACTGATATTATTTGTATTGTTTGGGATATGTTTCGTGCATTAGAGCCAAACAGTAGTAACTCATCATGGCCTCGTTCTAAAATAGAAATATTATTTTTTTCGATTTTCGCCGAATCTTATTGTATCTACTTCCTTTTGTCTTTACTCGCACCGCCAAAGATTTAAATGAAAATATCAAAACGGGAATAAGGAAAATTAACTTAGGAAGAATTCTAGCTCGAACCTTATGGTAGTTTTGCAACTAAATCTCCATAACTCTCAAAATGTTGCGAAAATTTTTTTCGAATTATCCCACCTCTAGCGGTTTATTGGACATTAAATTTTTTTTTTTAAGATTTCTCCTTTGATTTTTGTCCTTCACATGTAACCGTGAAGTTTTCGATTAGGTAAAGTTTTATGTGAAGATGTGGATTGTGATTAAAAGGAGTCACTTTCCTTCCGTCACAAATTACGTCGAACGGTATAAATCGATAACTTCATCACTGAATTATATATTATCCTCCCCTTGAGAATTGGAAATAGTGTTTAATTTTTTGTTCCGCTTAGATTAACGTCTGTTGGAGTTTCAAATAGTTTTCTATACTTCCACACGGTTTGGAATCAAATCCATTTTTTCAGCGACGTCAAAAAGTCGTTATGATAGCATTATTGCTCCAACACAGAAGACGAAAACTAGAACTAATCTTTAAAAATTGCTACTTATTTCATTACAAAATTTATATGTTCGGACAGATCGACGGACGTCGTTAAATTAAGTGATTCTAAGTCAATTGATTTTATTTAAGGTGGGTTTTAGGCCAATATTTTTGACCGTTACAAAGATCAGCACAATTGCATAATACCCTCTCAAAAATGGTGGTGTAGGGTATAGAAAGTTATTTGCATATATATGTATTGTTTTGGGTTAAAGGATTGTGGGGCAATAAATTTTTTTCTAGTGGAATAATTGGAAATATTTAAAGTATATAGTAGTAATTTTTTGTTATTGTAACTATAAATGTTTGTAAAGTTACAGCCTATCAATTTCATCACTACGTGGTCTAGTCAATCATTCATTTATTAAAATTTAATACAAACTTTGCAGGGGGCTAAACAATTGCATTGTCTGTTATAAATAATTAATTAAATAATAAAGGATAATAAAAATATTAATAGCCTTATTTTATTGCGTATGTATTTAATACATAAAACGCCATACTAAGAACTACTTAACAAAAATTCTAAATAAAAGAAAAATATAATATTTAATAAATTCATTTTAAGAAACAAATTCACAGAAAAAAGTTTTTTCTAAAATTAATTATTTAAAATATTAATAAAAAATTAAAATGTGGTTTCAATTATTTTTATAATTGAATAATTTATTAAAAAATTAAGTTTTTTAATATTACAGAAAAAAGTATTTAAAACAAAATTTTTAATTAAATTATTAATCAGAAATTCAAAATGCTTTTAATTATAATAATTTGCACAAAAAAGAAAAGACCACAAAAAATTATTTTCTAAAATTAGTCAGTTAAAATATCATTGAGAAATTAAAATTTGTTTCAATTATTTTTATAATTGAAACATGGAAGCGTATAAGGGGCGTATAAACCATAAAGAAATTTTTACAGTTGACGATAAAAGCCTTATATAATCATAAAACTTAATCGTTTTCTTACCTCTTTTCGATATTTGGTAAGATTTATTAAGCACCTATCTATATGCAAAGTATCGTATGCCAAATTTTGCAGCTGAAAATAGCTTAAAATGGAATAAGGGCTTATATCCATATATTTTTATGGAACAATAGTAGAAATACTTTATATTATTCGCGATTTCATTAAAATTCGGGCGAAGTGAGCTGTATATAAGCATAAATCAGTGTGCCAAATTTCACGAAGATCGGTAGAAAACTGACGATGGCTCCCATATAAGCCCCTCACCAAAAAAATCATTTTAAAGTGGATAAATCCCATATAAAGGCTAGCTGGCATAACAATAATATTTGACGCCAATAAATTTTGTATGAGTAGAAAACATAGTGCAAGTTTTATCACAGTTGTTCATAACACTATGCGACAGTCAAAATCGGGATGGGATGAAACCAACGGGAAATGTTATATCGGTAAAAAAGAAGTTATACGTGTCCCGGCGTTTCGCTGGGTGACGTCTAGGAATCGAGATATATCGATTTGAAGTTAGTAACTATCATATAGGGGAAATTGTGACCTTTGGTGGTCTTTTTTTTTGACATAACTCGAGAACCAAATTTAAAAAAATTAGGAATTACAATTCCTTTAATCTATTCATACAACGTTTCGCTACATAAGCAACAGTTTCGCAGTTATAAATAAATGTATGAAGAAAAAAACTATTTTTTGCCTAAAAAATTGAATTTTTTAATTTTTAATTCATAAAAAATCCAAAACGATAAAAAAAGTGTCAAGTCCTAATACTTTCACGTAAAGTCACATAACCTTAAATCGATGGACGCGTTTCGCTTTTATTCACAATTAAGTGACTTTACGTGAAAGTAATAGGACTTAACACTTTTTTTACCGTTTTGGATTTTTTATGAATTAAAAATAAAAAAATTCAATTTTTTTAGGCAAAAATAGTCTTTATTTTTCATACATTTATTTATATCTGCGAAACTGTTGCTTATGTAGCGAAACGTTGTATGAACAGATTAAAGGAATTGTAAATCCTAATTTTTTTAAATTTGTTTCAGCAAAATCGGACTGGTGGTTCTCGAGTTATGTCAAAAAAAAAGACCACCAAAGGTCACAATTTCCCCTATATGATAGTTACTAACTTCAAATCGATATATCTCGATTCCTAAACGTGACCCAGCGAAACGCCGGGACACGTATAACTTCTTTTTTACCGATATAACTTTCCCCGGTAGTTTGAACCCTTCCCGATCACTGACCCCTACCATTTGTCGCACAGTGTAATTGATCATAACTCCCATATAACCCCTACTTTCGGGAATCAAGCGCAAAATAAATAAATAGTAATATCACGACAATACCTTAAAATACAATATTTTTAATGAATTTTTTTGGGTATTGAAGCAGTTGGCCCCTTTTTTCTCGAAAAATCCCTTTTTTGGCAACTTTATTTTTTTGAAATCCCCTTTTTGGACACTTTTTAAAAATTCTCAACGGTTACGCTGTAGTAAAACTGCGTACTAAGTTTTTCTCCAGGACGTCAAATTTTCTCTTAAAAGAACTTGAAAGTTTAGAAGGATAATCAGTTTTTAACAAAACTATAAAATATTTACGAATAAATATTTTTTTGAAAATGTTACCTTATACGATTTATTTTCACATGTATGTCAGCCTGCAATAATCATTCTCTCACAGGAAAAAATCGTTATTTCATTCGATTCGTTTTTTAAAGCTGTGTATTTTTCGAAGCTTTAAAGTCCTTTTGAGAGAAAATTTGTGATGTCCTGGAAAAAACTGAGAACGTAGTTTTATTATGTATAAGCTCTAGTTAGATGCATTTAGTATAACACAGAAATACATGTCTTTAAATAAATGCATAATTTTAGTATAACAAAATATGTATATTTTTTATTTCTTCAGGAAACTAAACTGAACTTTAATTTAGGAGATATACTTAATTAAAGTTAAAAAAATATGATTCCTTATTCAAGTGGCAGGCAGTGTATAATAAATAGGAAATTTTCGACAAATTTACTAAAAATAGTAAATTATCTAAGAATTAACTTTAAATTATATAAATAAAAAATTATCACAAGATTTTTACATATAAATATGTGTGTAAAATTTATTAATTTTATTTTTTACTTTCTTTCCAGTTTGTAAATCTCTCGATATTCGAAATTCAGCATCACAATTTAATCAACTAGAAAATTGTACGGTTATTGAAGGTTTCTTACTGGTAACTCTCATGAATGGAAATTCGCTTGAGGATTATAATGGAACATTTCCGTTACTAACTGAAATTACAGATTTTTTAGTAGTTTATCAAGTTCATTATTTGCGATCAATTGGTAGAATTTTTCCAAATTTAACCATAATACGAGGAAGATTCCTATTCGAAGGTTATGCCTTAGTTGTATATTCTAACTCACATCTCGAAGAACTTGGTCTAAGCAAGTTGACAACAATATCTAGAGGTGGTGTACGTATCGAAAAGAATGTAATGTTGTGTTTTGTTAAATCTATCGATTGGACTCAAATAGTCTCCAATACAACGGACATAGTTATTGAGGTACTATTTTATAATCGATAAAAGAAAATTCTTTTTTGTATATAAGTGTTTATGTAATAAATTTCTTGAATTTAGGAAAATCGTGATACCATCGAATGTCCTGCATGTCCGGGAGATCAATGGAGTGTTGGTGATTCGAGTGCAGGACAAAATGAGCTTTCTTGTAAGGAACATCACGGACGTCGTCATTGTTGGAACAGTAAATCTTGTCAAAAATGTAATTATATATTTATAAATTTGTTAAGCCTTTTTATAGAAAATATTGATATTGAAATACGCATAATCAAATTATTTTAATATAATATGTGTTTTTTTTTCTCTCTTTAAGTCTGTCCAAAAAGATGTCAAAACAATTGTGTCGATGAAAACACCTGTTGCAATGAAGCGTGTCTTGGAGGTTGTTCGCCTAATAATGTAAACGAATGTATTAGCTGTAGAAATTATTCCATATATAATACCACTTGCATTGATAAATGTCCAGATAATTATTATAAAGTAAGAATTAATTTAAATTGTTTTTAAATCATTTAAAAATTAGTCAATATTATAATCATTACATAGTACCTGGATCGCCGTTGTCTGACAGCAGATTCGTGCAATATTATTCGTACAAAATATGAAAATAATCGACAGGAAGTGTTGGTGGCTTATGAAGGAAGTTGTTCAACTGTTTGTCCAGAAGGTTTTACAAAAGTTAATATGACGTGTGTGGAATGTGGAGATAAATGTACAAAGAAGTGTCTGGGTGGTACTATCGATAGTGTGGCACGGGCTAGGGAATTACATGGTTGCACACATATTGTCCAGCATCCTTTAGTAATTAATATCAAGAGAGGCGGTCGTAAGTTATTTCTATTCAACAAGTTATGCTCTTGATTTTGTTTTTTATGCTGTTTTTAAAGGTCATTTGATGGAAGATTTGGCTTACGGTTTATCGTCAATTGTTACAATCGAAACAGCTTTAAAGGTGCAAGGTACATATGGCATTTTTGATTTGAAATTTTTCAAAAATTTACAAAAAATAAGCGGTGAAAAATTAATTGAAGACAAGTAAGCATTTTTTTTTTTTTTGGCAAATTTTGTATAGAACAACCATCTACAAAATCTTTTATTTATTTTAACCAATTCTATAGATATGCCTTTTATGTATTGGAGAATACAGATATGGAAACAATATGGAATCCAAATCAAACTGTTCAAATATTAAAAGGAAATGTTTATTTCCATTTTAATCCCAAATTGTGTCATTCGGAGATTAATACTTTATTACCAATGTTAAATCTAACAAAATTCGATAAAAACGAAGTATCTGAAGATTCTAATGGTGCTAGGGGCTTATGTGAGTAAATAATCAATTGAATACTGCTGGTGGTGACAAACCAAACAAAATAATCATTTGATACTTTTTAATAATTATTTAAGGTAATACATCATTACTTCATGTTGCGGTAACATCGAGGGGTTCTCTCATGGGTGTAGTTAAAATTCTAAATCCCATGACATACGATGATGAACGTACATTCATTGGTTATCAGTATTTACATATCGAAGACCCATACGGTAATGCAACAAAGCATGCTTTTCGTCCGTGTGAAGATGGGTAGGTTTCAAAATATTTTTTAGTAAAGGCATTAAAAGTAATTATTTTTTATTTTATTCATTCAAAATTAGTTGGGAAATAAGTGAGCCTACTAAAGATCCAATTTATATTTATACAAATCTTAAACCATTTACACAATATGCTTTTTATGTTAAAACCTTGACAATTTCAACCGAACGTCGCAATGGCCAAAGTCCTATACAACATTTTACAACAAAATCTGATCAGCCAAATATTGTTAATAAGTTGCAGGCCTATTCAAATTCTAGTTATAATATTGTTATGAATTGGTTACCACCAACAACAGCAAATGGGAAATTGATCAAATATAAAGTACGAGCAAGATATGATAGTCGTCTTCAAAGACCAGAGTCACGAAACTATTGCAAAGATCGTAAGTTCCACTTTTTTTTTGGAAATGATTTTTTAACTTCTGATCCGTTAAAGATACCTGAGTAAAATTCGACATGGTAAGACCTGAGGTCTTTTCGAGTTAATTTGGTGGAGCGCAGATCCCTATGGGTTATAATCCTTTTAAATTTCTACAAAAAATCTGGTAACATGCGCAGGTTATCCTTTCTATTTTAAGAGATATTTTGATCGAAACATATTTTTCTCTCATATTTATCCTCGTTTTTTATGTTTATTAAACTTGTCCGGTCCTAAAATTTTTTGAAAATATTCACTATATAATATAATATATAAGTTATATTAATCTGAAATTTAAACTGAAAAATTTTAATATTTTCTTTTTTTCACTAATAATATTTATTGATATTATTTATTGTTTAAATGTTTTCTAAAGAAATCTTAACGTAAATGCGTATAAAATACGTTCTCACCACAAGCGCTTTTCAAAATTTGTAAAATTATCAAATGGTAAAGCTGAGATAAAAAAAAAAAAAAAAAACTATATTAGTTATATGCCCCCTTATGTTGGCTAAACACAGAAAAAGTGTTTTTTAAACCACGCATCTGATACTGACATGATAAGCATTTTAATGAAAGAGAAATCAGTTTTAAAAACAAGTTTTCCCCGGACTTGAATTTTATGTTTTTTCTTTACAAAAAAGTGGGAGTATATTTTATTCCCTGATTTTAGGATAAGTTTATCTATATTGTGCCACAATTTCATTGGAATAAATATACTCTTTTAAATTTTATTTCGATCCACATATTAACAATATTTTTCAAAAATATACTTAAAATCTATATTTGAAGTTATTCGGGTCATAGTCTAAAGAAATTTTCATAGCATTTTAGAGGTATGACTTATAAAATTGTTGTGTCTTTAGCGAACATATGTAAGTATGTTATTAAGACATTTTTTTAAATCAGCTTTGACATTTGAGAATTTCACAAATAAATGAAATAAATCTCCTGATTTACTTACATGCATTAATGTTAAGTTTTCTTTTAGAAAAAAATGTACTATCCGGAGGAAATAAATTAATTTTAAAGTGAAAAAAGTATTAGCACCTTTTTGAAAAAAAATTTCAATTTTTTAAAAAATGTCAATTTCAAAATATTATAATTTTTTATCGGAACTATATATTTATATGATTCTTGCATCAATATTATTTAGAATTTTGTACAGAATACAGGGAATATTTTTGAAAAATTTTAGGGCTCAAATTGAGCCCGCCAAGTAAAAATAAAATAAAAGGAATATGAGATTTACAAGGACTATCTATGTTAATTTTATTTTTTTACAATCAAATCATAAATTAATTTTTTTTAATTACATACAAATCAAATCAAAAAATCTCAGCTCTCATCATATCAACGGATTTCAAGTTACAGAATTATTAAAAAAAAAAACGGTTGGGAGCAACTAAATACATACATATGTATTCTTTACTTTCTATTCTTCAAATACATAAATCCTACTGCTAATATAATGATCTTTGTTTTATAGCTTTAAAGGAAATTAGTAAGCCAGAAATCCCTGTTACTATAACTGAAAAGCCAACAGTATCAAAAAATTGCAACTGTAAGAAGACAAATACTCAAATGTACGATGAGGATGAAATTGATGCAAGCATTCATGCCAGCATTGAATTTGAAAATACTTTACAAAATTTTGTCTATGTCAAGTAAGTTAGTTTTTAACAATAATATCAAAAATATTACAAAGATTAATGAAGAAAAATGTAATTATTTCCTTTTTTTCTTTTCATAGAAAAAATACTAATAAAACTAGAGACAGCGGTATTACTAGTTTAAGTTCAATGGAATTGTTTGAACCGAATAGTAATAGAAATCGTCGTGCTATAGAAAGTGATTCTTTTGATAGTTTTTTATTACGTCATATACGCGATATACCGGCTGAAACAAATTTTATACATGATACTACTACACCGACTACAACAACAACCACCAGCACATTAGGAGGATTCGCTACCGCTGATGATCCTCGTAATGATGATACACTTACATACAATGTAACTCATATGACTACTGACGGTTATTACGATTTTGTTTTTGAGTCGGTGAATGCTTCGACCACGGAATTTGTTTTCACCAAATTGAAACATTTCTCATGGTATCTGGTGAGCGTGGAAGCTTGTAGGGAAAAGGAAGTAGAAAATGATAATTTACCAGATTGCAGTATAGAAGTAAAAAATTATGTACGCACGCTGAAATTGGGTATGAAGAAAAATAGAGGAAATAAAATTAGAAAATTTGTTTTAAACAGTTTTAATTTTTTTTTGTGATTTGCAGAGGGTGTCGATAAAGTGTCGAATGTTACAGGCGTTGTAGAATCTACAAATTCATCGAGGAGCACTATACGTCTTTCCTGGGATCGGCCAACACATCCTAATGGTGCCGTCGTATCATATACGATATTATATTTACCACAAGCTCAAGATGCTGTTGAAGAGAAAAGGTGTATTACAGAAACTGACTATGTAGAGCTCGGTTATCAGAAAAATGGTTATCCTCTAACAAACCTCAATCCCGGTAATTACACCATAAGAATAAGTACAAATACATTAGCGGGTGAGGGTCAGTATTCGGAAACGATATTCGTTAATATTCCGGTAAGTATTTTATAATAAATTATCACAAATCTATTCACATTTGTAATTTGTATAAAATATACAATTTTAGCCCGTTACTATGGCGACTAGTGTAATTGTGAGCATAACTGTGGGCACACTATCTGCTATAATTGTAATTGGTGTTTTCGTGTATTATGTATGTCGCAAACGAATTTTGGCACCGCCTTCGGATTTGAAAATATTCCCATCTGTGAATCCGCATTATATTAGTCTACAATACATTCCGGATGAGTGGGAGGTGGCTCGTGACAAAGTTATACAGTTGAATCCCCTGGGTCAGGGCTCTTTTGGCATGGTTTATGAGGGTATTCTAAAGGGCTATAATAACAGCAACGAAGATACTCCATGTGCCATTAAAACGGTTAATGAAAATGCCACTGATCGAGAACGCATGAACTTTTTGAATGAAGCCTGTGTAATGAAACAGTTTGACACCTATCATGTTGTGCGTTTGTTGGGCGTGTGTTCACGTGGTCAGCCGGCTTTAGTCGTTATGGAACTAATGAAGAATGGTGATTTAAAATCGTATCTACGTGCTCACCGCCCAGATGAGAGAGACGAAATGGGTATTCCTTTAACATCACGGTCGGAAATGTCCGCCCAACCGCCTCATATAAGTCGCATTTATCAAATGGCCATTGAAATTGCCGATGGTATGGCTTATTTGGCGGCCAAAAAATTTGTGCATCGTGATTTGGCCGCTAGAAATTGTATGGTAGCCGCTGATTTAACCGTTAAAATAGGAGATTTTGGAATGACTAGAGATATTTATGAAAACGATTACTATCGCAAGGGTACGAAAGGTTTGTTACCAGTCCGTTGGATGCCTCCGGAGAGCTTAAGAGATGGTGTTTACTCAACTGCCAGTGATGTTTTCAGTTATGGTGTTGTACTCTGGGAAATGGCAACATTGGCATCACAACCTTATCAGGTAAGAACTATTTATTTATTTCTTAATTTGTTTATTTATTATTTTTTATTATATCTAATTCTGTTTTCTTTTTATTTTAGGGATTATCAAATGACCAAGTTTTGAGATATGTTATTGATGGTGGTGTTATGGAACGTCCTGAAAATTGCCCCGACAAATTGTACAACCTAATGCAAAAATGTTGGCATCATAGACCTTCAGCCAGACCAACATTTATGGAAATTATACGCTATCTGCTCGATGCTGCTGATCCTCATTTCCGTGAAGTATCATTTTATCATTCGGAAGAGGGTCAACAAATCTTGGTCAAGGAAATTGCAGGTAAGATTAGAAGAAATTATAAAAAGACATTATTTAAAGTTATTAAAATTCTAAAAATGTTTTATTTTACAGAACGAAATCAACGCTCTGGAGATGTATTTGATGATCACGATAATGACATGGAAGATGTAACAACTCCCCTCCGTTTGGAAGAATATAGTGGTTATAAATTAAATATGGATAATAATTCATCAGTTGATCATCGTGGAGATTCTTCTATGGTAATAGATGACGACGCTCCCCATTCACCCTACAGGTAAGTAAATAATTGGTAATTAAGTTTAGCATTTACGACAGTTGCTGTTAAATTAATTAAAAACAATTGAAATCAGTAAATTATCTGAGAAAAAAAAACAAATTTCTTGCGTCGTTCGTAACATTTATTGTGAATATTTTTTGCTATATTATGTTACAGCCTTACAGGCTCACCAATTGTTGTTAGTAGTACGCCGGATGAGCATGTCAGAAACAATTTTAATATGTCGCGTATTATTAATTCGCACAATCAAATGCTCAGTTCGGCGCCATCGACATCGGCTGAATTGAGAAAAGCCGGTCCAGGTATTAGTTATTATCCTCATCCGCATACACATCCTCATCATCGAAATCTTTATCAACCCACACGTTATGCACAACAACAAACGCAACAGCATCAAGCTCGTCAGCATCGTTCTGATGACGTTGACGCCTATGTCCCGCCAGACTTTGAGCTAAAGGATTTGATGGAAATGAAACAAGAATCTGACGAACAAGGCTATGAAATGTACGATCCCAGTCCTAATTATAGTGAGAAAGTTCCTTCCAATGTACATGATGATGACGAAGATGGTCTTGGAGTACACACGACGGCGGGTCAAAATTTGTTGGGACGCTCAAAACAACGTCAAAGACAGCCAACAATAATGCCTTTGTCTAGTTCAATGCCCGACGAAGTTATTGGACAACCAGCCTCATCCTCTCTACATCCCTCAACAGCATCGGCGGCTTCTTCAAATACCTCTTCGAAAACAGGAACTGGAAAGTATCCTAGTCTGAGGGCGGTTGCCGATTCATTGGGAAATAATGTAACGGCAAAATTTCGTAGCATTTTATTTAATACACACAAACGTTCGGGTAGTAATGCCAGCTACAAGAGTACTAGCTCAAATCCCAATAGTGGTGCCGGGGGTAGTGGTGTTGGTGGTAGCAGTGGCAGTAGTAACAATTTAACAAGAGGTGGTCGTGGCAAAAGTATGAGTGGGCAGAATCTAGGCACAATAGAGAGTGGGGGCAGTGGTAGCGCTGGTAGCTATTGTGCTAATCCCCGCTTTTACACAACCAATAATGCTGGAAGTACAAGCGAAAATCCCAGCTACAAAAGACTTGAGAGTTCAAGTGGTGGTGATACTCTTACAAATAAACCCAAAATTCCTACATCTTCTGCATTTGCTATGAGTTCAAATCCTAACTATCAGGTATTAGATGAATCACTTAATACAACTAGTGCATCGACTTCCACAAATAATCCAGCTATGAGCAGTTCTTTGTTACATACAACGGACAACCCTAATTATCAATTAATGCAAGCACCTGCCCCACAAAAAATCGAAAACCTCTCTTCATATGTTATGATGAATGAACCAAAAGCTCCAGCTTCAGTTTTAGAAACTCCTAGTGCCATCAGTATAAGCAATAATCCCAACTATCAAATGATGGGACCACCACCACCACCTTCAGCATTAACTGGTACGACAGTATTATCACAAACACAACAATCAATACTACCAGCTGTTAGTCGAATTGGAGTAATAGCAGGACCAGCAAGTACAGGTGGATCGTCAGCAGCCGATCGTTTTGCAAAATATTCATCTTCCTCATCCGCTATTTCAACCTCATCAAGTCATGATACAGACGAAGAAGATGATTTACCCACTACTAAAGGTATAAAATCCGATCGCATACCTTTAAGTAGGCGTAGCAGTAATGATCGTAACCAAAAGAAAAAACATTCTAATAATCGAAGTCGTAGCCAAAGTAGCAGTACTAGCAGTCGTAGCAGTAGTAATACAGCGACTACAACATCACAACAGCAACCACATAAACCAACCTCTATAATAGCATCCTCCACACTATTAACTAAAGAGAACTGGTTGAAGCAACAACCTACGCAACAGCAACATCACCAACATCATTCTAAACCCCCTCCGCCGCCCAATGGTTTTGTAGGACGAGAAACATCGTAAACTAAACATCTAAAAAGCTAAAAAACAAAATCATTAACCAATTATGTATTTATATGTAAGAGAAAATATATGTTTACCTACTGACTAAGTTGGTTTAATATACAACTGCGTTTGTAAATAATAATAATAATATAGAAACGAAACAACAACAATAATAATAGTAACATTAATAATTACATATAAACATAATTATATTTATTGAATGTGTACATACATACATTTATATTATTAAAAATACTTTACATACAACACAAAAATAAAAAATGAAAGAACGGTGTTGATAAGGTCCTTGTTTTTATTTTGTTAATGGACAGAAATGTTAATAACAATAATTTACATAGTTATAATAAAATAATAATAATAATAATAATAATAAAACTTCTAAGAAACCTTTTTAAACTATATTTGCTAACCTGAAACGAATTAGAAATCGAGATTTATAATAAACTTTGTATAAATTACTTAAAATATTTCAACATAATTTAATTGCAGTTTACTTTTATGTAGCAGATTTAGTTAAATAAGTTTTATTAGAAGTTTGTAGAAGAAACCTAATATTATTCAGCATTTCTTTCTATTGAGAAAGAAAATGTATGATTTTCAACATTGTTTTTTTCTAATATTTATAGAAATGTATATAGAAAATTATGCTTTAATTAAGAAAAGAAAAAACAAAAGATAAATATACTAAAATAATATTACCTAGATAATTAATCTTAATTCAATTATTAAAAACAAAAAACAATTATTGATGAAGCAAATGAACTATATATGTGTATAAATAATAAATTATTAGAATACATGATTGATTTAAATTGTATGCCAAATAACAAAAACACAGAATTTTGAAAATTCAATTAAAAACAGACAAAAACATCACTTACAAACTTTAACACACACAAATTAATTTCAAATAGTTATTAAATGTTCAGTAATTTAAAGCTCGTTAGATATCTGCAAAAATAATTACAACGAAGTAAAATAGAAAGAAAAAAATTAAACTTTTTCACGACGTGTACGCGCACCTTCAGATTATTTAATTAAATCGAATAAATTAGTTAACAGACAAACTCATTTTATTACTATTATGTTTTATTATTTCAGTTATTGTAATTTTTAATTCAATTTTAGTTAGGACTAAATTTTAATTATCATTTATTTACGTAAATAATATTATAATTTTATTTCAATTTTTACAGTTATAAAAAACATATACGAAATTTACAAGCTGTATACATTATCCTACTGAATATTTTATTGCCGTATAATTAATTTACATACATATGTATAAAATTTTTTGTTTGTTCATTTTTACTATTCACCATGGGTCTGTGATTTATAATTCTTAATATTTTTTTATTTTTATTTTTTTTTTTTTTTTGTTTTTTGTATTGTGGGGTTAATTGACCACCTATTAAAGTGAAGCCATTCTTGTCTAGTCAAGTAGTAGCCCGCTATTAGCCCTACGAACTATAGGTGATTTTTGATGCTAATTTGATTTTTTGTCTTTTCTTTACTTAATCTATTCTGTAAATACATAAATCATTTCTGTGGGCTCTTGACAAAAGCACTTAAGTCGAGATAAGGTCATTTGGAGGTTTTTTTTAATCATAAAAGGTACACTTTAAAGAAACATCATTTACACTAATCGGCGTCTTCGTACTATTCCTAGACTTGAAGATATAGCTTGATTCTTTAAACAGTTTTTTAGCTCTCCTGAAAACTTTGAAAATTTGAATTAAGTTGTTTTGTCAAAAGTCTTTGCAAAAAAAAAAAAGTATTAAATAAAGTTAATAAGCATAAAATATATTCTAGATTCTTCTAAATAAGAGATTTACAGATTGAGCCTTAAAAGTGAAAATATATTATGTACAGAATATAAAACTTCACAGGAGAAGAATTTTTCTGTTTGTTTTCATATTTTAATATGCAAAGGATGGCCCCAAAATGAAAGGTATCAATGTTCTCAGTTCATATGAAAATTTGGTAAACGTTTTTCAAGATTTTCATCCTGACATTATCCTTTCGTGAACTGGATTAAAATGAAAAAGATTATTTTTTCAAACAAATACACTTCTTAGAGTAAATTATTTTGGCATTTAACTTAAGCTTTATTTTTCATTGTTACTTAATAAAAATATGAAGTGTTGTAAATCATTTTAAAGATAAAAATACGCGTAATTTGATTTAATTTTCATTTAATTTCTTATGTAGAATAATTTATATACGAAAATAGTTTCGAAAAATTCTAATAAAATTTGAACAGGATGGATAAAAAACGGAAAAACCGTTTCGGTAGAACTGCATAAAATATTGCATTTACGAAATTCACAAATGATAAATATAAAAAATTGGAGTTTAGTAAAATATATATATATATATATATATATATATATATATATATATATATATTTTTTTTTTTTTTTTTGTGAAAACTTGGACTTTGGGTTAGAAATAAAATTTTTTGTGAAAAAATTAAAATTTTTAGTAAAAAATTTGAATTTTTAGTACAAATTAAAATTTTTAGTGAAAATTTGAATTTTTAGTGAAAAATCGGTTTTTTTGTAAAAATTAAAATTTTTGGTGAAAATTTGAAAATTTTGGTGAAAAATTAAATTTTTTTTCTAGTGAAGAATCACATCTTTAGTTAAAATTTGAAACTTTGGCAAGCTTTAATTTTTATTGAAATATTGAATTTTTGGTGAAAATTTGAAATTTCAGTGAAAAATCGGATTTTTTGTGAAAGTTTGGCTTTTTGGTAAAAATTTTAATATTTGATGAAAATATGAATTTTTAACCAAAATTTGAATTTTTAGTGAAAATTTGATTTTTTGGTGGAAAATCTTATTCGAATTTTTAGTAATAATTAAAATTTTTGGTGAAAAATTTTGTAAAAAGAAATCAATGCTTTGAACAAAAAATTAAATTTTGTGTAAGAAATCAACAAATTGCTAACAGTATTCATAAACATAGGTTTCGCAGTAAAGTAATTCACGTCACCAGTTTTAGTCTTGCGAAAGTACAATAATGCGATTTTTTTAAATATAATAATAACCACATAGACAATTATTTCGCACTACCTATAACCAAGTGTGTAATTTCTGTACGAACTTTTACTCAAACGTCAGTTTATAGTTGCAATTCTTTAAGAAAAAAAATTAACGAAGAAAATATATTTGTTTCTACAAGAGGTAAAAAAAACACAAGTCTTTTCAAATCAAAATGAATGCGATAGAAAAAAATATGAACATCATAATCGGCCAGTTTATAGAATCCAACACGGACTGGTTTTACATCATTTTCTTAACAAAACCAATAAACTGGGATTATGTACTCGATTTCTCTTTATGAAATTCAATAATTGGATTTGAAAATGTAATTATTTTCTTACCCAGTTTATAAGAATTTCAAAACAACGCTTAAAATCGTTCATTATTTATTTAAGAAGATAAAAATGTAATTTAGAGCGGAAATATCTTTTAACAAGTTGTCTTCGTTACGTTTTCATAAACTCATTTCAAGTTGAAATTGAATTGGAATTCCGTTGAGGATTTCATGATCAGGCTGAATGAGAAAAATATTAAAAAGGAAATAAAGCTAAAATTTATAAAATTTAGAGGTATTTACATTTGTTTTTTTAATTGTCACAAGTTCTTTTTGCTAAAAGTGTTGCTCACGTCAACTCGAACAAAATTAAAATTGGTGACGTATTAAATTTCCATATAATTTTCAAAAAATAACTGAAAATAACTATGTAAATTAAGTAATTGTAGTATTTTGATTTCATTTCTTCAAATTTTTATGCGTAATTAAATTCAAAAATTTATTTATTTATTTATTTTTTTTTTTTTTGCTAAATTTCGAACACATTTGGACCTGATACCATACTGTTCCTTTGGCAGTAATATGAAAAAATATAAAAAAATTATGAAAAAGGGACCTTTTATAATTTTAAATCCGTTCACGAAAGGATAAGACTAGGTCAAATATTTTGAGAAACGGTGTCTTAAAATGGAGCAAATTTAAATAATTTCCTTTTCATACAAACGGGGCCACCCTAATGTACATACAATGTATGGAAATGGAAAATGGCTCTTAAGATAAAATTGCTTTCACTATAAATCTGAAATTGTACTTAATACGTTGATGAATTTTGACAAACAATGTAAATAATTCCGAATTATAGATTTTCATCAAAAACGAATTTTGAAAATGCTGTCGATTAAGACATTTTGATGATTAGAGCTCAACTTGTTGCTTGAATTCGATGTTATTTAGAAAAATTTATGCAAACTTTTAAAAATTTTTAGATTATATAAAAAATGTCATTTTGAAAACGATTCGATTTACAGAATAGGGATAATAAAAATCATTGCTTTATATTCCAACTTAAAATTTATTTAAAACTTCTTACATAAAAGACCCATAGTGTAAATAGTTTCTTGTTGAATTTAAACCAATCATACAGATCAATTTTTTGACACTCTTTCAAAGCGAATTTTATATAAGTACAATGTATATAGTTCATAAAACTAATAATAAAAAAAAGAAAAGAAATGTAAAATAAATCAGAGTACAAAACAAAATCCTTTCTTCTTAACATAAATACATAGACATATTACTAAACAAAATATACATATACACTTACATATGTATATGTATGTACCCAGCAAAAAAAAAAAGAACTGAAAAAGTTATGATTTTAACATTGTGTTGTCATAGGAAGGAAGTACTTAGTGCTGAAAAAGAGTTGCAGAAGTTCTTTTTTAACCCATGGTTGTCATTGTTCTTCTTTTATGCTTCTTGTTCATTGCTTTTGAAGAACTTCTCTTAAAACTGTATTTATAAAATTTTTTAATAAAAATATGGTTTTAGTTTTGTTAATAGATATTAAAAATACTTTTCAATTTGTGATTTTTTTTTAGAATTTATTCACATTTTTCCACCTAAAAGTAAACTTATTTTCACTTTTTTGGAAGTCATTTTTATTAACTTCTAAAAAAATGCAAAATATGTATTTAGTTCTACTTTTGAAGTGATAAAAAAGTTCTTTTTTGGAACTTGCGCGTTTTTTTGCTGGGTAATTTTAAATGTAACGCTCATCATTCTACTCTTTTATTGTAATCTAATTTTAAAAACAATTGTAACGAATCTTTTTCAATGCAATAAAAATTTGCAGAAATTTACTTTGCAATTTAACATTTAAATATTTTTCTATAAATTTCCAAAGGGTTTTAATAAAGAATTTATAATTTTTTTATTTGTCGAATAAAAAAATGTACTCTGTTCAGTGCTGACTAAGAGACAAAATGTTAAAGTTTTTAAGTAATGGGAACAGAGCTTTTACGAATATATTGCTAATTGTTATATTTTTTTTTTTTTATAATAATTTCAAAGTATATTAATTTAATTAAAACGATAAACTAATAGCCATATGTATATTGTTAGTTTAATTATAAATCATGTTTTAATTTCTTTGATAAATATATTATAATTTATTATTGAAAATTTAGTTATACCGGCACGTAACAGAGAACGCCTTTCTTTGGTTTTATTATTCAATTTTTCAACATTTTAATTCAAAATTTTAAATTGCTTATAAAATATAAAATTATAAAATTTTAGCTTAATATTTTAGATGTTTAAAATTAAAATATTTAACTAAAGGTTTAATCTTTTATTGTTAATGCTGGTAAGCATAAAATGTTTCTTTACAAATCAATACAGTACCATAAAATTCTTTTACAGCTGAGCCATTTTAGAAAAAAGCAACAGATAACAAGGATTGAAATATAAATACAAACATAGCAAATTGAACCGTTCAATTAAAAAGGAACTGTGGATATTAAAACTTATATATACATATTTTTTTACAAATTTTATAATTTTAACAAAACCGAAAAAATAGAAAATAAAATCATTTTGCATAACAAAAAAAATAATAACCATTAACATAGAAAAAAATAATAATAAATAAAATACTATATATTAAAACACATAAAAATATACCTACAAACATACATAAATACATAAATAAACACACACATATACATATGTTTACTATGCAAACAATAGATATTTTTTATACTAAAAAGACTGAAATATATAGTTCCTTTGTTTTTATGTAAATCTATATATATAGTGAATATGTATGTATAAACATACATATATACATACATTTAAATAATAATGTTAACAAATTTAATTAAATATGTATTTTATACATACAATCTAAATGTTTTCATTTATAAATATGCATAAATCCATAAAGAAATCAAAAATTTCTAACAAATATTTTTATTACATATACATATATATAGAAATAACACGGTGCTACAAAATTAGAAACCTTGAAAACACTTGGAATGTAACATAGTGTAGTTTGTAGATACGGGTGAATACATTATTATACCATTTTTAGAATTTTCCATATACCCCCAAAATTGAAGTTATATAAAAAAAAAACTAATTTTTTTAAAACGGCATTAGAAAGAAAAGATTTTACACTTTTTAAAAAGTATTTACATATTTTATTCATATTAAAATTGTGTAAGATATATTAAAGATACAAACTTTTTTTTTATTTTTTTTTTCCTAACCATATATTTTATTAGGAGTAAAATGAGCTATCATTTGATAAAATCAGATTAGAATTGTAGAATATATGATTTTTTTCAAAGTTGTAAAACTCAAAAAATCTATTATTTTACGTTTTTGTTGTTGTATATTCTACAATTCTCAATTGATTTTATCAAGCGATAGCTCATTTTATTCCTAATAAAATACAGTATTTGGAAAAAAATATGTTTTCTAAAAAAAGTGTGGGTCAAAAATGGCTCTAAAATCCGAAAAATACGGATATGAATAAAAAATCCATATCTACAAAATACACTATGTTACATTCCAAGTGTTATTTAACTGTATCATCGTGTAATTATTTAGTTGGTTAATTTAGCAATTAATTTTATTAAATTTTGTGCTTCATATTTATATTTATGATTTTTAATGATAATCATTTTGTTTTTGTTATTTTTGCTAAATGATTTTGTAATAGAAAAGTGACTAAATGATTTGTTAAAAGATAAATAGTTTTTGTATATTTTTTTTTTAATAAAACTTTGTTATTTTAAATAGTAAATGTTAAGCTTGGAAAATATCCCTGTTAAAATATTTTGTGAAAATAACCCTGTAAAATTTAAAAGAAAATGTAAAACTTTTAATACTGGTTGTGGTAAAGACTCTAGTCGTAATGTAGTATATATATATATATATATATATATATATATATATATATATATATATATATATCTACCAAATATTAGCAAAAATCCGATCATCGAATTACAAGTACACAAATAAATTCACATTTTTGAATATAATTTACACTCTGTTTTAAAATGACACCTGGATCTTATTGAGTACATCACAAAACTATTTTCAAAAATTTCGAAACACTCTCTAAATTTTGAGATATTACAAAAAATTTTTTTGAGGGTTATTGCTGCACTAAATATCTTTTAGCCCCGTAAATTTTAAATCAGTTTTAGATTTTTCTAATTCTAATAATTAAATAATAATTTATTCAAAATTTTTAAATATATTTTCCTTTTAATATATATATATATATATATATATATATATATATATATGCATGTATGTATGTTCCTTTCACTCCTCGAGGGAGCAATCGTTTCAAAAGATTTTTTAATATTAACAATTGTAGTAGTGTACCTCTCTTAATTGCCTATATATCGGTTTGAATAATACTAGTTACATGTGCTCAGTATATTCTCATCTCCAACACTTGAATATAACCGTCAAACAATACTATATTTGTTACATTTTGAACCATCCTTTTCACACAGAGCAAGAACAATTTTGACAAATTCTTCACCCCAATCTATGCTATTTAAATACAATAAAGTAATTTTAGTTTGCTTGTTTTTTTTTTCTTTTTTTCCTGCCTATTTTAAAACTCTTATTTAAAGGTGTGCTACAAAATAAAAAATTGAATATACTTGGAATAGTGTAGTCTGTAGATGTGGGTTAGTAGATTGTTATACCATTTTTGGAATTTTCGATATATACCTAAAAAAAAAACTAATTTTCGGACCTCGCGGATTAAAAAATTTTTATCTCAAATACCTGTTAAGCAATTAATTTTTTTTTAATTGCATTAGAAAGAAAAGATTTTACCCTTTTTAAAAAGTATATAAATACACATTTTTATTCATAGCAAAACTGTGTAAGATATTATAGATACAAACTCAATGTTTTATTCTTATTTTTTTTTTTATTATTATTATTTAATTTTTGACCCACATTTTATTAGAAAACATATTTTTTTTTTCTAATACTATATTTTATTACGAATAAAATTCCATATGTATGATAAAAAATAATGGCAACAAGTTTTATAACTTCAAAAAAATCATATGTTCTGCAATCTTTTCCGATTTTTGCTCATTTTACTCCCTCATTTTACTTCCAATAAAATAAAGTACAGGTCAAAAATGGCTGAAAATTCAAAAAAAAAAAAAAAAAAAAAAAAACAATATAGTTCGTGTCCTTAATATCTTACACAGTTTTGCTATGAATATAAATGTGTATATACTTTTTAAAAGGTTAAGATCTTCTATTTCTAATGCCGTTTAGGAAACTTAAATTGGTAAACAGGTATTCGAGATAAAAAAAAGTCCGAAAAAACGGTTTTTTTTGGTTATAACTCCCGATTTTGGGGGTATATGGAAAATTCTAAAAATGTTATTATCTACTCACCCATATCTACAAACTACACTGTTACATTCCAAGTCGTTTCTCACTGTATCACCGTTTTATTATACAAGTTTAAATTTTATCAATGTCTTATAAAACAAATTCATTTTATGGAAATTTGTTTCATAAAACTTATAAATTTGATTTTTTTTATTTTGATTAAGACAATATATATATATATATATATATATATATATATGTATATATATATATATATATATATATATATATACATGTATATATATATATATATATATATATATATATATATATACATGTATATATGTATATATATATATATATATATATATATATATATATATATATATATATATGTATATATATTTACATCGTTGAAATGCAACCCGACCTAACTCAATCAAAAAATTGCAGAATTTTTATCAAATATGATCTAAAATACATATTTGCGATCTTAAAATGTATAATTTTTAAATAAGATTTATATTTTATTGAATTTTTAATGTGAATTTAGTCTGGTTGCATTTTAATTAACAATTTGAGTGTTAAATTAAGCCTTTTAAACCCCCAACAAATTAATATCACTAAAGTATTTTTAAAATTGAAATTATTTATTTTTTTATTTTTTTGTTTAGAAGAATGTTAACAAAGTCCAAGACTTGCATACTATGTTTAATATTATATTAGTTTATATATGTTTAATGTTCTTTATTATTTTTAATTTTTGCTAGCAACATAGTTACTTTACCTAGGGCATCATTCCCTCCTTTAAATACTTAAGTGCAATAATTAAAAAAGAAAAAATTCCATTTTCATAACTATTTTTCACAATAGAAGAAATTTTTAAAAATACTTAAACAAAATTATTTAAACCTTTAATTATGCATTTCGTTTATAAATTTTCCTGCTTGAAACAAAAAAACTTAAGAATGTAAAAAAATATTTGTTAAGGTAAATGCAAAAAGTTATAACTGCTATTTAATTTTGTATTAATATTTTAAGCGGAAGCTTTTTAAACTTATTTATGTTAAAATAAATAGTAAATAGTTTTTTTATTTTATATTAAAAATAATTAAATATATTAACTGCCGAAAACAATAAGATTTTTATATAAAATCTTTATTATTTTATAAAAATATTGTTTAAGCTTCTGTCTTAAATAAAGTTAAATCATTTTGCATTTTATTTAATTGATTTCTATGTGTGTATGTGTATTTTACAGAAACAAAGATTTATGTATAAAAAGTTTATTATAAGGTTATGTTGTGAAAACAATTATTTAAACTATAAATAATATATTAATATTTTTTATTGCAAATTTAATACTAAATATAAACTAAATAAATTTATTTAAAACTTACATAAATAAAAACTAAGGACGTAGGCAAATAAAATAAATGAAAATGGAAGTAAAGCGGAAACTTATATTTTTAGTAAAAGAATAATACATAATATTTTTGAAACTACCACTACAAATAATAATGTTTTATATACTATATTGTATATGTTGGACAAATATTGTACAATCTGAAAACCAACAAAATTAAGCACAATTGTCTTTTTTTGAAATTTATTTAAATTTTAAATTTAAACAATAAATATTATTGTTCAAATAATAAAATAAATAAAAAAAAATATATATATATATATATATTTAAAATTATTTAAATATATATTTAAAATTATGTAAATTGAGAAAAATTACATTACTTAAAATTAATGTAAATAAATTTATATATTTTTTATTTTATAATTATTCTTATTTTTTATATTAAATACTTAATAACATTTACATAAATATATAAACGTTTTTATTTTTATAAAAACAAAACAAACAAAACAAAAAGTAACAAAATAAAAAACCTGCTGCATCAACATACATACGTATACAAAAACCTAAGAAAAAATACAACATACATCAAATATATATATATATATATATATATATAAACATACATATATATAAATTTAATTATAATAAATTTTATAATAAAGTTGTTAAGTTATAATACATAACTATATATATTTTTCTTTAAAACTAAAAAAAAATTAAAGAAATGTCATGTATGTATCACAAAAATTTAACTAATTTTTGAATACTCTTCATATTTTTAAAGACCATATTATTAATAATTAATTTAATCTTTATAATAAACAAAAAATTTTCATCATTCTTACACTGCACATTGTGGCAGAATCGAAATTTGTTGGAAATAAATAAGCAACTGTAACTTCTTAAAATTTAAAATAACGTAGTTTTGGTTCTGTGAAAGATATTGGTTTCAATTTGTATGTATATAATTAAGAATTAAAATAACTAAACAATAAAAATTGATTTGAAAAAATTTAAGTCCACAATTTTTCTGACTTTTCTGATTAATGTAAATTTTTTTTTGTAAGAAAATTGGTTTTTGGAGAATCTTTAAAAATTTTATTAATAATAAAATTTTTGTTAGTTAAAATATCCTAACGAAAATTTCTGGAATAGTTAACTTTATTATTTGAAATGATGAAATGTAGAAAAAAATAAAAATTTTTATAATAGTAAAAAAAATTGAGCTAGTTAGATTTTAATTGCAAATACCTTGAAAACTATAAGAAATAAGTAGCATATGCAGATGCACCCATTTTGAATAACAACTCAAAATTGTACACTCCTCTGCCACGCCTATTGAAATTTTATGTAAATCCAAACAGCCTATAGAAGTTATAGAATTATTTACAAAAATGTTCGATTCTGCCCACTGCGCACTCTCTAAACGTAGAAACATATATATATATATATATATATATATATATATATATATATATATATATATGTATATATATATATATATATATATATATATATATATATATGTATATATATATATATATATATATATATATATATATATATGTATATATATATATATATATATATATATATATATGTATATATATATATATATATATATATATATATATATATGTATATATATATATATATATATATATATATATATATATGTATATATATATATATATATTAAAAGAAAATATTTTCATACAAATTCTTTGACGTACTGTATTAACAAATATTTATAAAACTCTTCACTCCAAAACTTAATTGAATTTAATTGTTAAAAAACATAAACTTTAAGTATGAGATTCTTTCAGAATCCGGATACTGGCTCTTAAAGAATTTTTCATTCCCAATACCACGTTTCGTATGTTATTTTGATTATGCTATAAATTATTTTATTTCCCGATAAATTCTGTTCGAGTTGCTCTAGTAACTGGTTCTGATGTTTGTTATTCTGGAAAGCCAAAAATGATTTTTTTTTGAAACGGAAAGCTGACATTTTAATTTTGTGTCTTTAGCTAAAATTTTTGACTAATTTTAAAACGGTTTTTGCTGTATTCCAGTTCCAATTACAATAATTTCTTAAACAATTTTAAATTTATTTCCCATACATATATTCAAATGACGTGGTATTACTTTTCTTAATATATTAAAGGTGTTCAAATTACATACTTTCAAAATAATTAAAATTCGTTAATTGATTTTTTAAATTAATTTTTAACATAAATTTAAAATTAACAAAAATAGAAAATTAAAAAAAAAAACATCACAAAGCAAACATATAGAGATTAAGAAATTATGTTGCATACTATGTGCATACATGTGTTATTTTCTTAAAAAAAAATAAATCTTTAGAAATGGTGTTGAATTAATTAGAAAAAAAACAACAACAAATAATTAAAACTAATACTGCCGCTAAATTGTAAAGAAACCTTACTTCCTAATTTTTATTTTATTTAGATAAAATTTTGAGAATATATATTTAAAAAACGAGAATCATATAACATTCGTCTTTAAGTAATGAAAATGATTAGAATTTTTAAGCAATTTTTTTTCTTTATTTATACATATGTATTGTGTAGATAAATTAGATACTAAATACATTATTATATAATATACTTACATATATATACACGATTATTTTACAAAAAAAAAAAAAAAAAAAAAAAAATAATAATAATAAATAAATATTTATATATACAATAATTGTATTTATATTGATCAAGTTAGTACATACAAATATATTTGTATGCGAATTATAAATAAATAAATAAATATTAACAAATTAAAGTAACTTTAAAATAAACTAATTAAATAAATAAATAATACTTATTATAAATTAGTAACTAATTTAAATTAAAAATAAAAAAAACCATTAAAATTCAAGCATCCAAACAAATCTAAAAGTATAGTTGTAATTTATATATATATATATTTATATATATATATATATATATATATATATATATATATATATATATATATATATATATATATTTGTCCGTTTTAAAAATGCTAAAGAAATAAAAAATATATAAAAATATATTTAAAAAAGTTTTTCTTTAAAGCAAAGGTAAGAAGTTAGTACTCTTATTGTTACGAATAAATTCTCAAAATCATAGCATAATTTTAGGCGGAAATAAAATGAACTACCCTGTTTCGCTTTTCAGCTACCAGCGGACTCAAATATATTTTTGCGCCTTAAAATTTTAAAATAGCCCTTGCTATTTTTTTATATTCTGGGCTCCTAGTATTTAAAAAAAACCGACAATTTCTATTTTAACGCAAAAGACTTAAGAAACGAACTTTTTTTTTTCTTTTTTGCGCTATTCTCTTCATTTAATCTCCAAAATAAACAACACAACCAACCAATTTTTTGGAATTTTCTTTATATAAAAACATTGATAATTTATGTTTATTTAAATTACAAAAATATATTGAAATTAAATTAAATTTTAAACGAGCACACAATTAAAAAACAACAGCTTTTGTCTTCAACTATTTTATAGAATTTTCTTAAACGTTTTCCCATTATTACTCAGAATTTTTGCAGCAGCAATCAATAATTTATTAAATTATTTTTTTATACGATCATTGGTTACTTTTTGGTAAAAGCAAACATAATTGTATCATTTAATGTTTTCACATTACATGTCTTTTATTGTTATGTTACACTTATTTTAGCAAACGTTTAAGATGTGATGACAGTGACCAAACTAGAAGCATTTTGAGAATTTCTGTTTTTTTAAAGTAAAATTTTAGAGGTGTAGTAGATAGTTGTAAAAGTAGTACTAGAGGAAAATGGGTTTAGCAGGATCAGCAATTAAAAACAAACACAACAAATGTATCCGATTGTACAATTAACGAAGTCAAAATCTCGAAACATAATATATGTAAAATTCTGTGTTAAAACAAGGAGATTTGATATTTTATTCTCTCTCCTATTTTTCTGCACAAACCAGAAACTAGACAGACATGAGTATAAATTTACAAGTTTTGCAAAAACGATAATAACTTAGTCTCGTAGTTTTTGTTAGATTCTAGATTTCTCAACGAATGCCGTTCGTCGGGAAATATGTGTAGAGTATAGGGCTTATTTGCTTTATTCAAGGCATTTATCAGTTGGGATGTATGAAAGAAATGTACGTTTTCATCGATGAGACCATGAATGAGCAATAAACGATTATCTCTGCAATAAAGAAATAAACAAAAATTAAAATCATACACATAGATATCGTCACCTAAAGTGAAAAAGGCCGTAACCACTGAAAAATTTAATGTTGGTTTTTTTTTATTGAATTATGACTTACTGATCCAAAGCACATCTACACAAAAAATTTCAGAATCATATCTTCAAAAATTACATCAATATTAACACAAGTCAAAAAGTCGTAACAACAATTACATAAACGAAACAGCTTTTTAAAATCAGTTCCATTTAAGAAAGCATTGTTTGAAGATTTCTTTATGCTTTATGTGTTTTTGTTTCAACTGAACGATGAAAAATTTTATTTAAAAAAATTGTGGTTATGACCTTTTGCATTTTCATGTTTATTGCATCTGCTGTAAAAAATTAAAGTTGGTTAAGGCCTTTTGCATTTTAGGTGACAATATATAAATAACACTCTAATTTTTAGAAAACTTCCTAATAAATAGTAATTTTTAAAAAATGTGCTATAAATAACAAATTTTTTGAAAATTTACTTTAGATAGCAAAATTTTTGAAAATTTACTATATATATCAAATTTTTGTAAAATGTAATATAAATAGCAAATATTAAAAAAAAACTTCCTATAAATAGCATTATTTTTTTAATTTCTTATAAAATTGTACAATTTAAAAAAAATTACTATAAATAGCATAATTTTACAAAAATTTACTATAAAATTTTTTAAAAATTTAACAAATAGCAATTTTTTTAAAAGTCTACTATAAATATAAAATTTGCTAAAAATAACATTTTTTTTTAGTTTATATAAATAGCAAATTATAAAAATTTTATAAAAAATAAAAAATTTTTTAAAAACTATGAAATCTTAGTTACTCACTCGTCGGGAAATGCATGTATGTAATTGAGTACCGAACCAGCAGTGTAACCATGCTTATTGTTTTGTGGCAAGTCCATGTAACGTTCCGTATAACCCGTATCATAATATTCCCAATTTGTGACTGGTGCACCAGCTATGGCCACCTTAAATATGTTGGGATAATGCACCAAACCCATTAAACTTAAATAACCTCCTACATAAGAAAAACAAACACCAAACACATCCATTTATAAGACAGTGTTAATATTTTAATATACAGCCTACTTACCATAAGACCAACCATGTATACCAACACGATTCATGTCTATGTAACCCAATTGATCAGCCAAAATTCTTAAGGCATCTACTTGATCATTTAATTCAACCTGACCCATGCGACATCTAATGTGACCTTCAAACTTAATGCCGCGATGTCTTGAACCCCTTGAATCTATACAAATGACACAGTAACCTTGAGCTGCCAACATATGCATGCGTAGTTGATGTTTACCCTTAAAAATTAAACAATTCATTATTGATTTAAAGATCGATATTATTTAAATGTTAAAAAGATACCTTAAAAGTATTATTGACTGTTTGCACTTCCGGCCCACCGTAAACATTCAGAACTGTGGGATATTTAACGCCCAACTGAAAGTTGTGCGGTTTAAATACCATTGCATATACAATTTCACCCGAAGGCAATTGAGGTGAATATATTTGAGGACAATAATGTGGCTCTGGTTTACCACCTTCATGTAAGTAGCCCATTAAAGATAACTGAATACCATTGACGCCACCATTTTGACAAGTTTGTACCACACGCATCACTTTACAAGATGGTAAACGCTGTATGTTACAGTAAACTTGCAGCATTAATTGACAAGACTACAAGAAGTCAATAAAGTAACAAATTAACTTATGTATTACATTTTAAATAATATATATAGTTCATATACCTCATCAAATTCTACTAGATATGAGTATCCTGGCTCGGTTAATTGTCTGATGTGTTCAGGTCTTTGTAAGCTGACAACATACAAGTGTTTTTCGAGTGGCGTTTCTCTAAGTCCTAAAAAGTAGACAAGTTGGTTTTCCTTATCTACCCATAAATTGCGGCCCAATACTTCCCATTCGCCAGATGTAAGAGCAACCTTTTTAATATGTGATTTTTTTAATTGCATTTGTTTTTCTTAAACATTTCTTTCTTACCTTATTTATTATTCTTGGATATAAAGTGGCTGCATCTATAACATCACCATGGCTGTCGCATGTATTTGCTGAACCGTGAAACTTTAAACGTTGGCTACTATCGAAGGCATTAGTGCATGTGGGCACCGTTGATGCTTCATTACAACCATTCATGGTTTTCGCAGAAAGACTGGATGTTACCAAATAAATGTGTCTAAAACCCGTCTCTTCCGACGCCCACAGGAAAGTCACTCTTGTATCAGTTATTTCCAGAAAATGTAATAGGTCGTGAACATTTATCCAAGTATCAAAAACTTGATTATATAAAACCTTTAGCAATTAAATAAAACTGAAAATAAGTCATATTGATTGAAATGTAAGAGAGTCTTACCTGTAGTGGCGATACCGTCCTACAGTAAGGACTTTTCCAACTGTGATCTGTAGAACCTGAGGGAGATGATGTTGAACTGCTGTAGGTTTCACAGAAGTTATCTAGAGGTATAAGTATTAAGTCCAAACGTTGCTGTTTACGGTCCATACCCTCCATCCACACACTGAGAAAATAATCACGCGTTAAACATTAATACTCATTATTTAAAAATATAAACTTACTATTTAGAATCGGGGGTCCATCCAACACGAACTATATATTCCAGCCAGGGTAATACCACCGACAATGAATATGATAGATCTTTAATACATACATCGCTTATTTGCAATGATTCATTCAACACAAATTGCACCATTTTTAACTTAGACTTGGCATTTGCAGTGCCAGTGCGTGGAAATCGATATTCTTCCATTTCGCCCGGCATAGAATGGGCAGATGGGAAGGTATATAAACACACATCGGATTCATCTACTTCTTCATAAACAATACGATATATACCATCTGCAAGTACATATGGAGGGGAGAGGGAGTAAACAAAAATTGTTCATTTATATATTTCAATATAGAGTACAACTATTACCGTCCGAATGAGGTTGCCACCAATATCCTTGATAACGACTAAACTCTTCCTGCATTACGTAAGATGGTAGACCGGCACTCAGAGGATCATCGGCAAATGAACGTCGACCGTCATGGGCAAATGTTAGACGTTCCTCATGACCGCTGAGTGTATGGGTAACCCAAATGTCACATCCACTAATGTAGGCAATTAAATCAGAATTTTGTGGGCATATTTGAGGATCCAAAGCAGCCCACTGAGGACATGTGCGTAATTGTATGGGGAAGAGTGGACTAGTCTGTGAAAAAGGAAGTTTTAAATGTCTCAAAACTTTGCCATGAATCAATAGAGTTATATTTTATGTAAAACAAGCAGGAAATTTTCAATCAACACAAAATAGCTATTTGGATCCAAATTTTTATTTTAAAGCGCAAAACATCTATAATAAATTATGTTAGGAAAAGATATCGGTGGCTATTTTATACTAATAGTAAGTTGGTAAGTATTTCGTTATTTTAATAATGTATTTAGTTATTAGAATCTCCAATGGCTATATTGTATATTTCTTCGTTCCTTTATTGACAAAAAAAAAAAAAAAAACTAGCAAAAAAAATAGATTATGTATTTTTTAGTATAAGAGCATAAATTTAGGAACGTTTCCATTATATGTTCATCAGACGTACAAAGTAAAACATTTTCGAAATATAAAAATCAAGAAAAGTAATTGTGTTATCACACAGCAGTATTTCTTTTTTTTTTATTGAAATTAAAAAAATAATAATAAAAATTTAAAAATATATTTTGCCACTAAATAGAACTATAGTCCGTTTTCAGATTTTAGAAAGAATTCATCGATCTTAAAAAAAAAAAAACTGAAAACATTTCTAATCAGAAATTTTGTTGCCTAAGAAATAGTAAAGATTAGGTACAAAATAAAATGTTAAAGTGAACTATATAAAGTTATCAAGTAATAGAAAAAAGTTTAAGTCAACATATGAAACAGACTTACATTATATCCAGTATCCAGACACTGATACAAATCGTTAAAACATGGAAACACTATTTTGCCACTTGGCTTGTGCAATTCATAGGAAGTAATTCCCCATGTTGAGAGACGTTTTCGTTCCTGTAGCAATTGAAATTCCCTTGACCACACATTGACATTTCCCCCACCTACAGATGCTGCTACACTAGACATTGGCTGTTGTAGAACTACATTCCACTGGAGTCTAAGCGATAGAACAAATAATCAAAAATATTAATTTAAATGAAGCTTAAAGAATTAGAATTCTTGGAGATGAAACCTTTTAATGGCACTGTTACTAGGATTGTTCATAAATCCGCCACATATAGCGCTACCCATAAACACTCCCGATTGCATTGATGGCGAAGAGGCTTTTGAAGAGGGAGGAGAACCCATTTGTATACTACCGCTATCATTTGGACTATCAGGTGATGCTTGCTCATCGACTGTAGGTGATACCGTAGAAAGATTTATATCAGTATAGAGCAGTGTGGTTTCCCAGGCATTGGGTGGGGTGCTAAGGAAGTAGCAACGAACTCGACCATCAGACAGTGTACGAAATTGTATATTTGTTGGCACCATACTAGACAGATTGGACAATTGCTTGCGTATTTCATTTACAGTGGCTTTAATCTCAGTCCAAGATTTCTTGTTAGTAGGTGACACCTCTTTGCGATCATCCGCTTCATCTTCGTCGTCATCCTCCTCACAATCCTCATCTTCATCATCGAGTTCTCGTGGTGGTGTCGTACTCGTCGGTGAACTCAAATGATTGGATATTGCTGAAGCGGCTGCCACTACAACGGCTGCTGCTTCCGCAGTTGTGGCTGATGCTGCTGCAGCTGCAGCAGTTATGGGTGAAGTCAACGAATTGAATGCCAAACCAATAGAAGAGTAAAAAGCGTTGGCTGTATTCCCAATACTGGTCAAGCTTGATATTGAACCAACACTAGCCAATCCACCTGGTACGATTCCAGGCGCAGATCCAGCAACACCTATTGTGCCCAAGCTAGAGGAATTGCTAGAACTTGGAGTACTGGATGCACTTTGACTACGGTCGCCTGATACTCGAGAAGTAAATCCATCTAATAAGTTGGCAAAAGAAGATGTACTCCTCACTTCTATTGGTGCCGTGGATTCAGTGTTCATTGATAGTGTATTGGAACCTTGGCCAATATTACCTCCAATTGTATTGTTGGTGTTTACATTTACATTTTGTCCAACACTCATGGCAGGCGCTGAACTGCTTGTGCTTGTTGTCGTTGTTGCACCTGATTGTAAACGATTTCGTTGCTGCGTCATGGTAGTGTCCATTATTTCATAAAAACTCGTTTTTCGTTCAGAACAAATGGTTTTTCTTTCTTTAGCAGGATCATGAAAAAACGCTAGTGTTATAAAACACACCCCACCAGACGGTTTTTCTTTCTACACGCTGTTTAGCACAAAAATTAAAATACTTTTCGCCTTTTTTTCACTGAAAATTTTTCTTTCACCTACAAGAGCCAATCGTGTTTTTTAAGATGATAATGTTTATGTCGACGATGACGGGATACACAGGAGTACTCTTGCTGGTTTTCTCCTTTTCTACTACCTAATACTTCTTCCTGGTGAGATTCCTTTGATTTCCAGCTTTCATATTGCAGACCCTCTCTTTACTTTCTTTAAACGTTTCTCAAACACTAGATATACAATATATTGTGTAAATAATTTTGGGAAAATAGGAAAAATCGAATGAAAATCAAATATATATTCTCGCGATTTGCAACAATTTTCACTGTATTTTACTTTTTTATTTGCATGTAAAAGTTGTCTACTACAGAGCGCGAAGGCAATAGGCTCAAAGACGGCTTACAGCCGCCGAATTAAATCGGAGTTAGTAAGCCGCCGCCGAAATAGGCTAAAATCGGTTAACATTTTGTTTGTTTTTTGTTACAAAAATAATACGTTGATAAATCTGTGTAACTAAATATTGTATGTAATTTTTTCTTCTTCTTCCTTCATTGACACAATATATCACAGCCACCAGAGTGAATGTATAAAAAGCTGATCCGAGACACTGGGTCTATATTGCCAACTTTATGGGGATATCGATCTAGTAGTTTCTCGGAACACCCTAATATACATATACCATACATATGTATATTTTTGTTATTTTAGTTTAATTTTAGTAAAAATTATTTATTTTTTTTTATTATTTTTTGTCTATTAATAGCTTAGTCTGAAGATATTTCTATCAGCCGCTGCCAAATATTTTAATATTAAGGCAACGCCGGTAGTAAAATATATCGGCTTCGTGTTCCGACATAAGTGCACTACTTTCTATTTTCTAGCACGGTTGTATAATTTGGGCATTGTTTATAGTCAACGTCATTGTTTTGTTTTTGCTTAGGAAATTGTCGAAAGTGCGTATTCTACACCGACTCCTTTTAAGACGGTATATACTATAGACGGTATAACTATTACATGATATTTAGAAAACAAATTCACAAAGAAATCTTTAAATTTTATATCTAAAAATATTTTAAATTTATCTTCTTTCTATTTCATTTTATTTTTATATTGTTTTGTATTTTTGTTATTACATTGGCGGCACTTTTATCGAAGTTAAAGTTAACAGTATAATTCTACACGTTAACTCCTAGCATAATAAATTTGAATTTTGTATAAAATTGCCTATGGACTACACGAAGAGATTTTTATTTTATTTTATTATATATATATATATATATATATATATATATATATATATATATATATATATATATATATATATATATATATATATATTGTAATGTCGATGTTGAGCTATATATATTAAAATAATTCTTTTGGTGTAGTTTTAAAATTTTAATTTCGAATATTGAATTTTGTTTTAAGGAAAATGTTCAAACTTGAATTTTTTAATACTGTATGTAAAATTTGTTGGCTGCATTTCAAGTGTTTTAAATAAAAAAATTTGTTTGTATAAAAACGGACACGGAAATTCATTAAATTTTGTTTTCGATTTTCGAATTGCGATATTATTATTGAATCCATAATACTTCAAACACTTACGGAATTAGTAAAATTGTTCGTCATATTTGTATTTTGAGGTGATTAGCCTATTTTCCTGTTTAACGAATGAGAAAATAGGCAATTACATAATTCAAAGAAACACAAAACTTACTCTAAATTAGTAATTTTATAACCTAATAATTGTCCTGGTCTAAAGTGTTAAATATCCCATTTTTAAAATTTTCCTGATCGATGCTTAAAATTAAATTGTCGTTATTATTAATTTGCCCTGGTACAACTTTTTATATTGTCAAAATTTTGACTTTACTTGTCATTAACTTCGATCAGTATACTTGTAATTACAATAAAGTGTTACAAGATTTCATAATTTCCATTTGATTCATATTACTTAATAACAAAATAATTTTCATTTGTACAATTTTTGTTATAAAAAATAGTTTAACTTAATAACTAATTAATTTTCAGATATGGTCACCTTAATTTGAAATTAATAAAATATTTTCTTTTATTTAATTTTGAAAACCAAAACTTAAAATCATGTTCAGCATTTAAAATAATTTGTTTCCAGTAATTAAAAATTTCAAATACACTAACATTCTTCATTCATAAAATCTTAACTCCATATTGAATTCTTTCCCTCAAAACTATACTGCACAAATAATTAGACATACATACGTATAATTTATATTGAATATTTGAAAGTACGTATAATCATTATTATATTATATATATATATATATATATATATATATATATATGTATAAATGTTTAAACACAAAGTTTATTTTAAAATTTTTGGTATATATATATATAGATTTATATATATATATATATATATATATATATATATATATATATATATATATATTATATGTATTATATTATTATTATATATATTATACTAGCTGACCCGAGCCGCGTTGCTGGCCCTAAGCAAACATTAGTGTTGTATTACTGAACGATTTAAATTGATATTTTAACGAAATTTACGACCTTTAAATAAAAATCTAAGGAATACCTATTATAAAGTGTTTTTTACAGAAGAATTTAAATATGATGTAGATGTGGGCTCAATCAAAAAATATACGCATGTATTTAAGGCAAATTTGAATTTATATTTATTTATTACTTCATCTTAAGGTTAGCGGATAGACAATGTCTTTTTTTTGAACGGAATGATGAGAGCTGTAGTCGAAATTGCAGTTGTAATGGAACGCTGCTTGATTCAAATCAGAACTTGAAGCAATTCTTCTTATGCGTTGATTAAAAATTTTAAAGTTGTTGAATTGCTACATTTGCTCGACGATTTCTCATTGCTAACCGAGCCGTTTCATTTCTCGCCTGCCTTTCTTCCTGCGTTTGTGATGTACGAAGTCGGGCCAAACTAATACGGGGTTGTTCTCGTGCGATTTCTCGTTCATATATATTCAATTGATTGACGATATTACGATAAGTACTTGCATTACGTGTTCGACGCGAAATATTAGATCTCCGGGGTCGCGGCATTGTGAATAACACTTAATAACGAATGCCAAAAATACAACAAATGGTTTTAAATATCACAACCTCACTAAATGATGAGCTTTACTTGGAACTTACCGTTTGGAAATAGAATTCTACACCACCACCAGAAAACAAATTGCACAAAAAAGTAAGCGTTTCGATAGAAACAGAAACAGTAATTGTTATAATTTGTATTAAAAAAAATATTTTTAATGATTATTAAGGCAAAGAAATTATGACAAAAAAGAGTTTTTTTTTATCGCGGATTTTTCGCGAATTTTTTTTTCGTATTATCCTTTTCTGGCCGGTGACCGGTCCGAATTGGTGAGAATCATCAAAATCGGTCTAGTCGTTCTTGAGTTATAACAATAGTAACTAACATCACTTTCTTTTATATATATAGATATCTTATATTATGTTATATTATATTATATTATATTATATTATATTATATTATATTATATTATATTATATTATATTATATTATATTATATTATATTATATTATATTATATTATATTATGTTATATTATATTATATTATATTATATTATATTATATTATATTATATTATATTATAATATATTATATTATATTGTATTGTATTATATGATATTATATTGTTACGTTTTTACCTTTTAAAAACGGTCGTTTGTTTCCATTAAATAAACCGGTAATTTGATTGCAAATAACAGCAGTTTAGTAGTTTAAAAGTTGTAACGACTCTTTATTTTATTTAAAAATGTACAACAATAACAGTTTAAATAGTCACTTGCGTTCTGATATAAACACACACTTAAATTACACACGTTATACAACACACTTTAATAATGTACAAGATTATACAGCCAAGGCAGTTAATTTGTCTTTACTTAACGACGCTTCCAATTAGACTCACTCAATGGTGTTCTCACGGCCAATTTATATACACTGCATTACCTACTAGATGCTTCTTGAAAGCTCTATTTCTTTCTACAATGTTCTTAACTGACAAACTAGAGCTTTCGATGTTAATGTTAGCAGCTTAAACATTTAGTGTTGCCATACTTAAAAATAATGGTAAAAGCTTTTTATTCAATGTTGTATGTTTAGAACTATGTTAATAATTTTTACAGATATGTTATCTGCTGTTAACATAAACGGAAATGTCTAGAAGCATTGAGAAAGATTTAAACCAGCCGTTAAAACCGTTATATTTGAATTCAAGTACAATTTCGTAACACTGCCCCCGCTTAAGCCTGTTCGTTCCGAATAGGACGAATTCACCTCTCCCATATGCAGCTAGTCATTCTAGATGTACAACCTTCATTTTAGATCTCGGGCTCTTTTCTTTCTGTATTCTGTACACCACGTCGTTTAATTTCTTATTCACTTTGTATGGTCCATCCCAATGGGTTTGTAGTTTGGGAGACGGTCCTTTCTTACGTTGTGGGTTATACAACAGTACAAGCTGGACTTCGTTAAATTCTTCAGAATTCGCTGCTCGATCGTATCTGGCTTTCATTTTATCGCTGGTCATTTTTATTCGTCTGCGTACGAATTCATGAAGTTCGTTCAGGTCATCTTGCTCTTGGGAAGTATTTTCTTTATTTGTTGATGAGGGCTTAATACCGAATTCTAAATCACCAGGCAACTTGAGTTCTGTCCCGAAAACAATCTTTGCAGGTGTTCGAGAGGTTAAGTCATGAACAGCTGATCTATATGCCAATAGAAATTTCGGTATGTGTTCATCCCAATCCTTCTGATGTGCACTAACCACTTTTTTTAAATATTCCTCCAGAGTGCGATTCAATCCTTCGACCATGCCATCAGATTGAGGATGCAGTGGCGTTGTTCTGGTTTTTTTTATTCCGTATAAATCGCACATTTCCTTGAATACGGCAGATTCAAAATTTCTACCCTGATCAGAATGCAACTCCAGTGGAACACCATAGCGGCACATCCAGTTGTTCACAAGTACACTTATAACCGTTTTAGCTTCTTGATCAGGTATGGCATATACCTCTGGCCATTTGCTGAAATAATCCATAACCACTAGAACGTAACGATTTCCGACATCACTGACGAGGAAAGGGCCTGAACATCCATTGCAATCCGCTCGAATGGCGCACCTAAGTTATGCTGCTGAAGTTGTCCACGACTTCTTCTTACTGGGCCCTTCGCTGTTATGCATTGTAAACAATTGGCTACCCAATCGGCTACTGCTTGCTGACAACCCACCCAATAAAAACGTTGTTTTAACTTTTCTAAGGTTTTTGTCATACCAAGATGACCACCACAGGGACCGTCATGGAACTCTTTCATTACTTCGTTTATTTTAGAGGATGGTACTACAATTAGAATTGTCACTGTTTTACCGTCAGCACTTTCCCATATGCGGTATAAGCAGCCATTTAGCAACTGTAGACTATTCCATAGGACTCAATATGATTTAATTAGTGGACTTTCGGCGGATATTTCATTGCGGACTGGCCTTCCACCTTCTTCTTTTGCCGATATTATTTTTGCCAGTATGGAGTCATTTCTTTGTGCTACAGACCAATCTTCACTGGACTCTATATGCATTAGTCGAACATCGATGATACATTCCTTTTCCTCGATTTTTGTACAATGCTTACATTCCACGTTACAGGGCCGTCTCGACAGCGCGTCCGCATTGCCGTGTTTCAAACCCTTCCGATGCTAAAATCATAACTCTGTATCCGCTCTATCCAACGAGCCAGCTATCCTTCAGGTTGTTTAAATTGCAGCAACCACCTGAGGGCAGAATGATCGGTTCTCAGTCGGAAGTGTTGGCCATACAGATATTTGTGGTAATGCTTCACACACTCTAATACTGCCAAAAGTTCTCGTCGCGTTACGCAGTAGTTTCTTTCAGGCTTCGAAAGCGTTCGGCTGAAGTATCCAATAACCCTTTCAGTGCCACCGACTACTTGTGAAAGTACACCGCCTATTCCGTATCCGCTCGCATCGCTATCTACCACAAATGTTTCTCCAGGTATAGGATATGACAAAATTGGTACCGTACATAATAGATCGTAGTGATTCACATCATTGGAATGATTGTGACTTCTTGGTCAGCTCATGTAAGCTTGCGGCTACATTGGCGAAATTCGGGACAAATCGTCTGTAGTATGTGCAAAGGCCAAGAAAACTACGCAATTCGTGGAGATTTCTCGGACGTGGCCAGTTCTTTACAGCAATTATCTTATCCTCATCTATTGATATTCCGTCTGCTGTTACGCGATGTCCCAAATATTTGACTTCTTTCTGGAACAACGCACACTTCTTTACACTGAGTTTGAGTCCAGCCGCTGATATACGTTTAAGGACTTCTTCAAGGTTATTCAGATGTTCATCAAAAGTCTTACCCATGACAATTATGTCATCGAGGTACACCAAGCATGTCTTCCTGTGAAGTCCTTTCAATACCTGTTCCATTAAACGCTCGAATGTGGCTGGAGCATTGCAGAGTCCAAATGGCATCACATTAAACTGCCATAACCCATCACTCGCGCTAAAGGCGGTTTTTTCCTTATCTTTTTCTGAAATCTCTACCTGCCAATAACCACTTTGTAAGTCCAATGTGGAGAATCATTGTGTACCAGCTAGTGTATCCAGGGTGTCGTCAATTCTTGGTAGCGGGTAGCTGTCTTTCTTGGTGACTTTCTTCTTAACTAAAGCAACAGGCGAGCTCCAAGGACTTGAAGATGGTTCGATTATACCGTTCCGCTCCATTTCATTGACCATCTCCTTCACTTCACTTCGTTTTGTTAGAGGAACACTTCTGGACGCCTGCTTTATTGGCCTCGCTTCGCCAGTATTTATTTGATGCTTTACAATTGCCGTTCTACCATGGCTTTGACTTTTTAAGGCGAAGACGGAGCTATATTTCTTCAGAATCTGTTTGGCCTTATTTCTGTCTATCTACCCATTTCCCCACATATTCCGCTAGTAGCTCGTGTTCTTTTGTGGATTTATTGGCAGGTTGCGGGTTTTTCTCGCAATTAATTACTGCCTCTGCTGAAGTGCATTGACCTATTTCGTAATTTGGCTTAACGACTTTTTCATAGCTGGAAAGGTTAAGCATTCTTACAGGAACTATTTTGTTGTTGCAGGGTTTAACGAGGGCTTTTGCTGTTACAAGATCACTTGTTATTTCTGCTGGTTCTACCACCCACAAACTGTTGTCCTCACAATCTCCCTCCATACGAGCCCATACTAAAGTTTCTGACTGTGGTGGTAGCTTCTGATGCTCGACGGTAACTAGTTTTCTTACTTGAGTCCTATTTTCATATCCGACGTCAAGGGGTATCTCCACATTTCGGCAAATCGTAACTTTTTGTCCCATATCCAAAGTAATGACATGGCTAATCATGAAATCTGCACCAATTATAACTTCGTCCACAATATCGGCAACAATGAATACATGATTGACGGTAACGTTGGCAATGGTTAATTTCACATTTACTTTACCATAGACGGTGACCGGCTCCCCAGTAGCTGTTGTTTTCTTGTTTTGTTTCTTGACTAAATATGGCCTGACGATAGACTGTGATGCCCCGGTGTCTATATTAAAAACGCGCTTCTGACCGTTGATGTACCCAGGAGCAGTAAGATTGCTATTTTTCTACTGTATTACGGATATGAAGATTGTGGAACCCTCAGATGTGGGATCTAGCTCTTGCCCCATAGTGCTAGCTCATTTTAGTTTTAAAGGTGATTCTTGTGATGATTGATGATTCGACTGCTGGTTACTTCTTCGAGGCGAGGCAGATCTGGTTCGTTTTCTTGGTACTTTGCAGTTTCGCTGAATATGGCCAGATTTACCGCAGATATAACATTTTACTCTGACTTTACTTTGTTTCTCAATTAACGTCTTCAAAACCTTTTTTAATTCGTCGATTATATTTCTCTGATTGTCAGCTACAACTTCAACATTTCGCACCTTGCAAATTTTGCGGCTTTGAAATTATTTTCGCCTTTTCTTGTGCCAGTGCGAATGAGACGGTTTCAGTAAATGATGGTTTAGGTGTGGCACAAACCGCGTGTTTTATTTTAGGATCGCGAATGACATTAACAAATGTCTCTGTCTTGAAATGGTCCAAAAACGGGCTGTTTTCCCCTGGATAAATAAGCTGCATCAAACGTTCGATTTACAACGCAAAGTATTGTAGCGTCTCATTGGGCTTCTCCATTCTACCACGTATTCCATTCGGTATAGTTCCTTTTTATGTTCACCAGCGTACTTACGTTGTAGCGCTACCATTATATTGTCATAACTGTTTCTGTTACATGCTGGCACGCTTTCAAGAACCACTGCTGCATTTCCTTTTAAGGCCAATATCAACTCTATAGCTTTTTCTTCGTCGTTCCACATGTTTCTAATGGCAATTGTATCAAACTGGAACTTAAACACATTAAATGGTGTCTAGGGGCCTTTATTCTACTAGAGGATTCTGGAATAATTCGCACCTGTAAATCTTGGCATTGAAGATTATTAATCTTTATTTCTAGGTCTTGTAGTTTTTTATCAACACCTTTGTCTATTTCATTCTCTAAATCGGACAGCTTTTTATCAACGACTTTGGCTTGTAAATCTAGACAGCTCTCTAAGTCGGACACCTTTGTCCCAATGCTATCTATCCACTCTGCTGTTTATAACTTCCGAAATTTGCTGAAGTTTTTCGTCTGCCGCTCTAAAAGTTTCTTGAAATTTCATTTCCATTATTTTATTTTCTTCTTTAACTTCAGCAAGAAGTTTCTCGTTATTTGTTTTAGAAGTTTCTTGAACTTCAGCAAGAAGTTTCTCGTTATTAGCTTTAGAAGTTTCTTGAACTTCTTTAAAATGCTCCATCAAAGCAGCAAACATTGTGGATAAATCCATGCTTGTTGTTGCACGGGTAGAAACTTCCATTTCTTCCTTATACTCGTAAGTTCCGATGTCAATATTACGCCGCTTGAATTTATCTATCAGCCTCTTTTGTAATTCCGCTTTATTACCAGCTGTAGGTAACTCCAACTTATTCAATTCTCTCTTGAGTTGCTCCACTTTCAGCTCTTCAAACTTCATGACTGCTTATTATTTTGCAATCCCACTTCTGACACCATTTGTTACGTTTTTGCCTTTAAAAACGGTCGTTTATTTCCATTAAATAAACCGGTAATTTGATTGCAAATAACAGCAGTTTAGTAGTTTAAAAGTTGTAACGACTCTTTATTTTATTCAAAAATGTACAACAATAACAGTTTAAATAGTCACTTGCGTTCTAATATAAACACACACTTAAATTACACACTTTAATAATGTACAAGATTATACAGACGAGGCAGTTAATTTGTCTTTACTTAACGACGCTTCCAACTAGACTGACTCAATGGTGTTCTCACGGCCAATTTATATACACTGTATTACCTACTAGATGCTTCTTGAAAGCTCTATTTCTTTCTACAATGATCTTAACGGACAAACTAGAGCTTTCGATGTTAATGTTAGCAGCTTAAACATTTAGTGTTGCCATACTTACAAACAATGGTGAAAGCTTTTTATTCAATGTTGTATGTTTACAACTATGTTAATAATTTTTACAGATATGTTAACTGCTGTTAACATAAACGGAAATGTCTAAAAGCACTGAGAAAGATTTAAACCAGCCGTTAAAACCGTTATATTTGAATTCAAGTACAATTTCGTAACAATATTATATTATATTATATTATATTATATTATATTATATTATATTATATTATATTATATTATATTATATTATATTATATTATATTATATTATATTATATTATATTATATTATATTATATTATATTGTATTATTATATTATATTATATTATATTATATTATATCTATATATATAAAAGAAAGTGATGTTAGTTACTATTGTTATAACTCAAGAACGACTAGACCGATTTTGATGATTCTCACCAATTCGGACCGGTCACCGGCCAGAAAAGGATAATACGAAAAAAAAATTCGCGAAAAATCCGCGAAAAAAAAAACTCTTTTTTGTCATAATTTCTTTGCCTTAATAATCATTAAAAATATTTTTTTTAATACAAATTATAACAATTACTGTTTCTGTTTCTATCGAAACGCTTACTTTTTTGTGCAATTTGTTTTCTGGTGGTGGTGTAGAATTCTATTTCCAAACGGTAAGTTCCAAGTAAAGCTCATCATTTAGTGAGGTTGTGATATTTAAAACCATTTGTTGTATTTTTGGCATTCGTTATTAAGTGTTATTCACAATGCCGCGACCCCGGAGATCTAATATTTCGCGTCGAACACGTAATGCAAGTACTTATCGTAATATCGTCAATCAATTGAATATATATGAACGAGAAATCGCACGAGAACAACCCCGTATTAGTTTGGCCCGACTTCGTACATCACAAACGCAGGAAGAAAGGCAGGCGAGAAATGAAACGGCTCGGTTAGCAATGAGAAATCGTCGAGCAAATGTAGCAATTCAACAACTTTAAAATTTTTAATCAACGCATAAGAAGAATTGCTTCAAGTTCTGATTTGAATCAAGCAGCGTTCCATTACAACTGCAATTTCGACTACAGCTCTCATCATTCCGTTCAAAAAAAAGACATTGTCTGTCCGCTAACCTTAAGATGAAGTAATAAATAAATATAAATTCAAATTTGCCTTAAATACATGCGTATATTTTTTGATTGAGCCCACATCTACATCATATTTAAATTCTTCTGTAAAAAACACTTTATAATAGGTATTCCTTAGATTTTTATTTAAAGGTCGTAAATTTCATTAAAATATCAATTTAAATCGTTCAGTAATACAACACTAATGTTTGCTTAGGGCCAGCAACGCGGCTCGGGTCAGCTTCTACATCATATTTAAATTCTTCTGTAAAAAACACTTTATAATAGGTATTCCTTAGATTTTTATTTAAAGGTCGTAAATTTCGTTAAAATATCAATTTAAATCGTTCAGTAATACAACACTAATGTTTGCTTAGGGCCAGCAACGCGGCTCGGGTCATCGTTCAGTAATACAACACTAATGTTTGCTTAGGGCCAGCAACGCGGCTCGGGTCAGCTTCTACATCATATTTAAATTCTTCTGTAAAAAACACTTTATAATAGGTATTCCTTAGATTTTTATTTAAAGGTCGTAAATTTCATTAAAATATCAATTTAAATCGTTCAGTAATACAACACTAATGTTTGCTTAGGGCCAGCAACGCGGCTCGGGTCAGCTTCTACATCATATTTAAATTCTTCTGTAAAAAACACTTTATAATAGGTATTCCTTAGATTTTTATTTAAAGGTCGTAAATTTCGTTAAAATATCAATTTAAATCGTTCAGTAATACAACACTAATGTTTGCTTAGGGCCAGCAACGCGGCTCGGGTCATCGTTCAGTAATACAACACTAATGTTTGCTTAGGGCCAGCAACGCGGCTCGGGTCAGCTTCTACATCATATTTAAATTCTTCTGTAAAAAACACTTTATAATAGGTATTCCTTAGATTTTTATTTAAAGGTCGTAAATTTCGTTAAAATATCAATTTAAATCGTTCAGTAATACAACACTAATGTTTGCTTAGGGCCAGCAACGCGGCTCGGGTCAGCTAGTTATATCTATATATATAAAAGAAAGTGATGTTAGTTACTATTGTTATAACTCAAGAACGACTAGACCGATTTTGATGATTCTCACCAATTCGGACCGGTCACCGGCCAGAAAAGGATAATACGAAAAAAAATTCGCGAAAAATCCGCGATAAAAAAAAACTCTTTTTTGTCATAATTTCTTTGCCTTAATAATCATTAAAAATATTTTTTTTAATACAAATTATAACAATTACTGTTTCTGTTTCTATCGAAACGCTTACTTTTTTGTGCAATTTGTTTTCTGGTGGTGGTGTAGAATTCTATTTCCAAACGGTAAGTTCCAAGTAAAGCTCATCATTTAGTGAGGTTGTGATATTTAAAACCATTTGTTGTATTTTTGGCATTCGTTATTAAGTGTTATTCACAATGCCGCGACCCCGGAGATCTAATATTTCGCGTCGAACACGTAATGCAAGTACTTATCGTAATATCGTCAATCAATTGAATATATATGAACGAGAAATCGCACGAGAACAACCCCGTATTAGTTTGGCCCGACTTCGTACATCACAAACGCAGGAAGAAAGGCAGGCGAGAAATGAAACGGCTCGGTTAGCAATGAGAAATCGTCGAGCAAATGTAGCAATTCAACAACTTTAAAATTTTTAATCAACGCATAACAAGAATTGCTTCAAGTTCTGATTTGAATCAAGCAGCGTTCCATTACAACTGCAATTTCGACTACAGCTCTCTCCGTTCAAAAAAAAAGACATTGTCTATCCGCTAACCTTAAGATGAAGTAATAAATAAATATAAATTCAAATTTGCCTTAAATACATGCGTATATTTTTTGATTGAGCCCACATCTACATCATATTTAAATTCTTCTGTAAAAAACACTTTATAATAGGTATTCCTTAGATTTTTATTTAAAGGTCGTAAATTTCGTTAAAATATCAATTTAAATCGTTCAGTAATACAACACTAATGTTTGCTTAGGGCCAGCAACGCGGCTCGGGTCAGCTTCTACATCATATTTAAATTCTTCTGTAAAAAACACTTTATAATAGGTATTCCTTAGATTTTTATTTAAAGGTCGTAAATTTCGTTAAAATATCAATTTAAATCGTTCAGTAATACAAAACTAATGTTTGCTTAGGGCCAGCAACGCGGCTCGGGTCATCGTTCAGTAATACAACACTAATGTTTGCTTAGGGCCAGCAACGCGGCTCGGGTCAGCTTCTACATCATATTTAAATTCTTCTGTAAAAAACACTTTATAATAGGTATTCCTTAGATTTTTATTTAAAGGTCGTAAATTTCGTTAAAATATCAATTTAAATCGTTCAGTAATACAACACTAATGTTTGCTTAGGGCCAGCAACGCGGCTCATATATATTCAATTGATTGACGATATTACGATAAGTACTTGCATTACGTGTTCGACGCGAAATATTAGATCTCCGGGGTCGCGGCATTGTGAATAACACTTAATAACGAATGCCAAAAATACAACAAATGGTTTTAAATATCACAACCTCACTAAATGATGAGCTTTACTTGGAACTTACCGTTTGGAAATAGAATTCTACACCACCACCAGAAAACAAATTGCACAAAAAAGTAAGCGTTTCGATAGAAACAGAAACAGTAATTGTTATAATTTGTATTAAAAAAAATATTTTTAATGATTATTAAGGCAAAGAAATTATGACAAAAAAGAGTTTTTTTTTTATCGCGGATTTTTCGCGAATTTTTTTTTCGTATTATCCTTTTCTGGCCGGTGACCGGTCCGAATTGGTGAGAATCATCAAAATCGGTCTAGTCGTTCTTGAGTTATAACAATAGTAACTAACATCACTTTCTTTTATATATATAGATTATATTATATATTCAAACGAAGAAACAATAAAATCTTTCCACATCATTTAAAAATGTATAAAATTTTACTAGCTCATAGGGCTAGTAAAAATTTTGACAAATGAATTTTTTTAAATTTTATAGAAAATTTTTGAAGTTTTATAGAAAAATTGAACAAAATATTTGGAAAAATAACATATATTTTGAAATCTTTTAACATTTCAAACACATAACGTTCTTTAAAATTATTCATATTCAATACTCACACATTTCTGTTTTGATTTTTTAAGAATAAAATTTAAATTTGTCAATATTTTTCAGTTTTCATATCACACAGCAGAAATGAAAATTATTCTCACCACAGAAAAAATATTTTTTTATTGTAGAACTTTTCTACTGTTTAACACACCCCTTAATATGATACTGAATTAACATTTTATGTTTTTTTTAATAACAGTTAAGAAGTAAGTGCATATTTTATTTGTTTTTATGGCATATTTTAACATTTTTAAGCGCCTTTTTAAATGCATGAACTTCCTGTCCTTGCTTTTGAAGATCGCTCAGACCATCTATGTTGTATTGCCGAATAAAGAAGAGATATAAAAAGTTATAAATTCCATTTTCAGTTTTTTAGAATTTTTTTTTTTTTTTTTTTGCGAAACCTTTATTTTAAACTTGAATTAGCTATTTTAAGCTTTTCGGAATTTTTAACTTTGGGGGTTATGGGTACGAGCCCTGATGAAAAATATCAAAGGATTGCAAAAACTTTTTAGTTGTGAGAATGTATATTTCTCCTTTACTTAAAATTAAAATAAACTTCTTCATAACTCCTTCCTAAAATGATTCCAGAAGCGTCTGGCTCTAAGACTCAAATCCACCAAACATGCTATACCTACATAATAAAATGATCTACCTTATTATATATATTTTAAAACCCTAAAACACACATTAAAGTTAAGTAATAATTTTTTAAGAAAAAATATCTCACATAGAGTGTGTGCCAAACGCAAAATATGTAGGAAAGTAAATTTTTGACAATTATTATTATTTTATTCACTTCATAATGTTGACAATTATAAAATAAATAATAACATAAAATATTTTAAAACCGTTAACGCAATTTAATTTTATCTTATAAGTGTTATTTTTTCAAAACAAATAATAATTATATAAAAGTTTTTGAAGTTATATTAAAAAATATGCCTAAATTTAACATAGGAAAAGTTTTCATTTGGCACAGCAAAAGTGTAAAATTTTTTCTCTATAGGAAAATTTAAATTTTCCATAGAACTTTGCTTCCATTTGGCACACGCTCATATAACTTATTTAAATAAAAAATGTTATAAAAAAAACTAATGTTAGGAAGTAGAACAAATTAAAGAAAACAAATAAGAATGAAATGTCCCTAAGTAGTAGCTATAAGAATATGGTAACTCTGAAAATCGTTATACATAAAAGTACCGTTTGCCAACATTAAAAACTGAAAAATAACTTTTGTTCAATATAAAATTATTAAAAAGATTTATTATCAAAACAACAGTAATAAATAGTATGAGTGAATAGAAAAGCTACATGGCACAAGTGAACAAATGTAAATAAACAATTTATATCATAAAAAATTAGTAAAAATCGCCATTAGAGAAAAGAGAAATGCGCCAACAATTTTAAACGGAATGCATTATTAGAATGTGAAAATAAACGTAGTTCTACTAGTAAATAATTCCAAGATCGTGCAACTCTCACAGCAAAAGATCTCTCAAAACAGCTACATCTAATCCTAGGTATAACAATTTAAGGATTCCTACTGGTGTGAGAAAAGCAAAACTCAGAACAAAGGTGCAAGTTACGATATAGAACAAAATGTTTAAAACAACTTCCAAGAAAACGTTTAACTTATTCCGAAATATACATCCATCTACGAACATTATAACCATAGCGCACAATAGTGTTAACAATGCGAATCTTGCAGAAACATAAGCAGTAGTGCCAGATATTACTTCTATAAAAAATATGAGGCATTAAAATAGCATAAGCCAATCTATATTTGATTTGAAGAGGTAAATAAATATTATTTGAATAAATTCAACGTAAAATTGCCAAAACTCTGCTATTCATTTGATCAACATTTCATATGATCAACAAACAGAATCATATTCTCGCCAATACAAATATTTAAAACAGTAAGATGATAATCAGTATTACAAAACACCATAGCTTTTGTCTTAGAGTCATTAACAATTAATGACTTCATAGAAAACCATTGCAAGACACGAATCAGACTATAATTGATATAAAAAAGAAGAAAAATTTCAAAGACAAATTTTTTAAGTATATAAAAAGATATTTTGACAATTCCTTATTTGACGTTTAAAAATTTTTTTTATATTTTTTCAAGCTAAATTATAAAATAATTTTTTAAATTCTTGACCAGGAATCGAACTCAGGACCTACAGTCCTTCACTCGCAAACCCAAGCGGTATACCATATCGATGTGTTGAATTTTATTATCTTTATTGCCTATATAAAAAGTCTAAAATGCAACTCAAAGCTAAATAACGTCTAGAAATTAATGTCGAATTAAGTTTTTTTTAATAATGAAAATGTTCGTATTTTTTTTAGGAAAAATATAAATTTTCAAGGAGTTCTGTAGATACAAACTCAATCCTAACAGTTTGTAGTCTACAAGCCATTCCTGAACGAATTTGCTGAATTTAAATACCGGGATTATCGAGATTATATGTGCGTTGAAAGTGAAATGTATTTATTGGACTATGGGCTTCAAAAAAATCGTTTTCAACACTCTGAAGGACAGGGAAATATATTCAAGTTATTTTTAATCATAACAATCACATATATTTTTAATTTTGAGGTTCTGGATGTATATTTTAAGACTATTCTATAAATTGACTAGCTTACATATACCCTTCATTTTATGTGAACGGTATAAAAAGGTATGGTGAAAATCGGTCAATAAGATTTGATTGATTTGAAAATTCGAAATTCCAAAACAAATATTTGTAACAGATCTGTGTCACAAATATATAGGAGCATAGATTAATAAGTAGATATTTATGCGAGAGAAAAAAATCTGATTCAATTGCCAAAAACCTAACTCATGCAGCAACAAAATACATGTCACATTTATTTTGTTTTTGTGTTTTGAAAAAAATGAGTAATTTTTTGAAAATTTAGTTCGAGGTGCCTCTCACATAAACTTCTAGTTGCATTCTATACATAGGAGCTTATATAAGTCTTAAAAAGTTTAAAAAACATACAAGCTTTAGTTTATTGTTTTTCAGTATCCATAAAAAGAACAACTGCACTAAGACCCCGATGTGAGTCATTAATGGAGACCGGAGAATTGCGAAGCAAACTGAAACAACGAAATCGAATCACTATTTTATATGTATTCACACCATTATTTTAATAATTGATTCCAGAATAAAAATATTTAAACACAAAAAAATTAATTTTATTTAAAAAATTTGTATTTTTGTACAAACAGGTGAAATTAAAATACTTATATGAATTCTATTTTGACTTTCTATCTAAACACAAAGAATTGATTTATTTTTTTATCGTTTCAATTTTTTCAATACCTTTACAACTGTTATTAATAATTATGAAAGTTCTTATAACTTAGATTTTGACACATTTATAGCGAAAAATTACCTTATTAAAAGTAAGCTAAAGAAAATCAACGAATGAATAGATTTTTCACATACATTTACTTAAGTTACTCTAACTTCCAGAGAAAAAATATGTATATATGTATAAGCGATACAAATCGAAATCAAGACGACGTTAATCGAAATTATAACGAGCAAATCGAAATATTGAAATTTCAAACAGCGACGCAAAGCGCAACAATTAAATCAATAAAAAAGATTTTCCAATAACTATTGTTTATAAACAGATTTGGTTGATTCAAATTGTACAGAAATATTTATGACTGATCAACGCTTCAAAAATGCGTTATGGTCGATATCTAGGCTACTAGAAAACTGAATGAGTTCATTTCTTCAGCAAAAAGATTTAAAAAAGGTTTTCGATTTTACTGTGTAAAAAAGAAGTCACTAGCTTATATACATAGGCACTTCAAATAGTCGAAAATAAATACGTTTCTTGGACCGTCATTCTGATGGCAATTCCCTATAAATTTATATATAAGAGAGAGGGAGAGAGATCGCGATATCGAATTCCCTACCAGAATAATGTATACTTTTTGGAGTTACAGATAAATATTGTACAAATTACAAACGGAATGACAAACTTATATACATATACCATTTACACCTATGCTGAAGGGTATAAAAAAGATATGTATACGATATTTTTGCAGAAAATAATGCTTGATATCAAGGCATACTGAACGCATAAAATGAAAAATCTCGTTTTTTGAATTATGACGTTCTTGCAATAAGTGAACGATATTTATGTATATTAGGGTGGGTCGAAAACAGTTGTAATAGTCACAATTAGGGGAAGGATCCGAAATATCAGAAGTAACAACTAGAATTTGATGTCGGAACAAAGTAAAAAATCAAACTGTTGACGAGACATTAACAACGATATGTCACATGCTACGATCGGACTTAAAATGCCGATGCCAAATATAAAAAACGAAAAAGGCGGTACTTTGGGGATTGGAAAAAAATCATTTTTGCAATTTTGAAACTAAAAAAATCGATTTGCCAGAAGCGTTTACAAATGTAATTTACTTTAATAGAAAAATTAACGACATATCCTCTTCTCGAACGGTGACCATAAAATATATTTTTACAGAAGATTAAGTTTGATATAACGACTATTTCTACAACATTTACCTAAATTGAGTTATGGTGTTGTTGACGTAAATGAGTGATGTTTAATTTTAAAACTTGTTTTTTTCAAACCAAATTAAAAGTTATAAAACTTTAGTATTTATGTATATTTTATTGAAAAGATACAGCTCATTGTGTTACCACTACAATGAAAAGTTTGAGTTTACTGCAAATTATTTGAAATAAATCGAAATATATGTTTTTTAAGCTTCATTAAAAAATAATATGTTATGTAAATCGTGAGTTTTACAAATTTTGAAAACGCATCTAATTAAGAATGATTGATCAACATCATCTTTATCGTATTTTAAACTATGAAATTAAATCATCCAAAGCTTTATTTTTATTATTTTCATTGCGTATTAAAGCATCGGATATTTTGCTTTCTTCAAATCCCAAGTCCGCGAGTTCACTTAACGATATTAGATGTTCAATAACCTGAGTAAAATACGAGTGAAAAATTGGTTCATATAAAAATAAAAATATGAATGTATGTTTGGATTACCAACCTTTTTGTCATCAGCTCCCAATAGTTCAACAATTCTAGCTACACGATGCAGAGGAAAACCCATTGCACTTATTTGTTCAACTAGTTGTCTCGCTTTACTATCCAAATGACTTAATAGGTTTTCCTTCACAGCATCACTAGTATTCGTTTTGGTTGTTGTTTCAATTGATAAACACTCATCTGCATACATGTAAATACGTATATAATATTACGCTATGATTTGCCTGCAACATATCAATGTTTCGTACTTACCTAAGTTTTGAGCTGATTCTTCTATATTAAAACTACAATTTCTATATCTTCTAATTTCTGAGTTTCGTATCTCATCTCGCAGTTCTTTTAAAATATCCGGCACACTTTTTGATTTGGTCAACTGATCTTCAGTTAGCGCCTGTAATCTGTTATAAGGATATAAATTTTCCGAATTCAATTTATTTGTATTTTGATTAGCCGGATAATTATAATAGTCATTTGAATTGTTTAGCCCATTATACAGCTGCTGTTGAGGTGATAGAGGGGGATGAGATTGCGGTAAGTTGGCATTATATTGCATTGCAGACGCAGATATTGTATAATTGTCCCTGAGCTGAGTTAACTCTTCCTGAGTAGAGTTGAAATCGTAGTTAAATCTTGGTAAATTATTGTTAGGTTTTGGAATGTTTTCAGCTGTTGCCAACAAATTAGTAGTATGATTTTGCGTCTTCAGTTCAAGCTCAGGATTGAAATTATTAGGACTTTCATTTGTATTATCACCTGATAATATTGCCGAATTATCAGGTGATTTTCCTTCGGCTGGAGATTTTATTTGTGTATTATGTAAAACTTGGGCTAATACATCCAAGTCATTGATAGTTTTCAATTCAATATTATCAAAGGGGGAGGAGGTATCATCCTCAAAATCTTTGTAATTAAAAGAATTCGACAGTTTACTCTCAAATGTGGACTTAATCACAGGTGCTAGAGTCCTTTTAGAATTACTGGAGCTGCTATTATAAGACAATACTGTCGGTTGTAATATATTATGGAAGCTATTCACCGTTTCTGTTACAGAAATCTGTGGTGCCGTGTCTTTACTTTGAAAAATACTTTTGCCACTTTCTTTATATTCTACATCCACCTCAATCTTGTCGTCATCCTCTCCCGAGGAAAGATCATCTGTACTAGGATATGATACACTATAAAGAAGATTCTTTTGTCGATCTTCATCTTCCCGTTTACGTTGCTGTTCCTTTTTCGAGATTCGTTCTTTCCTCATTTCCTTATTACGTTGACGTATGCGTTTCCATTGTTCAATTTTAGACAAGGCCTTTTTTTCAAGTTGTAAATCATAGGAAAATGCTGGACAATTTCGATAGTAATTTTCTTCCAAATTTATTTTGTTTACCAATGATTGTGGCAATTTATATATAGCTGGAGGAGGTTTATATTTTTCTGCAATCTTAACTGGTACGCCATCCATATAATTGGCATTGTACATACTGTTCTTGAACAGTCAAAATATTTTCTCACATAGAAACAACTTTTTACACTTTGTTTGCAACAATTAAAATTAAATAAATTAATAAAACTTGCGAATGACTTATTTTTTCTTCCGACTTTTGCTAATAATCCAAAACAGGGTTCCCAGATTTTTTCGAATCATATCCAGAAATAGAAAACTTTTATCCCCAAAATTTCCCAAATAACAAATTTCCTTATTAAAATAACAACCTAATTTATAAGATTAGTATAAACTACAATACTTTTTATTTATACTTTAATACATTTTCTATGTAAATATGCAGATCTGTTAGGTAAATTTATCTAAATAGCCAATATTAAAAAAGAAAATTTTCTATTGACACATTTGCCTATATTTTTTAGGTAAATAATTTACGCCATTTTTACAATTAATGCAAAGATTTTACGTTTTTTTATTCTTTTTCAAAGCTATGAAAGTACACTTTCTTCAACTTTTAAACAACTAATTACAAAGTAAAAATGCATTCGCAAAGTAGCTCTGGGTTGGAGAGCAACTCTCGCGTCACAGTAATTAATTTTTAAGTACAGTCAGGCGGGTTTTTTGTCAATATATTTAGCGGAAAGCTACGCCATTTAAACTTTTAAAATAAAAAAATAATTACACAGGTCAACAAAAGAGCATAAACAAATTATATCGCGAATAGTTCTGTGAAATTTTTATTCCTTAGAATATAGTGTAGTAATATATATATATATACATATTTTTTGCGCGTTAATATAATTTAAAGAACGAGCACTACTCGTAAACTAATTTTTTACAATACTCTAATCACAAGCAAAAGTACTCCAAAATCTTTATCAAAAATCAAATGAGCTGGTAATTTTGATTTATGCCGTTTTTAGGTTACATATTTTTTTTTTAGGTGAAAAGTAGAGCAAACTAGTAATTCATGTTTTATAAGCAAGAAATAGTGCTACAAAAATCTAGTACAAGTCAAGGGTCCAACTTGCAACACATAAAGTCTAAATTACCTAGTGTCTACATTAGGCAAATTTTTATCAAAACAAACGTCAAAATCAGTGCAAATATATACAAGGTAACCTTAGTTAAACAGCAGATTATTATTTTGATTGTTACAGTTGTCAAACTGCATATATAAAAACAATAAGGAATACTCTATATTGTTGTTTTTGTGCAAGTGTTGCCACCTTCCATAAATTCGCGTAAAGTTTGACTTTTGTTTTGATAAAAAATTTTCTAATGTAGACACTATGATAATATTTAATATAATATAAACAAAGTAATTACGCTCTTCTGCCGACGTTATTTCACATATATCAGCCTTAATCTCAGTTATAGACGTGGGGTATCACAGTAATAATAATCAAAGTAGATTAATCAGATAATGACAGCTGAGAATTTTTTTCTTTTTGACTGCCATATAGCTTGTGTTCTAAAATCTGTAGTCTCAAATTGTTGTTTATGTTTGCAATCTTTGTTTACGTTTTTGTTTACTTTTGTGTTATTGCGTCTAATTACTTTTTTTATAACGTCAAATGTTTTTTTTTTTTTTTTGTAAACAAACATGTGAAATGTCAAAATTAAAGTTGACATAGGAGATATTAATGCAAAAAAAACATGGTTTTTTTGGTTGTTGTAGAGTTGTCGTTACCTTACTTCTTGTACCATGATAACAATGAAGCATTATTATCCCCAACAAATCCCTTAACCGCCAAACCAAATTTGTCATCACCATTTCCCAAAAGAACTTGCGGTTAAATCTAGTAATATGACAACACTGAATCCACAATGTGTTGCGCTTGTGGAAAAAACAGAAAAAGTGAATAAATTATCAAGTGTTGTCGTATATTAGTAATAAAAAGCAGTGGATATATTGAATGCGTGGTGCGCATTGTGTAATAAAATAATCAAGATAATTCAATATTAAATTATATATTAATTTTTGTATTTAAATATCTTTTGAAATAATTTCCAAATGTGAAGTAGTAGTGTGTATTGGAAATGCCTGATATAATATTTAAGACAAAATTATATTAGCGCGTAGTCAGCAGTAGTGTCTGCTGCAACAATTAAATCAAATTACATTAGTGCGTAGACAGCAGCAATGTTTTCTGCCACAATCAACTGATAATTTAGAATACACTGTTTGTTATGAAATTAATTACATTGCATACAGTGCTGTTTTACTTAGCCATATTTTAAATTTACCTCAGCTGCTTTCACATTGTGAGTGATTAAAGATGTGAGAGGCTCAAATACACAAGTAGATGGTGGTTGCAAATTGACGCTGTCTAGGCTTAAATGTAATTATAACGGCAGTAATATGTTATCTGTCAGTGAACAGCTGATAATATTTGCTGACTACGCGTTAATGTAATCAGTGCATTCTAACATAATGTCTACATTAGACAATTTTTTATCAAGATAAACGTCAAACTTAACGCGAATTTGTGGAAGGTGACAACAGTTGCACAAAAACAGCAATATGGCGTATTCATTACTGTTTTTTATATATGCAGTTTGGCAACTGTATCAACCAAAATAATAATTAGCTTTTTAACAAAGGTTGCCTTGTATATATTCGTACTGATTTTGACGTTTGTTTTTATAAAAATTTGCCTAATGTAAGCACTAGGTAAATTAACAGATGATTGTGGCAGCAGAGAGGCTTTATAAAGATGCCCAACTGCTTCGTTAATTTGAAAAGTAAGGTAACCTTTTATTCTTTTATTTTTTGTAATGTTTGACATTACCTCTTTGTTTGTTTGGATTTCTTTAGTCTTTTTTTGTATACATACTTTATTTCCTGGAAAATATCTGGAAATATTTACAAATAGATAAAAAAAAATAATAATAATGACGACAAATACCAACGTTGAGATGAAAACTAAATTAGAAGATACGTTAATTCTGAATCAGCAAATGCAAGTCCAGCTAGTTGCCATGAGAGAAAAGCTGGAGAAGTTATTGTCAAATGTTAAAGAATCTTATAAAATGAATGAAGTTTTGCTAAAAGATGGTATTATAAGAAGGCGAAAAAAAGGAGTAGGAATAAAAGGTGCCTATTTGAGGGGAGGCACATTTTACTTAAAAGGAAATATGTTTTTCAAAGACATAAAATGTCGTAATTGTCCAAATAACCCGGATTATGAAGAAAGAAAAATGGAAGGAGAAATGTTTCCTATGGATTTGAATTTGAAATCGAGACACGTTTGGTCTACCCAAGATAAACAAAAAATTATATTGGGCATTAAAGAACAGGTGAGAAAGACGTTGTCTTTTAAATGTGTGTATTCACTCTCTAATTGTGCTTTTAGATAATTGATTACTTGGCACATAGTCATAATAAGCTAGAGGTGGAAAATAAGGAAGTAAATAGTGAAAAGTTGGCAAAACTTTTAAATATGGTACCCAAAAATTTTCGCATCGATTGGGACCATATATCAAGTTACAATCTTCTACATCGCCATTCGGCCAAAACGTGTGAAGCAATTTGGAATTTATTCTTACATCCCTCGTTAAAGCGCACCACCTGGTCTGAGGAAGAAAATCAAAAACTTTTGGAAGCCGCTAAAAAATTCAGCTTTCAAAATTGGCCAGCTATAGCTAATGAAGTTGGTAAAAGATCAGATTTTCAGGTATAATTCTTAATTATTGACTTCTTTGTTGAAAAATTTTAATCGTATTATTTTTCAGTGCTTTGTTCAATATCAAAACTACGTCTGTTATTTGCTGCCTGAATCTTCTTCTAAATGGACTAAAGAAGACGACGATCGTCTTCGCGAAGTTATTGCTAAAAATATGGTAAATGGTATTATTAATTGGAGTAATGTAAATGCACACTTTCCACATAAAGCTAAAACTACTTTGCATACTCGTTATAACTATACGCTTAATCCAGCTATAAGCCATGGTGGTATGTATACATATTTTTGTATATATTATTGAATTTTAAGTAATAGTTAAACATGCTCCTTTTTATTTTTAAAGCCCAATTTACTCCGGAAGAAGATCTTCTTTTAATAGCGGCCGTTAAAGAATACGGAACAAAATTTAATTGCATACCACGTACTCTATTTCCTAATCGATCATTAGTACAATTGCGCGCTCATTATAAAAATGTTTTAGCTAAACGTCATAACCACCATCCCTGGTCTTTAGAAGATGACATTAAGTTAATGGATTTTGTGACGGCAAATGGTACTAAAGAGTGGCTGCAATGTGAAAATTCTTTTAATGGAAAACATTCACGTACAAGTTGTCGCACAAGATTTTTAACTATTAAAAAATATTTGGAAAAGAATCCTGATGGCAGTCTTGAGGATATACGAAGAAAGCAGATAAGGACATATAAATCTATAAATATTGAAAATTGGAAAGAAAAAGTTGAGCAATTGTCTATAAATCCAAATGGAGTAGAATTTAAAAAAATAGAAAGTGAAAAAGTTAAAAAACCAAAAATTGAAAAAACAAATAAATCTAATAGAGAAAAAATTAAAAGAACTAGGAAAGTAAAAGTTAAGAAAGCTACTAAGGAAGAAGACCAAATTCAAGCGAATGAAAAAATACCACAACCATTGAACGAAAAATTAGAATCATATGAAAAGCAATTGTGTGAAGAAGCAAAACCAGTACTTGAAAAAAAGCAATCAAGTAAACGAAAACTTCAAACAATTGAAAAAAATCTCGAAAGTGTACCACCCACGAAAAATAAATCAAACAGAATAAGAATTAGAAAGTCAAAACCTGCACAGAAAGTAATAACGGAAAAACCTTATATACCACGACTGAGAGCAAATGCTCTGAAAAATTATCATTATTTCAAATATGCCTATAATCTAAAAATGCATCAACATCCTTGCGATAACATTCAAATAATAAACAATGATTTTACTCTTACAATGTCAGCATTGAATCCCCAAATACCCTTTTTACTAGACAAATGTGAATTTGATTCTAGTATACCAGAGCATATTAAGCAAAATGTTAAAAGTAGTTCGGCACAACTTTCAACTATTGAAAATCTTCCACTTTTGCCTCCAAATTGGTCTACAGCTATGGGATTTCGGGCTCTTTGCATACAAGCAGCAAGTATTACATCAGATCTACCAAATGAGCAGATGTTGTCAGTGAACACAAATCCTCATATAACCCAATTTCGTGAACGTTTACGTTCACTTTTCTATTCAACAGCTCTGTTAAGTCGTTTAAATCCTAGAATGGTGGGTATTACAACGACTGAGACTGAAAATGTTAGAGCGGTGAAACGCAAACGATTCCATATTAAAAAAGAAAACGAACAGAAAATAAGTAGGAAAATTAAAAGTATGGAAATTATTGAAAATATAAAGACAGAATTAGAAACGTAATTATATTAGTTGATAATTTTAAATAAATAATTATATTAAATTGATCTCAATTTGTACATTTTTAATTAAGTGAAGAGGTGTTATTAAATGGAACCATGCTAAATCATTAAAAGCAGTTGGATATCAACATATATGCCCGGAATGGTAAAGTTTGTTGTAAAAAGAGTTACCTTGCTAAACAGCAGTTGATACTATGTGAGGATGATGTTGATAAAATGTTATTAAATGCAAAAACTAATAAGCATTAGGAACGTAGATCGTTTGTGATGAATAGAAATTATGATAACGCTAATGATTCCTCTGATGATGATGCCTATGTTTCTCCTTCATAGGGAATTGTATTATAAATGTTAATATTATTATTTTTTAATAATTTATTTTTTACTAATTTATTTGTTTATTTTTTTATTATTATTATTATTTTTGAATTTTATGTTTTTTCTAACTAAATGATAAAAAAAATATTTAAATCAATTTTCAAAATTTAAAAATTATATTTGTGGATTGTATTATAATTTTCTGAATGTAATAATTATAAATATCAGAAGCGTAGAAGAACTATTGAAAAATTTAATCAGTATACATAAGTCTTTCATTGCTAGTTTTTCAAAATTGCCAGTTGTAATCGCAGTGCAAGAAACATGATTCAGTGAGAATGTGTTACAATTGTATACAATACCAGGCTTTAATAGTGTTCACTGTTGTAGGGAAGATGCGTTATGGTGGAGCGTCGTTATATGTAAATAAAATTTTACATTACTCGGTGGAAATTTGTAAGAGTCAAAATTTTGTGGAACTGATAACAGTTAAGTTTACAATTTTAAAATTGACCTTAAAAATATGAAACTGATTTCGTTTTATCGATCACAGAAATGCGCTATTATTGATTTGGTAAATATGTTTGATCCCACTTTAAATAATTTTGCTCAAAATCCGGGAATAATTCTTGGTGATACCAATATTGATAATACATTTCACAATCCATATTACAGTGATTTGTCAGCAATGTTTCATAATTATGATTGTACAAGTGCTCATTACATGATAACTAGGCCTAGAAGTAAAACATCTATAGATCATATTTTTAGTAACTTTTCTGAGAGGATTTATATTGATTCAGTTGAATGCTCCCTAACAGATCATAACATACTGTGTTGTAAATTGAAAGGTAATGTGAGATTTAAACAATATATTGAAGTAGCAAAAAAAAAAAGGCTAAACACTATTTGTAAAGTATGTTACCCATTAATTTTTCTTCGTTGAATACCTCGGCTCTGATCGATAAGTTAGTTTCTTTTATGAAAGATGCTACAAATCATGCAACTGTAGTTACAAAACGTAAGAAACAGTTGAGTTTTGAGCTTACACCATGGATAATTAAAAATTCTAAAGAATTAATTTTAGTAAAACAGAAATTGTTGAAGAAAAGGAGTAAAGCTAAGAATAAGCACAATATGGAGGAAGCTTTAAAAAGAATAAGCAAAGTAATCCGAATTGCTGTTAAGGAGTGCACAGTGGGGCAGAATCGAAATTTTTTGGAAATAAATCTGCAACTTCTGATCGGCTGGTTGTATTTTCATGAAATTTGGTATAGGCGTAGCAGAGGAGTGTAAAATGTTAAGTTTGGAAGGGGGGCACAACAAACCCCTCAGGGGCGGAGATAAGGGGACTCAAAGTTAGGTACCTCTGACAAAAAATTTTTAATCGCTTGCCAAATTTTTGTTTCTCGTCCGATTTCAAATATTTTTATATATTGTTGTAGGCCCTGATAAAACCTATAAAAAACATGCTTATGTGTCCTATTTATCTCTCATAGTTTTCGAGTTATTTTTAAGCACCATAATTTTGCATGTTCTTGGTCCATTTTTTTTTCATATATATATTCTAGTATTTCCGATCGATTTTATTAGTTTTTTTCTTAACTAGTTAAAGGACAAAATTATCTATTGAATAAAAAAAAATTGAAGTCGATGTCTTTACCGAATTTTAAATTTGAAAATTGCAAAAAAGACAACTTTTTGTGTTTTTTTTAGCCGAAAAAGTGTCTACACTCTTTTTTATCTAAAATAAAATTTTCATTAGCAACATATAATAATTTTGCACTTTTCTGAAAGGTAACTTCACAGAGATGACTTTAAGATAAAAAACAAGCCCAATAACTCAATTGGTCATGGTACACACCCTCCCGAATTCGACCTATTTTATATGAAAGTTTTGATTTTAGACCATATTTTCTCAAATCCCAAAGCACGAATCGACAAGCGGAATATATTTTAAGAATCTTAAATATGTTGTTAAAAGTTTTAAATCAAAATCTACGGGACTTCGGCAAAATGTGGATTCTACAGCCACAAATGTAAAAAATCCCATTTTTGGGAATTTTCATTAGTTTTTTTGGGAATTCAAGAAAACCCCTACCCCTGATTGAAACTTTGTTAACGCGCTTTTATTTATATCAATAAGATCCACATTTCCTGCAAAGAAATTTTAAAAGAAAGAAATTTTAAAAATATGTATTCCAAATTAAGCTTATACTTTAGCATATATAATTTCCGATCTTTTGCAAGAAGATTCAAGTCAATATCATGCCTGAATTCAGAAATATGCGCCTTTAAACTTTTGTATTTCCAATTTATTGTATATATGACAATATTTTTACAAACTTGCAACTTTTGCCTTTAGCTTTGCGCGAATAATGACTCAGAAAATTTTTAATATTTCTTTATACTTTTAATAATATCAATACACAAAATATTTTTATAAAAATAATTAATAACTTAGTCTAACAATGATTGATGGAAAGGTTAGTAATGCCATTACGGAAACATCTTCTTTTTGGAAATGCTCACAATGTGATGAGACGAAATCACAATTTTCGGATATTGGTAAAGCAAGGAGTATTAATGAAGAATTTCTGTCTTTCAGAATATCTCCACTTCACGCCAGAATACGGTTCATGGAGCATATATCATATGATTTCAAGTATAGAAGTGTGCCAGAAAATTTAACAAAACCTACCAGAAACAACGAGGATTTAAAAACACTTAGAATATCTGAGAAAAGTAGAATCCAGGATGAATTCAGAGAAGAGACAGGATTAAACATCGACAAACCTCTGTCGACTGCTGGTAGTACAAATGATGGAAACACAGCAAGAAGGTTTTTCGGAAATTTCGAAGCTACATCAAAAATAACTGGTATTAATAAAGAGTTATTTGAAAGGACTAACATTCTATTAATGGCAATTAATAGTAAGCACAAAATTAACTCTGCTCGATTTGGAGAATATGCAACAGAACTACTTGTTTCTATATATCCATGGAAACAAATGACACCAAGAGTACATAAAGTATCGTGCCATGGTGAAATTATAATTGAACGAGATATTCTTCCACTTGGAAAGCTTACAGAAGAGGCTCAAAAAGCAAGAAAAAGAGATTTTAAGCACGTTCAATTATTCAGCTTCAGGAAATGCTCCAGAACGTCACAAAACGAGGATATTTTTAATAGCCTATTGTTATTATCAGACCCTGTACTATTATCAGTGAGAAAACGTTAGATTTATTATGAGCCTTTATCAACTCAAAATACTGAAGACTTGAAGGACCTTTATTATCTTTTAGATATGTATACAGATACAACAGATTATCAGATGTCTACACAAATTTTATGTAAATAAGTAATAAAAAATCGTACTAGAAATAGAATATTTATTAAAATACCAAAAACAATAATATTGATTAAGTTAAAATGACATTTTTTGTTTGTTTTGTTATTTTAAATTCATTAATAGAAATACATGAATGCTTAGAAAAGGATAAAGATTAACTTACATTTGGGAAATGTGGCAACCCTATTAAAAATAAAAAAATATTTATTAATTATTTTTATAAAAATATTTTGTGTATAGATATTATTAAAAGTATACAGAAATATTAATAATTTTCTGAGTAATTATTCACGCAAAGCTAAAGGCAAAAGTTGCAAGTTTGTAAAAATAGTCATATATACAATAAATTGGAAATATAAAAGTTTAAAGGCACATATTTCTGAATTGAGGCATGATATTGACTTGAATCTTTTTGAAAAATATCGGAAATTATATATGCTAAAGGATAAGCTTAATTTGGAATACATATTTTTAAAATTTCTTTCGCTATTTAGAAATAAACCAAATAAAATGCCCAATTTGGGGTTTTTGAAGAAAATATAAATTTTTTAATTGTAATAACATATTTGTTTATAAAGATATCTTAATGAAATTTGCAGGAAATGTGGATCTTATTAATATGAATAAAAGCGCGTTAACCAAATTTCAATCAGGGGAAGGGTTTTCCTGCATTCCCAAAAAACAATGAAAATTCCCAAAAATGGAATTTTTTACATTTTTGGCTATAGAATCCACATTTTTCCGAAGTCCCGTAGATTTTGATTTAAAACTTTTAACAACATATTGTTAAAAGTTTTAAATATTACAAAATCTTTATATTTTCTATTGATTTAAATTGTTTTCTTCATTGTTAGTTAAAATTGGAATAAGAAGTTCCTATAACTTCTTAGTTTTTAAATGTATGATGAATTTTTAGCATACTATCTTTTCGTTGTTGGCAAGATTAACAGAGTAAATAACATTTTTAAAACTAATAAAAATAAAATTTTGATTCAACAAAAAAATAACCAAAATTGAAAAAAAGTCATCATCTCCATATTGGACCAATTTTGGTTAAAAACAACCAAAACGACAACACTGATCTTGATTAAAAAAAAATTATGCCTACAAAAAAAAAAAAAAAAACTATTACTCTAAGCGATAAATAATTTTACCTTGTATGTGAGCTACCACTCATTTTGTACCTAACCCTCCTATTTTCATCTCAATTGTGAGGTTGATTAGAAAGTTATTACCATAAAATTTTAATACTCTCGTTCTTTATATATGTGATAATTGTTATTTTGTCTGTATGAGGGGTACCATTCCCCCTACTCCTATCCCAAAATAAAGCAGTCTATTTGAATTATGTTGCTTTAAAAATTGCTGTCTTAAAAGCTTTTAAAATAATACATTAAATGGTAATTAAGTGTATTTTTTACAATACAAAATTGCAAATTTTACAAAAAATTGCAAATTGGCAATACAAAAGTGCAAAAAACAAATGATATATAAGATTTATAGTGTTTTTAAATAAATCTTATAAAAGAAAAATTTGTTAATACTTTAAAAATAAAAGAAATAAATATTTTTTTTTTTTTTTTTTGCTATCCTGAAAAGTTGAGTATTTCGTGATAGAGGGTTTTGACTATGAGCCCCTTTCTTAGATATTTATTTTTCAAAATTTATTTTCGTTATCTTTTTAATAATTTTGTATTTTTAAATTACACAGAAAAGTTTGTGCATAAATATAAAAAATACTTTTTATTTTAGTTCATAATATTTAAGAATAAGGTCTTAAATATGATGACATTTGTTAAAATGTAGCAAAATTCAAGAAGACTTTAACTTTTCATTTATATTACTTGAAATTTTCTTTAGAGAATTTTTAGTTTTTAATGATTTTTATATTGGGAGCATAAAAACATAACAGAAGCATTTTTTATTAAAATGATGTGTGTATTATAGAATGGCAGGAAATTTATGTAAATTTCTAAACATTACTTTTTAACAGTTTTTTGTTTTAAAATTGCCATTTAAAGGGATTTATTGTTAACATTTTCATACATAAGTATTTTTATTTAGCATTTGAATCAAATCTAATAAAACTAAATTAACATTTTAGCAACATTTTTGCAAAATTCGTAAAATTTTCATTGAGTATAATTTAATAATACCTAGAAATCAAATTTTATTTTTTTATTAAAAAAAAGTCATGTTCAATTCATAACACTGTGCGACAAATGGTAGGGGTCAGTGATCGGGAAGGGTTCAAACTACCGGGGAAAGTTATATCGGTAAAAATGAAGTTATACGTGTCCCGGCGTTTCGCTGGGTCACGTCTAGGAATCGAGATATATCGATTTGAAGTTAGTAACTATCATATAGGGGAAATTGTGACCTTTGGTGGTCTTTTTTTCATTGAGACATAACTCGAGAACCACCAGTCCGATTTTGCTGAAACAAATTTAAAAAAATTAGGAATTACAATTCCTTTAATCTGTTCATACAACGTTTCGCTACATAAGCAACAGTTTCGCAGTTATAAATAAATGTATGAAAAAAAAAAATCTATTTTTGCCTAAAAAATTGAATTTTTTTATTTTTAATTCATAAAAAATCCAAAACGGTAAAAAAAGTGTCAAGACCTATTACTTTCACGTAAAGTCACATAACCTTTCAACAAAATGAGACATAGATCATGAAAATCGATGGACGCGTTTCGCTTTTATTCAAAATTAAGTGAAGATATCTCATTTTGACAAGAATATTGATTTTATGTTTCAATGAATTTGGATAACATTTATTATATATTATTTATTATAATTATTAACACGTAAAATTAAAAATTATTACAGGTAATTATTAGGTTATTACATAGATGCATAGGTTATAAAAATCGATGAACGCAAAACTTATTTTCGTTTGTTTGCGCCCTTTACTTTCTTGCGTGGTGGTTCGCCCACTTGTTCAGAGTCTGTATCGGATGAGGATATGTCTTCATCTGGAAAAAATCAATTGTTTTTAATCAGTCAGTTAACTTCATTTTTGTGACTTACCCTCGGAGGAAACTCCCATTGTATATTCTTCTTCTTTATCTTCACTGTCGGGATTGTACGTCTTTTGCGACTACCAACAAATTTCAGCCACCAGCGAATCGAGCCTTTTGCCTTTATGTCGCGTTTCCATTGGCAGTGCCACTTGATGGAAGCGCTCGCCATGTTCATCCGACTCTGAGGCTAGCTGCTTGCTGAAGTATTCGAGATGGTGATGCAAGAAGTGAGGGATGCATTCACTCTAATTTTCTGGAAGTAGTGCAACATCTTGATCACAATTGTGTGCTCGCGTACTTCCCAAAAAATATCGTATGACTTTCTTCACTGCCCTCCACACAAAGTATTCATTACCGTCTAAAGCACCTTTAAATTCCTTTGATTTTATGAGCTTTCGTATATCCGGCAAATTCAGAACACCTTCCTTCAATTTTGCTTCGCTGAATCGTGGGAAAATATTTTCCAAACAATCAAGAATTTTCGGTTGCTTCACAATGGCCTTGATGAAATTTTTTACGATTCCCAGTTTGATATGGAGAGAGGGCATGAGGACGTTCTCCATTGGCACCAGTGGATCATTTACGCAGTTGTGTCTTTTCTCCGTTGGATCTCGAACAAGCCACTCATGCGTTTCGTATTGGTTTCCTTTAAATCGGGTATCCCAAAGACACAAGAAACACATGTTTTTCGTATAGCCTCCTTGGAGACCTCTTAGCATAGCCACGACTTTCAGATCACAACTGATCCGACACATGTGATCAGTGTAGCAAACTTAATCCAAAATTATTTTCATGGAATCGTATGTTTCGCTCATGTCTGTGCTGTAGCCAATGGGAATGCTTGGTTTTTTATTATATTTATGTAGCAAAACGACTTTCAGGCTTGATTTCGAAGAATCGATGAACATTCGCCAATCAGCTGCGACATAATTAATGGCCATCGCCTCCATCAGTCCCTTTATATCGTGGCAGTAAACAAATGTGTTCCCTTCGTTGAGTGTGTAGTACCGTTGGAATAGCAATTGTCGTCTTCGATATCTGGTGACTTTGACATTAGGCTCCAAATTGTTGCCTTCTTTCAAAAGCTGGGCAAGTTTTTCTGCTTCACGTTGAGAAAGGTTTAATTCTGCAACAATCTTGTCCATTCTTGCTTGTGATATTGGAATTATTTTGTTCGATGGGCCGGCTTCTGGTGTTGGTTTATAGGTGAAATCCGATTGATACATTGTTTCAATAGAAAAAGAAGTTTCTCTGTCAGGACTTGGAAGCGGTGGAATTGGTATTTCATCCGAATGCGATAGAGGTATTTGTGCACTTTTAACAGATATGTAAACTCTTCGTTTAAGGCCTTTACGATTTACTCCACATATTTTGTTTGCGCAAGCGTAACAGTTGTCGGAATTGTGCTCTCCTGGATCAGTCCAAATCATTGGTACACCAAAACGAAGTGAACTGCGTTTCCCTTGGATCCACATGTTAAGACCATTGCAACACGTTTTACAAATTTTGTCTGCGACCCACGAAAATAAAAGCTTAAAAGCGCGCTCCACTTGCTCAGTGAGTAATGTAGCATATGTTGAAAAAGCTCTTTTGCCACAAACGTAACGAAATAAATTGATATTTTCTGGACAATTTGCACTCATTTCGGTTTTATACTTTTATTACTTTTTCGTCACTTCAAAAAAAAAAACCGTACTTTACGCGTTCGGAGACACTTGTTGAATGACAAAAATCGATCAGTGAACACCTATAAATACTACGTAAGTTTCAATATTTTACTGAGAGATACTTATGAATTCGCGCATCTTTTAAGGGTGGCTATAAACCTGATTCGTGTGCGTTTTAAATTTTTCGAAACGTTCTAAAACATGACCACTCATAAATGTGGGTGCAATTTGTGTAAAAAAATCATGTAGGTAGCCAACGGAAAAAACCCAAATAATTAAAAAAGTGCACTTTCCATTTTTCCTTTTAATTGTCCACGCACATTTATGACCGCTACCATAAAAATCAAATAACCTTTTGTTTATTACTTTTTCTTTTAATTCTGACAATCATAAAAAAAAGTCATCAATGTTTTTTCCAAGGAATTTTGAGCATATCTCGAGCAAATTTTTGAAATTCATACCTTCACTTAATTGTGAATAAAAGCGAAACGCGTCCATCGATTTTCATGATCTATGTCTCATTTCGTTTAAAGGTTATGTGACTTTACGTGAAAGTAATAGGACTTGACACTTTTATTAACGTTTTGGATTTTTTATGAATTAAAAATAAAAAAAAATTCAATTTTTTAAGCAAAAAATAGTTTTTTTCTTCATACATTTATTTATAACTGCGAAACTGTTGCTTATGTAGCGAAACGTTGTATGAACAGATTAAATGAATTGTAATTCCTAATTTTTTTAAATTTGTTTCAGCAAAATCGGACTGGTGGTTCTCGAGTTATGTCAAAAAAAAAACCACCAAAGGTCACAATTTCCCCTATATGATAGTTATTAACTTCAAATCGATATATCTCGATTCCTAGACGTGACCCAGCGAAACGCCGGGACACGTATAACTTCTTTTTTACCGATATAACATTTCCCGTTGGTTTCATCCCATCGCAATTTTGACTGTCGCATAGTGTATAATATCGCCGAAATTTGTTAAAGTATGTGGAGAAATTATTGCACCAATGCTAGTAAATATATTTAACAATATGATACGTTTATCGGTGTACCCTGATTTATTCAAGGTTCACAAAATAGTTCCAATGCTAAAGCAAATGAATGAAGCAAACTACTGAAAATTACTGGCCAATTGCTGTTCTATCTACAAAAGACACAATTTTTGAAAAACTTTTATATGATAAACTTTTGATTTATATGGAGGAAAATAATCTTTTGTATGATTTTCAGTTTGGTTTCAGAAGAGGACGTAGTACTGAAGACGCTGTTTTGAATGTAATAAATTATATATGAAACGGCGTAGATGAAGGTTCCAGTGGAGTTGCTGGTGTATTTTTCTAACATTTATTTTTATTATTTTTTGGTTGATGTGACTTTGTTGGGTTGACTTGTGCAATTTAACTGTTTTTATTACATCAGAAAAGTTTTTAAGTGTAGTTTTTTATCTTTTATTTAAAAACAGAAAAAATAGCCAAAATGGAAAAAGAAACAACTTAAAACGGGAAAAGCGACAATAAGAAAAAATCGCCAAAGCGAACAAATTAAGCAAAAATAAGTTATTTTGTGATTTTTATTTTTTGATTTTTTTTTTATAAAATGAAAAGAATCGCCAAAACGGGGAAAATTATAAAAACGGAAAAATCACTATAATTAAATTAATCGCCAATACAAAAAAAAAAAAAAAAAAACGAAAAACCTAAAAACGAGTAAAACGGCATTGAATCGCTTAAAGGGGAAAAAAATCGACAAAAAACGAACAAACCTTCAAAAAGGAAAATGAAAAAAAAGTTTAAGTAAGTTTAAGGTTATCACAAAAGTATGGTTGTGAGTCGATCTTTATTGAGCTTTAACTTGCCTCATGGGGACTTAGAGTTGTTTGAATTGTCTCATTTTGAATTATTTTCCAAATATAAAGATATTGTTATAGCAGAAGACTTCAATTGTAACATGTTTGATATTACAAAAGCAAGCAGGATGCGCTCTATGTGTGTGAGGTGCAATTTGTTTGTCTCGCATAATTGCAAACCCACTTATCTTGATGTGTCTCGCGATTCTGTTTCTTTACTGGATAGTTGGTTAGTAAGCGATCCCTCTTTTATGATATATTCTGGTCAAGTACCATGCGCTCATATTGGCAGTTTTCAAATTGTTGTAAGATGTCCATGTAAATATTTTGAGTATAGGGATTTCAGCAGAACTAATTGAGAAGGAATGTTATTCTTCCATATCTACTTTGACTCTGATTATTTTTATGGTTTTGGTGATGTTGAAATTCGGAGCTCACTTATTAATTCATTAATTCTCTCGCTCTCTCTCTCTCTCTCTTTATGAATATGTTCCAGTAGTTAAGCGCAGAATTAGGATTGACGACTCTTCTTGGATGAAATCAAATGAGATTGTATTAGCTACGTCTCTGAGGGATTTGGCGTATTTTGTTTTTCGATCGTGGTTCATCTAAAAGTTGGCGTATTTATTGCAGGTGCAGGAATAGGGCAAAAAATTTAATTCGTAGAGTCAGGAAAAGGTTTTATTCGAAATTATTTTCTGGGTTGAATATGTCAGGCCCGTGGAGGGTTTTGAAGGGTAGTGGAGTGACCAATGATAGTGAATTCACTTCAGATTGTGATGTTATCGAGGCTAATAGCTATTTTGTTAATATTAATGACTTTAATAATGATGTTATTGACTTTGACTCTTTTAATTATGCTGATGAGTCGATTTCTTTCAGTTGTGTAAGTGAATTTCAAGTTTTTAATGCTTTGTATAAGATAAGGTCGAAATATGTTGGAACTGATTTCATTCTAATACGATTTATTAGAACTATTTATCCTCATATCTCGCATTTTCGTGTGCATCACATTAATTTCATTTTGACATCGTCCACCATCCCTTCGATATGGAAAACTGCTCGCGTGGTTCCAATTCTGAAGTCAAGAGTTATACATGGCTTTAAGGATTTCTCCATCTTAAATGGCAAGTTGAGAGACTTGTTTTCATTCTTCAAATCTGCATGTAGGCTTATTTTCTCTTACTTATGTGATAGGTTTCAATTTGTGGATATTGGTATATATTCCAATATTCTATCTCTTAAATTGGGTGTTCCTCATAGTTCGGTATTGGGCCCACTTCTGTTTATTTTATACATAAATGATCTTCCGAACCTCGTTGATATTAATATTTGTAAATCCTATTTATTTGCAAATGATATCAAGCTATTATTTCGAACAGCTTTTGATAATGGTGATATAATGCAATCTAATATTGAATATTGTATAGCTAGTTTCTTACAATGGTCTTTTGATAATCATTTGACAGTTAATAGTTCTAAAACGAATGAAATTGTATTTCGTAATGTTGATTTGACTGAGAATTGTTATTGATGGCTCTTCTGTTAATTTGGCAGATAAATTGGAATGTTTAGGTGTATATCTTGACAGGCGCTTGTTATTTGATTACCATATTGATCGAATTAGTTTTAAAGTTGTTCATATTTTGCGGAAACTTTATTCTCTTGCCGTTTATTTACCTTGCCGGACGAGGTATTTAGTTGCCCATGCACTTTTGATGACACATGTGTTGTATGGCCTGGAAGTAATATCCGGGACTACGTTTTATAGCATTACAAGCCTCAATCGTATTGTGAATTTGTTTGCTTGTTATGTATACAATGTTTCTCGTCGAGCACATATCTCAGAATATATTAAACAATTTTTAGGTTGTTCTTTTAAGAATTTTATTTCATATCGTAATATGATAATGTTTTTAAAACTGAGTGTCCATTACAGCTTCGGTCAGAATTCACCTTTTCACATTCTTCTAGGACTCCGCAAATTATTATTCTTAGAATTAGAGTCTCTGTTTTAGGATTGCACGTTGTTGGAATTTTTTAACAATTGAGCTTCGTTTATTTTCTCAATCGAATAATGCATTTCGTTCAAAACTAATGAGATATTTGGCAACTCTATAGCTTATTTTTATCACTGTGGTAAGTGGTTCACATTTGTGTGACTTTCTTTTTGATGTTATACCACTTATGGGACTATGTAACTTTATGATGTTTTTTGGTATATTATTATATATTCCGGCTGGGGAGCCATTTGAGTTGGAGTATTGAATATGAGTGTAATTAATTTTTATAGTTTTTATTTAATATATCCTTATTCAGGAATAAATCTTTGTAATATATAATATAAATATAAATAAAAATGTAAATATATAAAGGCTTTTTATATTACTGTGAAATAAATAAATAAAATGAAAAAGAACGACAAAGTCAAAAAAATTTTTTGGCCAATTCCTTATTTAAATAAAATATTTAAATAAAAAAGTTATGTTTTAAAAAAAGACTAATTGCTCCCCAGCCAGTATTTTTTAATATTTTATCTCATTTCCGTTTTGGCGTTTTTGCGTTTTTTTTAACATTTTTACCTTTTTGGTTAAAACGGGAAAATAAACAAAAAATCTCCAATACAAAAAAATCACCAAAACGAAAAAACGGGGAAAAACGCCAAAACTGAATTTACAAAAAAAAAAAAAAAAAAAAAAATAAATAAATAAATAAAAATCGCTAAAACTCAAAACGAAAAAAGTCTGGTTATATATTTGATGATTTTTTCGTTTTGGCGTTTCTTATATTGTAAAAATATTGTATACAAAAATAAGTAATACACTTCTCATTATTAGCTATTACCCAGCAAAAACAAATTAATGGTTCAAAGTTTTTGTCATTTTCAGGACTTCTAAATCAGTAATTAAAATGAACACCCAAAATCATTCGAATAAAAATCCCTTTCATTGAATTTTCGCATTAACACATGAAATCCAATGACACGTTAATGTTAAAATCATGCATGTTTCACCTAATTTGAACCAGATCGTCATTACTTGAACCTCTGATTCAACTCCATCTTTGTCATGTAATTACCAATTTTTACCAATTTTTCATAATCCACACTCTTATTTTTCCTCTGATGCAGTAAACTAAATCGTAGACATTGAATAATCTCTTTTATATTTCATAGATAATAAAATCACTTATTTTAATAAATAATAAAAATCGATTTAGTTGGTTAATAATGACAAAATTTCTATTTATATTTTTTATAAGTGTTTCTTTTTTAACATGTAACATTTGTTATAATATAGATATGAGATACACAATCATAAATATCTTTTTCATTAAAATTTTGCTAAAAAACTAAATACAACTAGATTTTTAGCATATATTTAGTTTAGTAAACTGTTGCAAATTAGTAAAATTGAAAAATAAAATTCTTATCGTAAGCAACTTAACGACGAAATAATAGATAAATACATTATGTATTATTTTTTATTATATATGAATATGTATCTATATAATAATCTGCATTATTCTATTCTTATTGTTAGTTATATATATTATGTATGTTTTTTTATAATCAATGCTAATTAATATTTTAATTGTTAAAACTTTGCCAAGCAATGTTTTAAATTTGCCAAAATTTATTGAAAGTTGCTAAAATCAGTTTTCAGTTTTATAGTGGGTTTCTGTTGTTTATCGAGACCACTGCGAGATTGGGCCGTTTGTACCCGGTTAGCAATAGCAACCGATTGTTGTTGACAACGAACAGCAGCTTCCAATTTTTGACGCAATTCTGGTGATTGGCCCATCAATGACTTAAATTCCTGAGGATATTTAGGGCCGATTTTCATAAGCCATTGCAATGCCTGTTCATGTAATTGACGTTGATATTTGGGTAAGTTGCGTAATTTCGAAGGTTCCGCCAAATAGTTTATTAGCACTGGCACCAAAAGAGTTAACATTTGTATGCCTATGGGGGGCGCGTGAAGCAAAATTAGAGGGTAAATAATTAGGTAAATCAATATAAAGTTATTATTTGCTAATTTATATAGTTATAAGGGTAAAATCTACATAAATATTATCAAATAGAAAAAAAAACTAAATAACAAAGTTACTTTAAGTACATGTACGAGTATGATTGAATAATGTAATGTATGTATGTATGTATGCACTATTTGTATATGTAAAATGACAAAGTATTTTTCTTTTTAAATTACCTTGCATAAGATTTCCTATATTATTTTATTATGTTATGTTTAGGACGGACATAATTGATGATATTTAGGGATAGTTAGATTTCGTGATAATACGTAATGCGTTAGAAGATAAAATAAAGATAGATAGATAAATAAATAAATAAGAAAAGAACGCAAATGAATTGATATATTCATTTCGGTATCTTTTTACAATAAAAATATCTCAGAGAAATGTTTCAAGAATTTATATCTCATTTTTTAATATTTTTACCAAAAAAAAAAAAAAAATGTAAACATCTATGTAATCAATTTAACTATATAGACTTATTAGGTTAGGATTAAAAGGGTGGCGTCATCCTCCACCCAGAAACCAGTCGGTAAATTGTGATCCCTTAAAAAAGGCCAAGAAAGAAAAAGAGACAGAAAAAACAGAGAGACTTAAATAGATAAATCTTTTAAAAAATGTGGAACCTACAACCTAGCAATCAAGAATGATTACCCCTAAGCCACTTTATCTACCTTACGAACCCTATCAGGTTACTGAGTCCTTTGCCTGTAATCTTCTCTAGTTCGTGTAGTATGTGGCTCCAAAACCACTTCAGCCCTCTGCGCTAAAGCTCTACACAAATACAGAGTATATGCTCTACTGTCTCTAGCTCTTCCAAATCATCGCACATCCTACAGAAGTTTGACGTGCCACTGTCCCACTTACCCGTAATATTCCCTACTGCGGAGTGACTAGTAATTATACCCACAATGTCTATTAGATCCCCCCGACTTATGACCAGAATATGTTTCGAATCTGCTAGTATAAGACTAGGCCATAACGCTCTAGATACCTTGCAGTCCTTTCTATTCCTCCTTGTTTGATTCGTTCTGCCTAAAGTCCATTCCTTATGGAAATAAAATATGACCCAATTGGAATCCTAACCGATGCCTGCACAAAAGACCTGTCCAGCTCCGCGCCATTGCGAGCTAGCTCATCAGCTATTTCATAATCGAGAATGTCGCAGTGACATGGAACCCAACCAAGTCTTATCCTGTAGGCATTCATTAGTCTTCTCAATTCCTTCCTAAGTCAGTCTCTATCCACATAGATAGTTACCTCAGAATCCCTTTCAACGTTCTCCTCCAATAATCCTAAGGCCTTGTAAATGACTAAAATTTCTGCCTGAAAAACGCTGCAACTATCGTTCTCTTAAAGTAGTACCCCGCCCCTGTGCCTACTTCCACCTTTGAATCGCCTGTAAAGACAGCACAACCTCCGTTGAGCTTTCCCGCTCCGACCCAGAGGTCCCTGCTAGAGATTTTAACAACGGGAGTAGCACCGAAGTCAATTATAATCCCTACATAATCTGTAGGGGTGGCATGGATAATGTTCGACCATCCAATTCAACTTCGTCAAGTATGCTAGCATGCCCCGCTCTGAAATTCCCTTTTAATCCTAATTCTTTCAGTCTAAATAAGCTGGAAGAAGGTAGAGAATAAGTTCTTCCGTATAGAGTTTCCGCATATATAGTAGACATTAAGCCCTTTACTAAACCTTTCCTGAGTATTTCTCCTTCAGACATGTAATCACCCAGGTATTTGGTTTCCCTTGACAATCTGTGTCCTACCCCAATCAATATACCTGGTGAACAGAACTATTTCAGCCTCTTCTGGGTTGACTAAAATAAAATACAGATCGATCAGTCATTCTAATGGGTCTATAATCCTTGGGCTTCGTCTGAGTCGCCTTACCCGCTTTGATTACCTCCACGAGTAGTGAATATCATTGATGTTCTGTAACATGGCCGGAAAAATTCCATCCGTGTCCGGAGACTTGTATGGCCCAAATGAGTTTACCGCCCATCTTACCATCATCTCCTCTATCGTATCAATATTATCCTCGTCTGATCTGGACCGTAGGTTATCACTGACACTACCTGCCCGCCCATCAGATCTTATATCCCTACAGCCTGGGAAGAGCCAGACTCTGTCCACGAGTTGTCCGCACGTTGTATGTATACAGGTACCACAGGGTCCCTTTTCCCTTAATTTCACAAAGTCAAGACTGAAGGATATTATGCTATGGTTCGAAAAGGAATAATCCATAACTACCCTCCATTTTTTAACAAAATCACCCCCTGGTCCGCTAGCGTTATGTCTATAACTGTTTCTCTATCTTTTGTTCTGATTGAGGGGTCCTTACCCCTATTACAGATGTGAAAATTATAACTAGTTATAAACTCAAATACTAATACATCTCTTTTGTTGATGTCAATAAGCTTACAGATTATGAATAAAATGAAATAAATAAATAAATAAAATGAAATAAATAAAAATGCATATACCACAGAATCAATTTAAAATTTTAAATCTTAATATAGGGAATAAATTCTTTAACATTTCTCTTTATGTATTAATAAAAAACTTTAATGGATTAAGAAGTGCATTTCTTTTTAAGGACAAAAACAATAAAACTTCTATAAACAAAATATTTTCATTAACTTACGATTTTGTGGTTCAGCTAAATCTATTAGAGCCTCAACTGTTACTATGCTTTCCAAAACAATTTGCAATTCTATATCGGTACGAGGCTGCTTTGCATTTTCCATATACAATCCCTCGATAATACGTGGAGCTAGAGCATGTATGTAGGGCGTGGATACCTTTAATTCGGATTGCGAAAATATTAGCCTTGCTGTCTGTATACATTTGAGTTTTACGGATAAATTATCCGATTGTAAATATTGGCGGAAGTGATTGATGCACGGATATTGTAATGAAGGTGTTGACACTACTATGGGTGGAGTGTGTAATATAAATACAGCTATGGCCCTTAGCATAGTGACTTCATCCATTTTTCGATCTTCATTATTGCCAGCTGTTTTTGTTAGATCCACTATAGTGGCCAATGAGCTTTGTAATAATTCCTGCCATTCACTAGCCACTGAAGGATGTTTGGCCCATTTATCTTTACAAATGGATTCTAGAGCATGTAAGGCTGCTTGAATGGCCACTGTGTTTGCTAAAATAGTCGAGTCAATGAAAGATTTATTTGCTATTTCCTTTATAATGGAAGTGGTCATATATAAAATGGTGGGTAAAATTGCTAAAGCTCCTTTAGGGGAACAGAGAGTGGTTAGTTCCTCGACACATTCCAAAGCACTCGCCACCAATCTACCATTATCTTCTGCCAGTTTATTAAAGAATGATTGCGAAGATAATGCTGTTTTGGCTATTAAATCTTGACGAAATTGTACTGTGTTAGCGGCCCCGGGATTCATAGTTGGAATTTGGCGTACAAAGAGACATAAACACACCTCCAAGATTGCATATATGTGTGAAGAGCCAGGAGTTATTTCACCTGAACTACCACCTTCACCCATCTGATCGATTTGATCTTGCAACGAAATATTGTCCGCATTTTCTATATTCTTATGTTTCTCCAAAAACTCATTACGTAATTCGTTTAGCTGTTCTTTAGAAGCCTGAACCGACTGCTTAAGTATTTCAATACACAACAATTGCACAAATAGGTCATCACTTGTTAATATTTGTCTATGCAACACATTGCATAACTCAATCGTCAACACCTTATCTTTAACTAATTGTTGGCGTGCCCATTTTGAATCGAATATAGTATACATAGATTGTAAGCAACTTATCACATTTTTGGGTTTCTCCGAAGTTCTGGCACTGCATAATGCTTCCATACACAAACCAAAGATCATGTGGAAACGATCAGCTGATAACGAACCATGCGAAATATTGTTGTTAGCTTCTAAAGATGTATTATCTACATTATTAGCTTCAGTGTCTGTTTGACTAGAAGTTTCCAGATGTAATTGAAAGCCCTCATCCTTAAGCCACAAAGAAGCAGCATACAAAATAGGAGGCCAGGAAGCTAAATAATGAGGTTTCGACGAGTTAATAGTATCGGGAGTATAGAAAGCACCACCATCATGGGGTAATTGACTTTGGAACTCTGCTGGCAATAGCAATAATGCGTGATCTTTCATAGCAGCTAACCAATGTGTGGAAAGATTATCCAATTCTGGTTTTACTAAAGACAATAAACTTTCACAATTTCTATCATTGCCATAGTCAGCTCCAGTAGTTTCGTCGTCTTCCATTTCCAAATCACCAGTTAGGGATGGTATCATATTAGAGGCGGTCAATTGTTTTCTTAGCAAAGATGCTGGTGCCGAATTGTTGGTTATCATGGCTACAATATAAACCTCAGCCCAAGCTTTTAAAATACTCAATTTCTCAAGAGTGGTCATGGATTCGTTGAATAATTGTGTACTGTTTGTTTTTGTATGTAATTTATTTAAAGACGATACCAATAACTGATGGACTCGACGCAAGTCATTTAAGTCACGAGCCACCCCGGAACCAATCCAAGCTGAACAAACTTCACAGGCGGCCGCCGTAACATGGGAAGGTGTGTCTGGGGCAAAAGCTGGTCTTAAAGCAGCACCAACCTTTATAATAAAAAATAATTATTGAACATTTTCATATATTTTAAATTTTCATTACTTCATACCTGAGCTTGAAATTGTTCTAACAACAAATGACCGGGAAATTCAGGTTCTGGTACATTTGCAAAACGATCGATAATTTCCTGTAAAGTTCTTAAGCCCTCTAAACGTAATTGATCTGAATCTGAAGTTGCGGCAATAAATGACATACGTATGAGTTCTGAGAGATGAAGTATAAGATAATCTCCACAAGATTTTGTCATTTGCATTTCTTTGGCCTGTAGCAAGTCAAAATGTATGGGAGTATCAGACTCACAGGCGGACATAATTTTCCTTACCGATTGGGCGGCAAATACACGTGTTGTCCAACGTGGCTGAATAGCTGGATGGGTGGAAGTGTTTTCTGTTGCATGATATTCGGTAACATCATCAGCATCATCTTCTTCGTCATCATCATCCTGATCATTATTGGCCAAATTATGTGAAGCTGATGAACTTGGCGCTGAGCTGGTCTTTGCAACATCACCTTTTGAGATTATAGCAACATCATCTGGTAGTGGAGAGTTTTCTACAGCCACCGTAAGAACATTTTTACACAAACTCAGCCAAGTACTTAAGCTTTCTGCGGCCATTAGCTGCAGCATGGACATTAGAGTGTCGTGAATATTTCTAAGCATTTCTATATCAGTTTCTGAATCCAACATAGCAAACAGAATGCCAGGAAGACCAAATTCAGTAACAACTAGTTTGGGGCAGTCATCAGGTTTTATGGAAAGAGCCAAATCACAAACCTCTTTAGCTTCCCTATGTGCTAGTTGGCGAAGACATGAAACAGCAGCTTTGCGTTGGGTTAAATAGTTGCTGGACAAGTTTTTAACGAGTGTGGGAACAAGTGTGGGTAAGCTAATGCTTCCAGGAGCAAAAAGATGAACTTGTTGTATGCAACCAGTAGCTTCTGCTTGTACCAAAGGATCCGAATGTCCTTGCATAATATAAGCAGCACAAATAAACGATCGGCGCATGTTTGTAATACCTCCAGAATTTCCCTACAAAGTTAACCAGATATGAATAGATTTTTCTTAAAATTTGAATATTGTTTTACACACTTGAAGTTCTGGACCCATGGTGGTAATTAAAGCATTCAAAACACGACCAATACACTGATGCACATCCACATATGATTGTGGAACATTAAGTAAAAGTTTAAGACATAATGTCAAAGTTGCCTCAACATAGCTACGGAACATGGGCCCACCAGAATCTGCAATCAAGGCCAAAGCATGTAGAGCCCACAATTGAACCACGGGAGAAGATATATCTTGTGCCAAAGCCAACAATATGGACACACTAGTATTCAAATGCTGCGAAGAACCCATACCACCAACATAGCGGTGCAAGCAACCCAAAGACAACGAGTGCCCAGTGCGAGTTACTACATCTCGAGCTGATTTTAACTTATCAAACGAGTTTTGCGCTAACTCAGCTGTATATCGTGATTCGCCAACTACTTGAGCTAGACGTCCTAAAGCCTCGGCCGAAGCACATCGCAACATTGCGTTGGAGCTATTTAGACCCGAAGTCACTAGATTGGTAAAACTTTTCCTTACATCTTCTTGACCAATACCAGCTTTGTTATCCGTTAACACCTTTAAGCCACAAAGAAGAGCTGTATATACATTCATTTGTACTGCCTCTTGGCGACTACTCTTTGCCTGTCTTATGCATTCACCAAAATGATCTAACATTTGTAAACGGTGTTTATTGGCCACTTTGGGAAAAATTACTCCAAACAATGTTATTGACATGTCTATGATCGCCACACCAAGAGGAAGAGGCCCCGGACATTGGTCTGCCTTATAACCATAGGATCCATTCACTGTGGCATTAGATGAATTGCCAGATGTTCTATACAAACAACAGGGGTCATGTTCTAAAGCACCAGAGCCGGCAGCACTGTTTGGTTGTAACTATTAACAAAATTTATATTTTAAAAGAACAAATTATAAAAAAATACTTATATTTTCTCATTTAAGACAAACGCTAAGACAAAAGGCATAAATTCAACCTCTTTTTTTATTAAACAAAAGCAAAGAAATAAAACAAGAGTAACTATAACAACTATATAAATAAATTAAAAACACGAGTAAATCATAAAAAAAAAAACTAAAGCATCAATTGCGAACGAACAACTTTTCTTTTAAGCAATATGTAAAAAACTTACATGATCACCGTCCCATCTACGATTTGGTTCCATCTTATAATACATTTTAAACAAATAAAAGATAAAATTCATATTAAGTTTTAAATAAAAGAAAAATGTATAGGTCACAGAATATTAAAACCGAGCTCTATGGAAACACTAATACTAACTTGAAACCCTCAATATATTATGTTATATGCATGTGGTAAGTAATGATATAAATTTAAGTTATTATTATTAGATGTAGTAATATACCTGATCTTCAATAATGCGATGATCGGTTTCTTGCAACCATGTACCCAATATAACAGAGTCATCAGCATGACAAAGACTTCGTAAAAGAGAATTTGTGGTATTTGCTGGATTTTCAGCCAAAGTAAATTCGGATATAAGCATACGCAATAAGTGGGTATAGGAAGCTTCTAAAGCATTAGATGGCAATTGTGATAGAGTTTCGTAAAGACGTAAGCGTACCATGGCGGCGGGTGCTTTTAATTGTGTGCCATAGCTTTTTAATACAGAAGATAAGCTGAATGAATGAATATTTAAGATTGCATATTAAAAAATTGTATTTCATAAGTAATATTGTTAGCTTAATATTGAAACTTACTTTACCAACATAGCTAGTGCACTTTCTATAGGTGTTAATAGACGTTTTGTTATATCCTCCGTTACTAAATCCGGACAGTTGACCAAAAAACTTTGCATTACCGATAATGCACCAGCACGACCTTCTAGGGTAACCTGCCAGGTAAATGAATCGCCACGGGCTTTTTCTGATTCCAACTCCTTGTTGGAACGTGGAAAGGAATGTCGCCACAACAGTAATAGTCTTGGTAGTAATCCTTTTACTACTGGAGATCCCAGAGTCATTATGGAACCAATCAATAACCAACCGGCTTGGGTACGATTTAACGACATGCGACTGTTTTGAGAAGCTGAACGCAGTAATTCTTCTGCAGCATTGAAAACAACTTTTCCCTTGGTATGTGGTATACCTAAAGGAGAATAACGGACGCTTCCCAAAATAGCCGCTAAAGCGCAACTGTAGCCCGCTACGGCTTCAGGTGAAGAACGCATTTGTTCCAGAGCCTCAACAAAACGATCAATAAGTGGTGTTATTAGGCTGGGTACAGCGACGCAAAAGCAGCGTAAACACCAAGCAGCTGCCAATCTCGCTGCAGCACTTAAATGCACTAGAACGGCGCAAGTAGTGTCTATAGCATTTAAAGTTTGATCCGCCAAAAGATTTTGAGCTGTTGTTCCCAAACCCAATACCAAAGAACCCAATTCCTGTAGAGCACACACCAAGAAGTGTTGACTGAAAAGAGTCTCCTGATTTGAGTCCTTGGCATTCTCCGGATTAAAATCTATCGAGTTCATTTGCTTGGCTATCATATATACTAGTTCTTTGCAGGCTGATGTTTGAGCCTTTTCACCCAGCATTTTGCCCAACACGGATCGCAATATAAAATTTATACACTTCCGAGAATAAACAGCATCAACGTGCGATGAGGCAGCTTTAGGATTGGCTACCAGATCTAATACATGGGATAAAAAGGTGGATAAGTTACGTTCCAACCATACGCTACCCATATAATCTACAAACACCACATATGCATGGGTTACACCAACACGTATCTCACGATTTACACTTGAACTGCCTTTAATAATTTCTCCAGTGCCTTTTAGAAATGAACCACCGCCTCTTAAAAAGCCCGACATAAGAATACTTAGAGTCTCATCCAACGATACCTGTCTGGCTGTAGATTTCGTTTGTGTTGGCTGTACAGACAACTTTTTAGCGTTGGTTTCATTCTGCTGTTGCTGGGTAAAGGCTAATAAAGTGCCCAATAGTTTTGCTGTCGCACAACGTACTTCATAACTGCTACCATCAAATGCTCGAAAACAAAGTGCGGGCAAACTTTCAAGTTCAGTTTGATAAAGGAATGGGGCATGCTGTATCATTTCTAGAATACACTTAGCAGCCGCAACTCTCACAGCCATAACACGATCAGTTAAGCAGTGTTTTGTAGCCTTATAAATATCCTTGTGAACATTAGCTATAGCTGTACCCATTCCAGAACAAACTTTTTCTAATGTAATCATAATTTCAATGCGAGCTTGGGATTCCGCGTTACGCAAAGTCCTTAAAAGTAAATTTACAGTCTCCTCATATGAACGGCCCATCATACGTCCCAGCTTTTCGTACATAGAACCCAAAACGCATATAGCAGCTCTTAAAATGAATTAACAAAACATAAATAGTAAAACAAAATAAAATTCAAGATGTTGTATACTTACAACTTGATAGGCAAATAACTGGGTGAATCATCTTTATTTTTTAAAATATCATTGCACACATTTGCCGTGTCAAATAACATAAAAGTATCGCCCACCGAGAACAATGTGGCCAAACAACTGGCCAGTAATTTTCGTGTCGGTGGTCCAGGTGAACCATTTATTTGAGCTGTCAATTGTTGAACAAGCTTCTTTTGATGGTTTTTAATTTCATTGCGATCTATTGCCAATAGTGTCTTTTCCAAATAACCCAACCATTCAAATATAAATACAGAACGTTTTGGCTCGGGTAACTGCTTAAGGGCATCTTCATTTAAAGTCAAACTATGTGCCAGCTCCATAGTATCATCGAAATGTGCTATTTCTGCTGCACTGTTGCTTATTCTTTGATCTGATTCTGAGCGTACAAATGATCTAAAAGAATTGTATTGTATTGTTTTTGTTTTTTATTAATTACTTTATTGCTCTGTATAGACAATGAAAAATATCGTATATACAAATGATGTGATGCGAAAAATATGACGAAAATTGTGTGAGATAATGTATGTAGAGAGAATGGACATACACATTTTTGTGTGAATATGAAATCATGCAGAAATTGAAAGTAAACAATGTCTATTTAAATAGCTTAAGAAGATTTTAAAAATAAAAATGCGATTAACAAACTAATTTTGAAAGCAATTAATATAGCAGCTTTAAAGAAATTATTTTTGTAAACCATGGAATTTTGATTACCAAAAATTTTTCAAAAATAATTATATTGGCTCCCGTTTAATCAATTTCTAATTATTTAAAACAGATATCAATTTACATATACAATAGTTTAAATTTATGAAAATTTTTCGAAAATTACAATTTTATAGTAGTTGTGGAAATTTACCATTTATAGCAAATTTTTTATTAATTATCAAACTATTCTCTATTTTATTTCTCATTCCTATCATACAACTCTCTCCATTTAAAGCAATGTCATTAATGTTATTTCTTTACAAAAATAAATTAGACAAGTTATACTGATATAACAACAAGAGTGAGTTAAAGTTCTTTACACTTTTAATTGAGAGAATTGTAAGAAGGGAAAAGAGTTTAATATTTTCAATTGCTTTATTTATTTTTTGTTTGAGTCTGAAGCATAATGAGAAAAAAAAGTAGAAAAGTAAAAAGTTTTGTTTTTAGAAATGTGTTTCATTTTTTAACCGTTCTTTTTTAGCAAATGCATATTTTTATATAAAATTAATTATTTCACTTGAGTTGTCAAGATAAACTAAGATAATATTGTTCTTTATTTTGGATATTTAAAATCATGGGATCGTAAATGTTATGTCTTTCTGTTATACTCTTATTTATATATTTTTCTGTGTAATATTTTATTTTCTGATTTTTTATAAAATGTAATTCGGGAGAAAAAAAATCTCAAACGGAAAAAATCGACAAAAATAAATCGCCAATACGAAAAATATCGCCAAAATGAAAAAATGCAAATAAGAAAAAAATCGGCAAAACGCGAAAAAATAGTCAAATCAAGAAAATCATAAAAATTATACATATATATATATTATACACACACATTTATATATATATTGGGTATTTGTTTCATCTTGCCGAATTTTTTTTTTTTTTTATTGGTTTTCTCTCATTTCCGATATTTTTGTGCTTTTTCATTTTGTCGTTTTTTTCCTTTTTAAAACGAAAATGCCAAAATAAAAAATCGTCAAAACGGTGGAAAAATTAGCCAATACGAAAAAAATCGGCAAAACGAAACCACCAAAACGGGAAAAATCGCCAATAAGTAAAAAACGACAATACGAAAAAAATTATTAAAACGAAAAAAAGCCAATACAAAAAAACACTAAAACGGAAAAAAACTAAAATGAAAATTTGGATATTTAAACTTAATAATAATTTTCTTTTAATAGTAAACTTTTGCAAAATTTACTATTTATATAAAATTCTTTGATAATTTACTTCGTTTTTTTGCGTTCATTGCTTATAAAAATTTGTAATTTACTTGGACGAAATTACTCTCGTTTCTGCAAATTTTGCTTTAACAATAATAACAACAAAACAAAAAAAAAAAATTGTTTTGAACAAATTTTTTAAGACTTAAATGAAAATATATAACTTTTCATTAATAAATAATGAACTCTTTTAATTATTATTCAAAAATAAATTTTTTTCGATGTATGAAAACATTTTGAGAACAACAGCCAGCAAGTTAATTGTATTATTTTGCAAAATTCTAAAGAACACATCATCTTAATAAAACCCACTAAAATCTTAAATGTGTGTGCAGGGCATACAAAACAACGCCAGTGACACCCTTTTTTCATGTTTATATAATGAAAAATCTGAAAATCCAATAATTGCTGTGGATGGCTTATAATAATTCAACAACACTTACAAACTGGACTGGTTTAGTGAAAGCAGTTAAATTCTCAATAAAGTAAAGAAAGTGCAAAATTCTTTGTGTATATTGTGTGCTTGTAAGAGTACCAAATTGAAAAGGAATAAAACACAGAATTCCAAAAAATACTATATAAAAAAGAAACATACGCATAATACTTATATAAAATACTGACACAAAGAATCAAGAAGCTACAAAAACAATTTTCCATTTGTAAACAATGATGAATATGCTCCATTAGGATAATTAAAATGTTGTCGTTAACATTATTATTATTCACCTCTTGGCTTCACCAATTGCTTTACGCAAAAAGTGTGGCGTAGTAGTTAGGATGTATATTTCCAAATTTTCCATTATTTGTAGTATTTGTAGGCGATATACATATGCATGTAGATATTGGTATATAGATTGCAATAGTTCAAGGTTGCAAAAAGATATATTATTTTTTATTTTTTTCTTACGTTTTTTATTTGTATTTTTTTTTAAACAAAAGCAAGATAAATCAATAATTTATGTAGTAAATTATAAAAGAAATCTTTTATATTCTTAGAAATTATTCATCTTTATGATGAAATGCGAATTAAACATTATTTAGAATAAATTATTAAAAAATGCGTTGGTCTTATATATTTGTTCTACACATTATATACACTGGTATTTCTTTCATCTTTTTAAATTACATTCATTATTAGAAGCGTTATTTACTCGCGTACCGACACTTTCAAACTAAAGAATGAATTTTTTACCCTATCAATAATAGAAAACAGAAAAGAAAACCGAAAAACTTATGAATATTACAAAGACAAAAAAATTTCTCATAATACTTTTGCAACATAAAAATAAGAGCAAATTTTGTTTTTGTAAATAGACAAAAGCCCCTTGTATATTTATTCTATCAAGACATAAGAGTAAAATAAAAGAGAAATAGTAAAAGAGACACACGTTAAATTTTAGTAACAAACAAATACACCATTCTATTTTGTTAATGAATACAAGAATATGTTTTTAACCTGAACATTTTTATTATTTAATGTTGTGTTAAATATTCTTTATGTAACGTGTGAAATAAATTAAAGGATTTCAAATAAATAACTACTGAATTCATGGAATCTGCATACAAAATAATTCACAAAAAATCCATTCAAATATTTATATCGTAATTTAATATTTTAGAAAATAGTTCGATAATTTAAAATTTTAAAGCATTATTTGATAATTTAATATTTATATAATAATAGATTATATCTGGGATGATCCGCTACCGCATCATATTGAAATAAAAAAGTTTAATGTAAATTATACTTATTTTTTATGTACGATATTTTACAAAAAAAAAAAAAAAAAAAAAAGTTTAACTAATTAAATACTGTACCAAAGTTAATAAATACCAAACATTTTTTAAAATATTTTTTTATCAATTTAAAAATTGTGTGGATCCTGGTTTTTCTACAAAAAAAAAAAAAAAAAAAAAACTGCGAAAATTCGTGAAAAATAAAATACGCAACATACAAATAATGGTTAAATACAAAAAAATTGATTCTTTTGCTACATTTAGAAAAATATGAGATTATTAAGAATTTTCAACAGTTAAATATAATTGACCTGAATTTTTGAATAACTGACGGAGCGTATAAATGATTTTAAATAATATCTTCATATAATATGTCTGGTTCTAAAAAAGCATATAATTCATTAAAACATTTGTGACGCAAGTTTCTTTTTTCCTCTTATAAATTTGGTTTTATTAAATATTTCACATTTTTGTATTTTTCCTTTAAAAACATCATAATTATTATAATAAACAACCAACATAAATTTCTTTACAAAATAACTTTATTCACAAACATAATACGTTATATAATTTCAATATATTCTCGTTAGGGTAAAAATGGCATAGCAGGAATGTAACGTAGAGCTTTGACAGTAGCACTATTTGGATTACCCAATTCTTTAATAATACCCTGAATACGTGAAACAACATCACTACGCTGTATATCACCTCGTTCAATCATACGTTTAAAAAGTGTATAAAGTTGGCGCTGTGATGACATTTGAGATAGTTCATTTAGATCCCTTAAAAGTTCATCTGTGTAACCTTCATATTTACTCAAGTTAGAAGATTTAGCGTCACGTTTTAGAAGATCATATACTAATAAAAATTCCACATAAGGTTTAGTAGGTGGTACACGTTTTTTGCCCGCAGTTGAGGTGGTAGACCAACGATCCATTGCTGAATCGGCATCAAAGGTGGCACGACCATAGTTGTCATCATACAAACGCAAAAAATTATCCAAAGACTCAACATCGTTATTGAATTCATCATGATTTATTTCGGTTATTATATCTTGTATCAATGAAAGTGGTAGATTATTGAAACCTTCTGGAGTACTGCCCAAATCATAGAATATATCATAACCTTCAGGTGATACCGTTAATAAATTTGTTAAATCGGGTGCATATAATGCCGGCTTATGAGGTGGTGTAGGTTTTTGGCTAGGTTTCTGCGTTGTAGTTGAAGGTGGTACCCACCAGGTAGGGGGATGCCACCAACTCGATGTTGTTGAAGTATAAGGTCTTACAGTTGTTGTGGTTGATGTAGTAGTGCTGCTAGCGTAATCCACATTAGTACTTTGATCTGAGTCATCACTAAAAGGCGGCTCCACTGTTGTTGATGACAGCGGCTCATATTGCAGATGATCGATATAGTAAGCTAAAGCTTGCATTGAAGCAGGCAAATAACTATTTAATAAGTTGGCACCATCAACCTGCTGCCAATTTAACACATAAACAATAGTTATATAAAAAATTCCGTTAACCGTTTGAAGAAAATTCATTTTAATTTTCTTGTTAAAGTTTTTGTCTTAACGTTATTTAAACTTTAAGTTGTTTTTGTGTTTAAGTTAAAAATAGTATATGTATGACTATGTCATATTAAAAACACAAAAATATAAAAGCCGTGCGTTCGTCTTTCAAAACACTACTTTTCTTCAGAACCAAACTTAAACTAAAAACGATCATTTTGCTTTAGCTTGACTGAAACTCATCTCCAAAAAATGGAGAAAAGAACAAGAACTACATTGTTTTAGTTTTTTTTTTTTTTGTATTTAAACTTTTTAAATTATGTTTCAATAAATATATAAACGAGAAAGAAAACTAAACGATTTTAAATGTAAACTGCTTTAGAGTTGTAGGACTAACAGTACGCTACTGTGCGTATTAAAAATAACTAAATGAAATTTGTACAACTATTAGCATTTTTTTTTTTTTTTCAAAAGGAAAATGATATATTAACTTATTATTTTACTTTCCACCAGACTTCCTTAAACAATAATATAACGTAATTATTATGTTATTATTTATCCCCTTCCCGATTTCGTGCTTCCACCACATACTTTAATCACTTTTCCTTTTTATTTCGTTTAATTGAGGTAACTGTGGATAATAATAAAAAATCTAATACCACAAACTGTCTAAACATTTTATTCTATAAAATAAGTAGCGTTTAAAATTGTCGTCATGTTTCTCATCCGGAAGATGAAAGAAAGGTGAATACACTTTTATCGTTGTTTTATTTACATTTACGCTTTTATTTAATGTATAAAAAGCGTAAACCCAAAAAAGAACTGTCTGTAAGCAGTGACCAACTATAAAGTATATACAGACAACTAAAAAAGTTTTCGTACAAGAAACATTTTTTTAAATTAAGCTATGGTTAACTTTTTGGTAAATTATTTAAATACGTTGTACGTATAATAGTAAGAAAATAAGAATTATCAACATTTACTAAAAAATAGTAATTTACATATATATATATATATATATATATATATATATATATAATAATAATAAAATATATATATATATATATATATATATATATATATAATAATAAAATATATATATATATAATATTAAAAATTGTTACAAATAGTATATTGTAGAAAATTTATTAAAAATACAAATTTATTAAAAATACCAAATTTTTAAGAATGGTTGTGTTGAAAATTTACTAAAAAATAGTATTTTATATAAAATTAAAAAAAAAAAAACAAAAATAAATAATATTGTAGTAAATTAATGAAAATTCACTAAAAAAAAAGTAAAATTAAAAAAGTAAATTAGTAAAAAATAGTAAATATCGAAAGTTTACTAAAATAATATATTATCGAAAATTTTCTGAAAATAGAAAATTTTTACAAGTACTAAATATAGTAAACTGTTAAAAATTTACTAAAAATAATAGAAATGGAGAATTGTTGAAAATTTAATAAAAAAATGTAATAAAAAAAATATTAAAAGTTTGAAGATAAAAGTTGTAAATTGTCAATGCAAAAAATCTTCAAAAGTTTCAACTCAATTTCGTACATTTTTTTTAGGAATAAATGGTATTTCCTTGAAATTTTAGGCGAATAATCTACAATTTTGAATTTTTTCATTATTTTCTTAGGTCTATCATAATGTATCAACATTTTCCCTCTTTATAAAGCAAACTTTAAAAATATAAGACATGTAAAATCGATTTCACAGAATTTCGAAAATTTTTGAAATTCCTCATATACTGTATATACGTGAATTAACATTTATATACAATTATTTGACATTTTATATTATTGTTCTCATTTCTTTTCATTTTCATTTATTCCATTCACTTTGTAAGTTTATATTAAAAACACCAACTTAACATAATAATAATAACAAAACAAAAATAGAAAAGACTACAAGAAAAATGTACGGTCTTGAATATACTTGGAAGAACACTTATCATGGCTACCGGTTAAGCTGTTTGTATCTCAGCCATAGTTGCCGGATAAATCTGGTGAAAAATCGTTCAATTTTTGCGAAAAAAAAATCGTTAAAATCGTAAAAATACACTATTTGAAATCGTAAAAAAATCGTCAATATTAAAATTTAGTTTTTTTTTATACTAATGGACATTTTCTATGCCTTTTCTGATGCAAAATTTGTTTTATGATTAAATTTTAAATGAAGAAGAAAATTAATAAAAATCGCACCCATAGTATAGAATTTTATTTTAAGTACTATTTTATTAAAGTTTTAATATCTTGGACATCTATCGCAATTTATATTTTAGGACATCATTGGAAAGGCCTCAATACTATTTATATATTTACTTGCACAAGCAATATTTAAGGACATCCGGTCAATAATTGGTTAAGTTAACTTCTATGTCAAATAAATGGTTAGTTAAGAAAATAAATGTCGTCAAAGGCATACATTTATCATAAAAACTAAATTCGTGTAAAATAGTGACTAAATTTCAAAACTCCTTCCAATTTTATTATTATTGAGGTTTTAAAGTAACTTATTAATCTTTTTATAAATTCATCTATATTTAAATATTACAAATACTTCATGTGACATGCATAAAATTTACAATACTGTCAGATACACTAAAACCCAATATATGTTGAAAAATGTCCAAAATATATAAAATTATATATTTGAATAAAGAAAATATGACAAAAATTAGTAATATCTTAAAAGACATACATTAATATATTTAATGATTATTCCGGGCCTTACTATGTCTCTATTATAATTTTCTTTTCTTTTAATATTTATATATATATGTGTGTATATTGATATGCATATTTATATATATATATTAAAAGAAAATTAATATAAAATTATAATAGAGACATAGTAAGGCCCGGAATATTCATTAAATATATTAATGTGTGTCTTTTAAGCTATTACTAATTTTTGTCATATTTTCTTTATTCAAATATATAATTTTATATATATATATATATATATATATATATATATATATATATATATATATATAATGATATACATATATTGATATACATATTTTTCTATATACTAAAAATAAAAATACTTTATACGTGTGATAAATTTAATTTTAACTTTCTAAAAGTATTATTCCCTATATTTCCTTTCGACGAATATATATATATATATATATATATATATATATATATATATATATATATATATATATATATATATATGTGTGTGCGTGTATGAGTACCACGCCTCCTTTTCGCCCACTTTTTTACACTGTGACATTTATTCCACCACTTTCTTTAACTTTTGAATGAATCTTAACATTTATTTACTAAAAAGCAAAATGGGCGTAGCATCCATTCAGCATTTATTTCAAAGGTGCCAAGTTTCATTTTAATCAGTTGAGTCTTTTAAATATAATATCAAGTTAAATTAAGTAACCAATATTGTGAAAAAATGGGCGTAAAAAGGGTGTGGCATCCAATAAAATTCTAGTATAATATTTATGGTACTATATAAAATAACAAAAAATATAATGGATTAAATAATTTCAATGTTTTTTTATTTCCAATCACATTTAAAAAGTTCTTCAAAACACTCGAATTTGAATTTTGAATCAACTATGAAAACCATTTTGGGGGTTTTGTTAGACTACTGGTTCGCTTACATTTTGCGTTGGAGTTATTGAGGCAATATTTTATTGTTGCATTGTACTATAAAAGTCATGTAGTATCTATTATGTGTATAAGATTCAGACAGCTCGAACAAAAATAACTAGTTATTCAGACAAAAAATAAGTAGTTTTTCTTTGTTTGGCTGGGTTAGTACAAATTTACTAAAAATAGAAAATTATTAAAAATTCACTAAAAATATTAAATTATTAAAAATTTAAATTACTTAAAGTTTAATAAAAAGAGTAAATTATCGAAATTTTATTGAAAACATTACTCGTATATTATTGAAAATTACTAAAAAAGTAAAGTATCTAAAAATTATAGAAGTTTTCTTTCTATACCTACAGCAGATTCAGAAAAATAAACTATTTTAAATTATCAATCATGTACTACAAAAAATTATTAAATATCGATAAATTTAATAAAATAGTAAAAAATATCAGATTTACTCGTACTACAAATAACCAATTTTTGAAAAATTTACTTTAAATAAATATATATATATATATATATATATATATATATATATATAAAATAAGAAAACCCCCAAAATATCACTCTTCCCCTGTTATATGCTTATTTAGCAAAATTTCCCATTGTGCAAGCAAATACCTTATGTATGATTAATTTTCTATTTAACTGTAATTTGAATAAATTAAAAATTAAGAAAAAAAGGAATAAAAGATTTTTTTTGTTAATCAGAAAACCTGATTTAAATTTATTACCGAATTTGTGAAAAGAAAGGCAAACTTTAGAATATAAACTAATGGAATACAAGTAAAACAGAAACACAGAAACATATCAAATAAAATATCTTGAAAAAATTTCCAGACCAAAACAAAACAGAAATAATTAAATCAAGAGCACGGAATAATGATATGCATTTCCTTGTGTACATATAAATCTCATAAGTTTTAATAAAGAGTATAGAAATTCCATTGTTTACAGTTGCACACTATATAAAATATACAATATACGTATTTATAAACTATTATAAATAGAACATAATATAGCTATTAAAGTATTTACAAGCATCCGCTTATGGTCATAAATTGATTATCGCAATGCAATGTCTAGAGATTAAATATAAGTCAGATATTTTGAAATAATTGATAAATGACTCACATTTTAATGGCACAGCAAAATATTGTGCACAATTTAAACAAAATACATTTTTGTATTTATGTACTTACCAATTTGATTTTCTATACATTTGTTCAGTAACTATTTCAATACATATAAATTGATTCCACTTAAATTGTGACCATTTGTTTGCTTTCGTTTACAATTTTTCGTTGTTTTTTTTTATTAATGGTTTACATAAAATAAAAAAAAATCACTTTCATGCATACACAATTGGAAATGGATGTGAGTGAGGTGCACAAGTAATCAATTTTTTCTTTGAGACTTTTTGCCTACGTCTTTAATTAAGCTTAAGAAAACGTATACTTTTTATATTTTATTAACTTTTCTTACACGCACTTTGTAATTTATTTATTTGTTATTATTTTTCACTATAATAAATGTAATTTTATTTGGAATTTTAGGAATTATTAACAATTATTTATCAATAGAATAGAAAAGGTACCAACAAGAAAAAGTGTTACACTAAATTAGCGATGACGAAAGATTTGTGTTATTGTTATCGATTGTTGAATATAGTGTAGAGCGTAGAACAATAATAAATAGTGTTGTAAAGAGTATTTTCAAATAAAACTGTAATAAGTATTTAAAAAATTAAAATATTAAAATTGAAATTTTTTACATAAAAAGTTTCCATTCTTAATTTAAGAAATTAAAAAAAAATATTATTACTTTTTAAATTTATTTTTAAAAATTAAAATTGATGAATGATTTTTAATACCATTATTTATAAAAGATCTGTACCCGTGTTTTGTAACTAAGAGAGAATTTTTTGATTTGAGCATTTTATGTATACCTTTTGTTGACTTTAAATGTGTTTACTTTGAATATTATACTGAATTTGCACTTGCACTTGATATATCGTTTGAATGAGATTTACATGCCTATTCAGAGAAATATTGTGATTCAAAAATAGTCTTAACACATGATTTGTCTTAAAATTCCTATTCTCAAGCTAAAATTTTACAATTTTTAGTTTTCAAAATTAAGACCAAAATGTAGATATCAATAAGAGTTGTGAATATCATAAGACATTTTAATTGAAAATTAAAAAATATGAAAATATAAATAATTTTGTTATGGAAAAAACAATGCATACATATAGTTACATAGTTATGATCGAGTCACAAGAATAATCATAACTTTTAGTCATAATAAAATTGTGACTTTTTCATGACTTTTTCTATGAATAAACAGATAAAAAATCCACCCCGTTTATATTCACACTTTCGAAAATTTTGTAGGTTTGGTTTAACAACTGGTTTTTGTACAAAATAAACATATACATTAAAATCTTTTAAATTAGGTTTATGTTTCACACAACTTTTTTAATTTAATTTTTAGTTTATTTATGATAATTTTTCTATAAAAATTTATTTATTTTTTAATTTTAAAAATATTTATTTATAGACACTACGTCTATATTAGACAAACTTTTATCGAGACAAACGTCAAAATCATGGCGAATCTATACAAGATAACCTCAGTTAAGCAGATGATTATTATTTTTTGCTTGTTACAGCTGTCAAACTGCATATATAAAAAACATTAATGAATTCGCCTTGTAGATTATTCAGACCTGCGCAAAAATACGCACTTTTGTATTTTCAGCTGAAATCATGTTGAATTTACGTAATTTCTCATACATTTTGATAGTCGCGAAATTACATGATTTTGTGCAATTTCGGCAAAATTACATTAAAATTACGATGAATATTTCTGTGCAACTTTGCGCATGGTTGAAAAAAATGCATTTTTCAACTCCGTACAACATATTTCAATATCGAGATACATGGCGAAATAAAACAGGTGCCAGCAGTTCTACAAAAATAATAACACGGCGAATTCATTAATTTTGTTATACACAGAGTTTGACGCTTCAACGGCTAAGCATTATAAGTACTAAAAGCTTATTAAGTGAGGTCACCTGTTTGAATTCGCCTCGAGTGAAAAGTAAACAAAAACAGCTGACAGTTTTTGTAAGTAAAATTAAAAAATTATTTTGTTACGCGAAAATATGACAAAAGAACAAAAAATAAACATAAATAAAGTGACTTTATAAACAAACAACAATATTTAATTGTTAAAAACAATATTTTATTGTCAAAAACAATATCTTATAATCAATATACTCAACAAATTGATGTAAACCAAAAGCATCAGCTGTTCACGAAATTACATCAAATTTCATTTAGCTAGTGTGAACAGCTTGGATTTCGTTTGTAATTTCGGCATAAAATTATGCAATTTCGTGACAGTCTGAAGAGAGAATTTTTTGATTTGAGAATTTTATAATCTCTGCTTATTATTGATTTCAAAAGTGTTTACTTTATCATCATGATAAAAACTTAATCGATACCAGAATTTTAAACTTTTTTTCGAATCAAAAGCTTTTTACAAGTAACAAAACTCGGGAATTGGTTAAATATATCTTACATCTATAATAAAATAATTTTTCTATTACGTAAAGTTAAAGATGGAAGTAAAAGGAATGTAGTTCTCAATAAAATTAAAAAAAAACATATTTTAATAAAATTAATTATATTTTAAATTCTGATATACATCATATGTAATTTTATTAAAAATTAAGATTGCTGGATTTTGTTAATCAAAAATTTCCGCATATACATAAAAGGTGTATAAGTATTTTGTTAAGTATTTTATTTATTAATTTCAACAGAATTAAAATTATTTGATATTGGAATAATGAATACTATATTTCAGAATCTGTGATAGGCTAGCTGAATACTAACTAGCCCCTGTAGGCTAGTTAAACTTAAACTTAAAGCTAAACATTAAACCTTTATATCCAAAAAAGGTATTTGGAAAAGATTTTGGTAATAGTTGGATTCCATCTGGCTACCAGTTTTTTTATATAAATGGTGTATTTCCTAAAGCGAGTCGTTTTATATTGAAAAAGATAAAGCTGTTATTGTTTTGTTGTACTTATTGTTTTATTGTACACTAGCTGAATGCCACTGTGTTCAATTTAAAGGGTGGCTTATATTTTAAATTCTGATATACATCATATGTAATTTTATTAAAAATTAAGATTGCTGGATTTTGTTAATCAAAAATTTCCGCATATACATAAAAGGTGTATAAGTATTTTGTTAAGTATTTTATTTATTAATTTCAACAGAATTAAAATTATTTGATATTGGAATAATGAATACTATATTTCAGAATCTCTGATAGGCTAGCTGAATACTAACTAGCCCCTGTAGGCTAGTTAAACTTAAACTTAAAGCTAAACATTAAACTTTTATATCCAAAAAAGGTATTTGGAAAAGATTTTGGTAATAGTTGGCTTCCATCTGGCTACCAGTTTTTTTTATATAAATGGTGTATTTCCTAAAGCGTGTCGTTTTATATTGAAAAAGATAAAGCTGTTATTGTTTTGTTGTACTTATTGTTTTATTGTACACTAGCTGAATGCCACTGTGTTCAATTTAAAGGGTGGCTTATATTTATATCCCTGATTCACTTCCGATTTTTAAAATTTTTTCATCAATGATGCTACTTTTAACGCTGAAAATATTTCCCAAAATACTCCAATGAAAATTTTTTTGTTATTAAAAATTTGGGAAGAGAAAAATATGTTTGCGAAGCCGTTCCATTTGCCGTAATACTTCTATTAAAACTGACAGTTTTATCGAAAAATTAAAGTGCAAAAAAAATCGCCATTCTCATCAATATGTTATTAACTGAAATTAAATTTATGTATATTTATAATTTCATTAAAATCGGTTCAGAGATTGCGTCACAAACAAATAAATAAAAAACAAACACACACAATTGATTTTATAATATTAGTATGGATAATGTATTATTAAAATTTTATAAATAATATATATTTTTTAACGAATATTCCTTTTCAATAGTTATCTTTATAAAGTGTCATCTCTAATTAAGTACTGTATAAATTCATTAAGAAATGAACAGTACTTCAACAGCTGAGCATGTTATTTCTTGTTTTCTCCAGATGTTTCATGGCACAACCAACAAGGTAACATCGTTAACTCAACTGTTGATTTGTTAAGCTGTCAAACTCCAAGGTTCGTAGAGGAGTTTTACACAATTTTTTATATATGGAGTTTTGACGTTCAAACAAATTACTGAGAGAGCGAAATTTATCATTTTATACATAATCACATCTACAAAACAACAATTGCTTGTTAGTGTAGAACCACTGCACATGACGTAGGGTCTACACGAGAGATTTTTCTATCATAACAAGTAACAGAGCGTGGTAGAGCTATTGCATTTTTTTATTTATATCAGCATATATGGGAGCATGTATATAAAATTTTATTATAATAAATCACTTTTTTTGTCTTTCGTCAAGGTATGTTGTCAAAATTTAATAGTAAATTTTTCTTTTTTTTTTATTTCATTGTATTTTGTGTTATTTTTGCTCTAAATAATTAATTGAGTTTACCATGAAGAATTGCGCTTCTTCTTAAAAAAAAGAAAAATTATATCAACGCTGCAATAATTTACATAAATTTGATATAGACGTAGTAAACTCTTATCATTTTAAGAATTTGACGTTTGTTATGAAAGAAAAATCTCTTTTGTATGCCCTACGTAATGTCAAAATGCTATGAACAGAAAATTAGTAACTGAAGAAGAGTAAAAAAAAAAACGTGAAAACATTTTCCATGTGAATAAATAACAACTTGATAGCTTCGCGAGGTATATACATTATAAAATTCTAAATCAGCTGGGCTTTCGATGTCAATTTCATATTACACTAGGATTTTATATGGAATTTGACAGTTAAACAAATCAAAATAAATAATCAGGTGGGATGATGAAGTTACGTTGTTAAATCTGCCTTGTTTACGTGGTTTTATTTTTTCTGAACATCGTTGGAAAAACAAAATAAATTAAAAAAAAAAAATTCAATAAACATAACAGACATGTCCCACGATCCCGAAGTAGAGGCTATTTATAATGAGAAATTTAAACATTTGGTAGAGAACACGGACGTGCAAAACGTAGATATAACAAATGCCTACAAAGAAATTCACAATGAATTGAATCATCAAGCTGACAATCCAGACGACATTTGGATATTCGGCTATGGTTCTCTAATATGGAAAGTTGATTTCCCCTGTATTGAATGGCAACGTGGTTACATTAGTGGCTATCTAAGACGTTTTTACCAACATAGTATTGATCACAGAGGTGTCAAGGTAAAGCCTGGACGCGTTGTTACCCTAATACCCGCCAAACCTGAAGATCGTGTATATGGCGTTGCATATCGTATAGCTGCAAAAGATAGAGATGTTGTTCTTAAACATTTAGATTTCCGAGAGAAAAATGGTTATCAACGTTGTTCAGTGCCATTTCACATATTTCCCGAAAACCCAAATAAAAACTCTTTTGATATTGTTATCTATATAGCCACCCCCGAAAATGATTCTTGGGCCGGCAGTGAAGATAATAGTACAGTTGAGAAAATAGCAGAACAAATATTTACCTCGGCTGGACCAAGTGGTACAAATCGCGATTATTTATTTAATTTAAAATTAGCAATGGACAGTCTTTTTCCTGGGGTACATGATGATCACTTGGAGGAATTAGTAGCTGCTGTTAAGTTGAGAATAAATAATAACGAAGTTAAGCTATTGGAAAAGGCTATTAAAAATGAACTGTCAAATTGTGTGCAATATATTCAACAGGAATCATTAAAAAATGATCAGGAAACATGTGATATAGCAAAACCGTCTAAATTGTTTGCTACAAAAGTTGAACATTTATTTAAGTTTTGTTTGAAAATTGGCTGGCGAGAATATTTCCTTACCAAAGAGTTATATGGTATACAATCCTTGAATTTATGGGGCGATGAGCATCGTAGACAATCGTAATTTGAAAACAAAGGAAATAAAATTATGAAAAGTATAAATAGGTGGTTTTTATTTTAAATGATTAGCTATGAAAAATAAACAGGGAAGGTTTTATATTTTCATGAGTTTTTATTTACATACAAACATTTCAAAAAAAAAAAAAACGGCTTTGATTTGAAATAAATTTAATTAATAAATAAATTTTAAAAATTCGAAAATAAATTTCTTCAAATGAATGCTTAATTCAATTTGAAATCAAAGGCTTTCGAATCGAAATAATTATTCTGGAATTACATTTTGTATTCGATTGTTTGAAAATTTTAAATTAAATTCGGTCTTTTTTAATATTTTTTTTTTTATTTTAAACGTTTTTTCGAACTGTTTAAAAAACTTTAAATTAAGTTTGAATTTTAGAATATATTTATTAGAAATCAATATTTGAATTATTTTTAAACCTTTCACAATTGTAAATTTGTCCTTCCGTTTGTAATTTTCACAATTTTCAACGGAGAGCAGAAAAGTTTATATTTTCAGGATCCTTGTACGAAATGATGTTAATAGGACGATATCCATCCGTTTGTAGGCTCAAATGACGTTTATGAAGCTCACTGATGCTGCATATAATATGTTAAGCGATCGGAAATCCTTTCAAAAATTTTGCAATTGAAATTCAACAAAATCGATTCATAAATGGCGGAGATATGACAAAAAAAAAAAAAAAAAGTTTTTTAAAACGTTTTTGATTTTCTAAAGCGCCTATAAGCTAGGGACTACGTTTTTGCAAAGGAGACTTGGACATTTTCTGAATTTTTATACTGAAGAAATGAACTAAATGAGTCCAATAATGACCGAAATATCGGGCAAAATGGAATGAATTTTTAAAGCGCTACTTAAACTAAGGATTTCATTTTTATATAGATCGGTCTTTGAATTAATCGTATCGGTCCATAAACAACAGAGTTATAGGCAAAACAATCTGAAAAAATGTTAAAAATGCACACACGAACATATATAAAAAGTATTGCATTGACTTTTAGTGTTGTTGTTTTTTGTATAAGCATGTACCTACATACAAACACATGTATATACTTTTAGTAGTCATTTTTTGTATAAGCAAGCAGTCCCTGCAAACATTATCTATCGAAATCGTAACTATATCGACACGCCAGGAAGTTGATATGCATCGCTTTTACTATCGAATTCTGATCTACTTAGTAACACCGTTCGGGAAGAACTGTGCCACTAAGCGATAGTTCCTTTTGAGTAACGCTTTAGTCAGTATTGAATGTCACTAATTCGAATCTTCAAATCCCCACTAAAGCGTTACTCAAAAGGAACTATCTCTTAGTGGCACATTTCTTAACGAACGGTGTTACTAAGTAGATCAGAATTCGTAACGCTTTAGTAAATTTTGTACGTCACGTATTAAGATCTACTATTCCGCAGTAAAAAGTGTCTAATAAAAAATCCTAATTCGAATCTTCCAATCCCCACTAAAGCGTTACTCAAAAGATGCTATTTCTAACTATATGAGAATTCAATAGTAAAAGTGAAGCATATCAACTTCCCGGTGTGCCGACGTAGTTACACTTTCGATAGAAAATATTTGCAGAATTTTAAAACCATTTTGCATAAAATTTTTTAAATAATAATGCCAGTAATACTTATATTTTAAAATGAAGGATTAGGAATGAACAAAATTATCAAAAGTAAAAAATATTAAAATTTTTTAAATCACAAAATTAACTCTTTCTGATATTTATTATGGAAAGCAATAAAATTAATTACACAACAATATTTTCAATTCAAATTAACATTAAAAAAATTAAATTAAAAAAGAATACTAAAAAATATTTTAAGTACAAAATTAGAAAAGAATATTTGTTTCTTTCAAATTTAATAAAGTAGATATATATAATAAAATAAGAATAATTATTAATATTCTAATTTATTTTTTAAATAACAAAAATAACTCTTCCTTGTGTTTACTACAGATAACAATGAATATAAATGCACAGAAAGATTTTGAATTCAAATGAAAATTTAATATCTATTAGAATATTTGCAAAATTTCCTGCAGTTATTAGTATGTTCGGCGACAATGTATGATTTTTAGAAAGGTTATGATGTTCGCATTATAAAATGTTTAGTAATATAATATACGATTTCTAAATATTACAAGACTACATTATTATTTATTTTAATTTTGTATTGAATTTTCTATGTAATTAAAATAAATAAAAATTTTTGGTTAATTTTTTTCTAAAATCGCCAGTTTTTCTAAAATAATTAAAGAACAAATGTATTACACTTTTTACAAGGCGAACACCATATACTTTTCTAAAATCATACTTTCTCGCTGAACAAATAGCTGACTATTAAGAATTTTGGAAATATTTGAAAAAATATTTATAATAAATTTTCTCTAATTTCTCTTTCAAATGTTTCCATTTTTATAAAGGAGATTCCCTTTATTAAAAACTATATGATCTTTTAATCATTTCCATACTTTATTACCAATTTTAATGATGATGTACCATTTTAAATCATTATTTAAATTTTATCTTGGCCCTGAAAGTTTTTTTCAATTATTTTTGTCAATATTTAAGATTTTTGAAACTTAGAAATAAATAGCGCTACTTAACCAAAAATTACCATAATCTACTCTACACAACAAGAATAATCTTTGAATTCTTTTCAAACTTTTAAATAAATTTAATTTAAAATTTTAAAAATTCAAATTTAAAGTGTAAAAATTCAGCTCTACTAAAAATAATGCAATGCATTCCCAAAATATATATATGTATATAAATTTTAACCTTCCACAGAATAGACTTGTAAAATTGAATTTTTAATATATTCGTAATTTTTTGTTCTATAGAAAATTATTCTGAAAATTGGCGACTTTTGCTGCGGGCATGTCATACATAAGTCAAACTCCCACACTTTTAAAAAATGTTGTTTTAGTTATTAAGAATTTTATATAAAACTAAATTTTCTGGCCCTCAAATTGTTAACAACATATTTTTTTATTTTTATAGAAAATGAAAATGTTTTCCTATTATTCGCTTGCCCAGAATTAGTTGAAATATTAATAATATCTTTTAAATTATGATAAATGCTTACCTTATTTTCTTAATTTTTATTTAAAACTTATGAATTTTTTGTTTCACATCAGTTCACATAAATAATTTTATTTAATGTTAATATTTTTTCACTCTAATCACTTGAAAATTTTTATTTTTACTAAGAAAAATTATATTGTTTCTGCTTGTTCTTTTTCCCATTATGAAATGTAAACAATCGCCAAAATCATGATTTTATGATAAAATTTCGAACCTAATGTGTGTTGTTTTTGTAGTTTTGCACATTCTACTATTAATCATCTTAGAGTGCCGAATTCGACAGATTATGTGGATTGGTAAACAACAATCTTCCAAATGCTAGAAAAGGTGTTGAAAAATAGTGTTTTCGTTTTTGGATAACTGTAACTGTTATCCAAACAACTTCTAATAGTGATTAAAGAAGTTACGTCTAGAAGATTCAATTCGTATACTAATATATTTTGTTGTTGGAAAATTGAGAGAAATCTTCTATTGCACTTCTAAGAGTGGCGAATTAGTGAGCTATTTCGAAAAAGAATTCACTAAATGCTTGCAGGGGTGGTTGTCGTTTGTATATACACATAAACATTTATATGAAGTTTTGCCATGACTATTACTGTTGTTTTTTGTGCATGCCGTCAGTTTGTATAAATTATTTATTTATTAGTTGAATTTAAAAAAAAAAACTTTTTATTTATTTATTAACACTTTTTTATGAACTAAAGTTAAAACTAAAAGTAAACTATCACTAATGACTTTAAAAACTAAACTAACATTTTATTCTTTCATACAATTAATTGTAACTTAAATTCTATGCTAAAATATGCTTGGTAATCAATAACTTCACGCTTATTACTTTATGCAATGAATTTATGTTTTTTGTCTGTCTAGGAATGTGTCAACCGTTTAACAACCTGCAATTGGATCGTAGAACAATTTTGTATTTCCGCTTAAATATTTTTTGTATTAACACCTCCCCACTTAAATCCGATCGTAAAAATACGGAATGTGTGCAATCCTTGTTACCCCTTTGGATTCGTTTCCTTTGGGTTCCGATAAATCAGGCATAGTTACGTGTAATTGTGGATGGTTGTTTACTATTGCTGGAACGATAAATGATTTCCTTTTCCTCTCATGTATTTTAGCTTTAGCGATTATAACGATTGCTACCAATATAGCCATTAAGGTTATTCTAAGACTGATTCCTAAATTCCACTCGTTTTTGATATTCAGCAGATCTATGGCTTCCGTATTATTAAATTGGATTTCTTTTACCATCTCTAGTAAAAGTACTTCTTCGATATTTGGCTTTGGATTCCTAGGTTGTAAAATATCAAGTAGTGGCTTTATCCGTGTTGTCTCAAAGGAATTGTAGATTTGATTTGATATTGAAATGGATTCGTTGTGGAATTGTAATAGAAATGTACCAGTCAGGTTATGAGGTTCTTTGTTGATAAAAACTGTTCCATCAAAATTGTTTAACAATTTGGTGAAATTTCGTCTATAGTGGGTATATTTCGATTATCCGTCAAACTGCAGTTTGCTGGCTTACTTTTGATCAGTTTTGCTAGGCAAGTATCTTTGTCTAAATTTTCTAATTTTTTTCTATTGCATATAGTAATATTGTTGTAGTATTTACATGCGTTTTTTATTCCAAACATTACATTATCGCATATTAGAATTTTATTATAAATTATTTTGTTTACATATTTCTTATATTTAATGGGTTTTATTAATATTTCATTACAAGAGTTTACATTTGTCGTTGGTATACTAATGATATAGACAATAGAATCATGATTAGTCGAAATTTTATCTTCGGCAAATTCAAATGCCTGTTCTAAGTTTAAAAATGGTATTGAATCTTTATTTACTATTTCTTTAACAATATTTATCTCTGTAGAGGATAATATAAATGAATTAATTATTCCAATTTTGGCCCAATGTATGGCATACTGAACATTGATTATTTCTTCCTTTATAATGTCTAACTTATATTTTAAGGCAGTAATGGCATGCTCCTTTATGGATTCATTAGTATTATTATTTATGTTCCTTAATATTTCGTTATTCTAGTTACTTCTTTGATTTTCTCGATTGATAATCTATTTATGACTACTTGGTTATTGTTGTTTTTCAATACTTTTGTTTGTTTTTTTCTTTAAGATTTCAAAATCGTCATGGTCAGGGCTACCCGCGATCCATTTCCATGCGGATCCCAAAAAATTTAAGGATCTTCTGGATCGTAGTTTCGGTCTATCTAAGTACTCTTTAATCTCCATCAGTTTGTGGTTAAGGAGGGGATAGAGGAAATGAGATGGTCTAACGTTTTGGAGTAATATTTCCTATAAATTATCACTCAGTTCCTGATATTCGTCTATATTGACGACGTGAATGAGTTTGAAAGTCCCAGTTTGTAGTTTTGCTAGTCCAGAGTTCATAGTCACTAGTTGCGAGTTCGTGTAGTCCATTATTTTGATGTCAGCCGAAACGACGGTAAAAAGTAATCTGAAAATGAAATGATTTTTATCCCTTATGTTGTTTTTATGAATTGTTTTTCCTGATTTTGTTATGACGGTGGTATTCTTATTTTCTCTAACTATTTCTTTTCTATATGTTTTGCTGAGTTTTGTCCCTAGTCTTTTGTTTTCCTTCACGAAGATAATCTGTCCAGGTTCGTAAGTTTTTGGTACCGTCTTCGTTTTGTTATGGTAAGTTCTATCTTCTAGTTGTTTTTCCTTAAGTCTTCTAATGGTATCTTGTTTAGCTTTTTCCATATCGTTAGGATTAGTGGTAACTCTACCCAGAAAGAAAGCCTCTATAGGTTTCTTTTTCGTGGTGGAGTGTATTGAGTTATTGTATTCGTATATTGCTTTGCACAATAGTTCTGAGAAAGTCCATTGTCCATTTTCGGCTTTTAGGCAGCGCATAACTTCTGAAAGTGTCGAGTGAAACCTCTAAATCTGTCCGTTGACGCTATTGCTGTAAGGTGGAATCTTAAATACCTTTACATTATAATGGTTCTTCAGCATAAAAACAATAGCCGTGGAATTGAATGATTTCTCATTATCCATAACGATTAATTCTGGCATACCAAATGAAAGAAGCATCTCTCTTAGAGGTTCTTTAACGTCTTCGACAGAACGGGATTTTAAAATTCTTGCCAGAGCGAATTTCGAAAATTTATCTATAGCGGTCAATACTGCCTTTTTGCCCGTTATTTAAAATGTCTATATGGACGATCTGTCCAGGGAATTGTGATATTGTTAGGATGCCTTTCATATTTGTTTTCTTTGCAAACCTTGCAAGGGCTGATGAGTTTTTTTTTTTATTCTCGAGTGCATGTGGGGAAAATAGAATTTGGTTAGAAGCTGAGCTTTGTTCTCAATTCTATTCCTATGAGCCCGATTATGTTCTCTAAGTATTTCTTTTTCTTGTTCATTTTCGTTCTTTAAGTCCGTTACTATCGTTCTGGAGTATTTTACCCTGTATTGGGTGAAATTATCTTTATAAATCTCCTGCAACATTCCTAAGATTTCGTGTGAAGTGTATATACAGTTTGTGACAGAGGGATTCAGATACCTTTTTAAGATCTGAGTCGGGGAGTCTGTTGTAATATTGGGTTCATTAATTTTATGTCTATGGAAAGTAGGGAAAACAATTTCAAAGCTATACACCGTTTCATTTCCTTCATTTGAAATAAAAATTTGATTTTTGAAGGCGTTTATAGGAGTATCGGTGTATTGTATGAGGTTTTGGGATGAACTTTCGTCACTGTACATAGTTGGGGGCAAAGAGTTTATAAGAGTTTCCTCTTGCGAAGGTCTAGATAAGGCGTCGGCAACCACATTAGTGCTACCTGGCTTGTACAGTAATTCGTAATTAAAGTCCTCGAGAAATGATTTCCATCTTTTGAGTTTAAATTCGAATTTTTATTATTTAGAGCGTAGGTCAGGGAGAGATGGTCCGTAAAAATTTTTAGTTTGACGGACCCATAGAGGTAATTTCTTAGCGATTTTAACGCCCATACAATGGCGAACAATTCCCTTTCATTCGTGGCGTAATGCTCTTCTGGTTTGCTAAGGGTTCTTGATAGAAAGACAATAGGTCTATTTTCTTGGGATAGTACTGCTCCCAGGGCATATTTAGATGCGTCTGTCTAACATAACGTCCTCAGAAGTCAATATGGTCTTTAATTTTATAAATGCGTCCATTGCTTCTTGATCTAGATCAATCATTATCTTTTTTGACATATATTTGGACGAGCCTCCTGCCTCCCCTCTCAAAAGCATTGTCAGGGGTTTTGCGATTTTAGAATAATCCCTGACAAAGCGTCTATAATAATTAGATAATCCCAGAAATGATTTTAGGTCTTTTAATGTTTTGGGTGTTGGAAAGTTTAGGATTGCTTCTACCTTTTTCGGATTAGTTTTTATGCCTTCATCTCAAATGATGAATCGCAGAAATTCTACTTCTCTTTTTAAGAACTCACACTTGTCTAATTGGACTTTCATGTTTGAAAGTCTGAGTGTTCTGAAAATCGTATCTATATTTTTGTAGTGGTCTTCTTCATTTTTGGAGAATATTATGATATCATCCATGTAGACAAAACAAATTTTTCCTATCCATTTTCTCAATATGTGGTCTAGCGTCCGCTGAAATATGGCAGGCGCATTTCTTAAGCCAAACGGTAATCTGGTAAACTCATATTTACCATTGTTGAGTGAAAATCCTGTCTTTTGTCTATCTGTTTCCCTTAGCGGTATTTGGTGAAACCCGCTTTTAAGGTCTAGCACTAAGAAGAATTTGTTTTGTCCCAGTTGTGGGAGAACGTCATTGATTTCTGGAATGGGATATTTGTCCGGTAATGTTTGTTCGTTTAGCTTCCTATAATCGATTACCATTCTGTACTTTTTCTGGCCGGAAGCATCGGCTTTTTTTGGTACGATCCATATAGGTGAGTTATAGGGTGACCTGGAAGGTTTCAAAAGGTCTTGTATTTGTTTTTCGACCTCGTCTTTTAGTTGTATAGAATAGGGATAATATCTAGAATAAATAGGTTCGTTGGTTCTTGTCCGAATGTCAGCGACAACGGTTGTGGTATATGTGAGATTCTCATTCGGCTCACTAAACAAAGATTTATTTTGTCCAATGATTTCTTGTAGTGTGTTTTTTTTTGTTGTGACAAATGGTCCGTCCTTACACTGATGTTGTTCACTGATTGTGAAATCTTTTGTTTTATTCGAACTTTGAGATTTTTGTTAATAAGCATATAATTTTCTGCTGAGTAAATAATAGCTGATAGTTCCTTTAAACTATCGTTTCCAAGGATACCGTGAAAAGTATTTAAAGTTGGTAATAAAAAAAATTTAATATTGCCAGTGTCTTTGCAGAATAAATTAATGAATGTGTGGTGGGTGATTTTATTATTTCCTCCGACTGAATTTGCAAAAAAACAGTTTTCGTTTGGTAAAGGATTCCGCACCAAGCTTGGTTGAACATAAGTTTTATTAGAACCGGTGTAGATGAGGGAGTTTAAAAACTGTTCTGTTTTCATCCTACACTCGAAGTACGTTAAGGACGAATCTATTGGTCTAAAAAATGTATGTCTACGAATTCTTGAGTTTCTGATTGGTTTTCGGCTTCTAATGCCTCTGTTTGGTTTTGAAAATATTCATCTAATGTCGGGGGGTCTAAATCGTCTTCAAGGTTTTTTAATTCCTCATAATACTCGTTGTTAAAATCTTTATTTCCTTCCGTTTGTATGTGGAAATTCCTTTGCATTTTTTGTGGATTTCTGAATTTTTCGGACTGACCAGTCGGCCTTTTACCGAAAAATTGATTATTTTGGACGGGCCTATTCATATAATTAACGGCTCTTGTCCTCATGGACGAATCCACATCCATAGGTTCAGGACGTGGCTGAGTTTTTGGTATATTTGGATTTGAGTACCTTTGTACATTTGGTATTGGATTGTAGTTGTTATAATATTTCATAGGAAGAGTGGGTCTGAATTGTTGAAAATTTGGAGATAGTTGTGGCACACGAGCCAACTGAGGATAAAAATTTCTTATTTGCTTATCTTGGTATTGTCCTCTATTCAGGGGTTGTGATATAGTCCTGTTATTGTTGTTGTTTTTATTGAAAATTACAAATTGTGACCTTACAAATTGATTCTCCATTTTAAGGCATAGATGAAGAGCCTGTGGGAGATCCTTGGGCTCTTTCATACCGAGGTGCAACGACACATTGCCTTTTAGGCCTCTAATAAAAACATCTAATGCTTTGTCGCGATATGTTTGTGCCAGAAGATCGAGCGCTTCCCTACCTACGTCCATGCAAGACAATTTATTTATAATGAGTGACAGATAAGAATACACCTCCTGAAAGAAATCTTGTACCTTGTTGTTACCCTGCACTAGAGAACTAATTTGGAACTCTAGAGTGGTTAAATCTCTTTTGTCTGCATAATGCAGTACAATGCCTCGCACTGCATAATGCACTCCCAGTTCAAGGGCGTATTATAAGATTCCAGTGCCGCGTCTGCGCCACAGACAATCTTATTCCGGATCGTGTTTAGTATCGTGAAATATTTGGGCGTTCCCTTCATAGAGTCATACAGTCCGAGGATTCCATCTATGCTCTTTTTCCAAGAGCTAAATTCTGAAGGTTTTCCAGAGAATTCCCTTATATTGCTAACAACGTCAGGAACTTGGTCTAAGTTTACTAAGTCATTTCTGTATCTATCTTCTATTCCCTGATCTATACCTCCTGTATTTGTGTTCGGATCTAGTATTTGCCTTATTGCTATCTGGCACTGTTGTGCACAGATCCTTGTTATCATTTCCTCCAAGTTTCTATTATTTTCATTGCTAGGGGCTGGATTTTGAATGATCAGGACCGGAGGCCTGATCAGATTATTAGGGTTAAACATTTTTTGTTATCTTAAAGAAAATTTTGTGTTTATTTCCTCTACAGTGTTTTCTCCCTACTTATTTCTATTGGAGGGCCCCGTAGGAATCGCAATATTGGTTCTAGGTATGATATTTAAAGGCGATATTTTATTTTTAAGTTTTCAAGTTAGTTTACGTTTCGCTCTATACCGTTTTCTCTCTACTTATTTCTATTGGAGGGTCCGACATGGTAGAATTTGATGCAATTCTAAGAATTTTTCGTCTTTCTTTTGGAGTTGTTGCCATTTTTTTCCGCCCTTTCATGTTTTTTTTCCATATCTTTCCACGTTATTTAAATAAATGTACACAACTGTCTTTCCTCTATTAATGTTTTTGGCTATTGGACCGGATTCTGACCCTGAGATTTCAAAATCAGAATTTTTTCTTTTTCAGAGTTATTAAGAGCCTTATCACGTCCCATTTAGAATAAAAACTATTAAAAACTATCAAATTAAAAATTCTCTAGCCGTTTATATTGAAAGAGATTCAAATCGCAGCCTTCCTGATTAATATTAAATGAATTCCTTATACAAGTGACACACGAAATAGTACCACAGAAATAAATGTCTTTAAATAAATGGATAATTTAAATATGTATATTTATTATTTCTTCAGGAAACTAATGCTAACACTTTGAAATTTGGTTGCGCAAAAAATTATATTTCTCTGAACTTTAGTTTAAGAGATATACTTAATTAAATTTAAAAAAAATGTGATTCCTTATTCAAGTGGCTGGCAGTGTATAATATTTATACTATACTAGGTATGTATATTTTAATATGAAAATTTCATCTCTTGTTAAATTTTTTGCTTCTTTTTTATTTCTTTCGGATGAGTGAAAAAGTGAGTGGAGGATGTTGTTACATATATATTTTGTTTTATTTCTTTTTTAGACTCTCTTAGTATATGCTCGAACGATGACCAAGCAGTGATCATTTAAAAATCCTTTTTTCCTTAATATTTAAGAAGAAGTGTTTTTAGTACCATTTCAAATTCTATATTCAAACTCTATTGTATTTTATTTTTTCTCTATTTTAAAACAATAAAACTAAATAATAAATGAAATTTATAGACTACAATTTTAATATATGAATAAATGTACTATATATTCCACATCTGCAACACAATTTCCAATAGAAGATGTTTAAGCAACAACAACAATTAATATGCGAAAAAAGTAATGTCGTCAATAGAAATGATTTTTGTCTCGGTTGGGAGTCTAATTTCTTACTTCTAGCTGCAAAATACAATAACAAAATAGCAGAATAGTAAAGTTTTAAAACTGTACAAAAATAAAAATAACATAAAAATAAAAGTTTAGAATTTAGACGAATTGTTAACTCCCTATGTGAGAATCTCGGTATTATAAATATTATGGCCTAAATTTCTAAAATAAAAAATGATCTCTACAAACTACAATATGATTTGAAACTACTGCCAGCTTAAGCTTAATGTTACAAATGTTACAATTTTCCCAAAATGCCTACTTTCTTAGGAAAATGATAAAGGTTACAAAAATCCTCGTATATAAAACTAAAAGGTAAAGAATTAATTGTACAAGAGCAATAAATACAACAACGATGATGACAACCACTACAAAATAGGAAAATACATAATATAACGCCTTGCGGGCAATTGGCGCTATTTTTCATTTGCCAATAAATGTTTTGCCGCTACATAATGTTTTTTTTTTATTTTATTTTCGTCTGTCCATTTATTTGTCTGTTGGTCTCTGGGTATGGGTCTATTGGCTAGATACAACATGGATGGATTCAAGTTACATTTGAATTACGAAACTTATAGACAGAAAGAAACACAGCTCTTAAAAATTAAAAAAAGCAATGAAAATAAAACCCAAATGTAAAATCACTTAAAGCGTTTTTTGCTGTTTATTTTTTTTTTTTTTTTTTGGTTGACCACAACGTAACTATAGGAAATTTTATAATGGAATAGAGCAGTTCTGCTGTTTAAAGCAACAAATAAAGTTAAATAGCAAAAGAATCCATATTAGTTGTACCCGCTGATTTTGCTTGGCAAAATCAATCGATTCGACATTATTATTAATTTTTCATAACTTCTGAGCTCGCCAGGTCTACCAGAAAAATATATGTATGTATGTAAGTGTGTGCTGACTGGTCTACCTTTGAATCCTTGCGGGTGTATGTATAATACTTATACTATACTAGGTATGTATATTTTAATATGAAAATTTCATCTCCTCTTTTGTTAAGTTTTTTGCTTCTTTTTTTATTTCTTTCGGATGAGTGAGAAAGTGAGTGGAGGATGTTGTTACATATATATTTTGTTTTAATTTTTTTTTAGACTCTCTTAATATCTGCTCGAACGATGATCAACCAGTGATCATTTACCCTTTCATTCCTGTGAAAAACAATCTACTCAAATTTGTAGCATTACAAAACAAATGAAATTAGATGGAAAATGCACCATCATCACTTTGAAGTTTTGTCTGTGAGCCGCTTAAATGTCTTTGTAAGCGGCATGACTAAAGTAAAATGTTGACGCAAATTTTAAATGAATATTTTTCCGTAATTCTGTAATTGCATTTAAGAAAAAGTAAGAGTGATATAATCAGTTTTTCTTTTTTTTTTTATTTTATTGATAGGTATCAATATTTTTTTTTTTTTTTTCATAAATTAATAGATCCGTATTTGATTAGTCATATAAAATAATAAGTCTAGTAAAATTGGCCATAGTTTCTGAAATAATGCTCCAATTAGGAAAAGGACGTTGATCTGTGATCACTAGGGCAACCAAAAATATGCACTAAGATAGTGTTTTATGCGCATAAAAAATGTCCTTAAAATTGGAATATATGCCCTTAAAATTAAAAAATATGCTCTTAAAATATTATTTTTATAACTAAATTTAAAATTATCCTCTATTCATGCTAAAAATTACTTGGTTTTTATTACCATTTGATAAAAAAATATGACAAAAACTATGACAAAATTTGCGGCTAAACCCAAAATATGCCAAAATATGCTATAACAAATCAATGCCAAAATTCTTAAAATTGACTGAAATGGATAAATAACTAAAAGTTTGGTTTATTTTAAACCCATTTTTCATATAAAATTATAGGAAAACTAAAATTGGTTGTAGATTCTTAAATAACATTCTAACTGAAGAAAGGACATTGATCTGGATCACTTGTATTTGTCATCAAAATTTAAATTTTCATATAAAATCATAGAAAACCTAAAATTCTTAAATAGCGCTCCAGTTGAGAAAAGCACGTTGATCTGTGATCACTTATATTTTTTTTTTATCAAATTTCGATTTTTTATATAAAATCATAAGGAAACTAAAATAAATAAAGCTCTAAATGAGAAAAGAACTTTGATCTGTGATCACTCATATTTTTCAACAAAATTGAAATTTTCATATAAAATTATAGGGAAGCTAAAATTGATTGTAGTTTCTTAAATAAGAAAAGGACTTTGACCAAAATTTAATTTTTCATATAGAATCATAAGAAAACTAAAATTGACTGTAAAGGACGCTCATATTTTTCACCAAAATTTCATTTTTTATATAAAATCATAAGAAAACTATAATTGGCAGTAGTTTCGTAAATAACTCCAACTTTTTCACCAAACTCATAAGAAAACTAAAATTGGCTATAGTTTCTTAAATAACACTCAATTAAGAAAAGGACGTTAATCTGTGATAACTTATATTTTTCAATAAAATTCGATTTTAATGGAAAATGTAAAGAAAACAAAAATTTGATTTGATCCAGTTAATTGGTAATGCATTATTTGAGAACATGATATGATCACGTCTCAACAACGGTGGCAGACAAATATTTTTAGTCGTCCAGACATCAAAGGTATTTTATGTGTCCACACGTATACAACAACTTCCGTTTTGTTAGGAGAATTAATAAAATTAATATTTAATTAATTAACAGGGAGTATAAACAAAACATGCGCCTTCTTAATGCATGTTATTGGTATAATGTTTTAAACACGCATTTGAAAAAGGCACGAGTTATGTATTTTTAATACATCTAACAAATTTGTTACGATTTTTATTTCTTATTTTTTTTGATTTTAAATTGTTACATGCAAACCACGAAGTTATCCCTACTCACTAGGGAGATCGAATATTCGACTTTTTTTGGGGGAAACCGTTTTTCGAATAGTTCGAATAGTTGGAAATTTGAAGAAATCTGTTGATGTTTTCGAAATTTCGAAAAATAGTAAATATTTTCCTTAAAAGACTATATTTCTGTAAAAAGCCCAACAAATCTTATAATATTCAAGTTAAAATTTATGGAATATAATTATTTTATGAAACAAATTTTAATTAAGGTAAGAAAACAATCACCAAAAATGATTCTAAAGGTAGATCTCTTTTAAATACTGCTTCTTTAAAATAATATAATTAACTATTATTATTGTTATATATATTATATAAACAGGCGCGGATCCACGTGGGGGGGGGGTAAGGAAATTTCGCATCAAATTGAATTTTTCAACTAAGAAAAATTAATCACGAAGAAAAAAGTACAATAGGAAAAGGAAAAAAATAAAAATTATTTTGGAAATAATTAGTTTGTCATAAAAAGAAAAAGGAATGATGAATTTATCTTCAACATTGTCTATCCAAAAATTTTGCATCTTCTTTGGAAAATTTTTAAGTAAATCAATAGGTTTTAAAAATGTACACCTGATTAGTAAAAAAAATGCAGGAAATGTAAATTTTTAAGTATTTTTATTTCACTTTTTTTTTTTAATCACTACATAACATATTTATGAATTTTTGTAAAATGTTAAATTCTTTTAATAGTAACAAATTTTGTAGTTTCATATATTTTTTCTGGATGTCCGAAATTTAAAATTTCCAAATTTCGTTAATTTTAATCTTAAATCTTACGGACCATACGAATAAAAATGCATCTTTCGCTAAAAAATAATTTGTCTAAGTACTAGTTTTATTAGTTAGTGAAAAATATTTTTTATTAATAAATCAAAATCTCCTCGTATTCAACAGTAATAACACAGAATAAGTTTTCGTCAAATGTTCTCATACAAAAAATAATATTTATCCTAGATATTATTAAATTATATATAAAGAAAATTTTACGTATTTTGCGACAATTTTATTTTAGAAGCTAAATAAAAATATTTGTACATAAATTATCAACGATAAATATCTAAAAATGGTAATTTTTCAAGTAAAATGTTAAAAAAAAATATTAATTGAAAATATGCCTAATTTTGTAACTAAAAATCATTAAAAAATTGGAATTATGCTCAATAAAACAGTTTTTTGGTAAGTTCCTGGATAAATTCTTTTATTGTTTTCTTAATTTTTTCTTTTTAAGATTTTTTTTGGAAAGTAAAAGAATTAAGCTAGTTATCCAATTTATTTAAAATTTATTATAAATTTTTCTGCACACAGAAAATATATATCGTATTTTTCAATTAATACATTTTGCATTTAAATTTAATAAATATATTCAAGTAAATATAAAATATAAACAAAATTTAAGTAAAATTTTATTTCTCACTTAAATTTTTAATTCATTCAATCATCTACTTGATTGTTTTGATCAATTCTTTAATTGGAAAATTTTTTATGTTTTTCATTTTTTACAGTTTTTAGTAATTGATATAATCATTTTGGTCAGAGGTGCAAATTTAAAAAAGTTTTTAATTGAATGAATGTTTTACTAATATATTTGGTGATTGATGACTTTTTTCTGTGCAAAAGGGCATGCAACGGTGTAATATTTTTTAAAGCCTTTTTTTTTTGTAAGCATAACAAGATTTATTTCTTTTTAAATTGGACACAAATTTTAGGACTTATTCGATTTTATATGGAATAATTTACTTAAACTTTTTATACGTTTTTATTTTTGCCCTAAGTATGTTTCAAGTAAAGCTTATAAATATATTAAAAATAATTTGATAAAATTTTGAAATTTTTAAATAATTGTTTGAGAATTTAAAAGATTTGAAACGATTTGATTGACGTTTCATTTTATTGTAAATGAAAAAGCATTTAAAACTTAATATCTTTAGTGTTATTTGAAATAGAAAAGCAAATTTAATTAAAAAAATTAATAAATCATTTCTTATTAGTAGTAAATATATAAGATCTAAAAGCTTTGTTTTCTTGCTTTCTTCATTTAATTAAATTCAGAATTGACTTAAAATTTATATAACTTTTTAATGCACTAATTATCACCAAAACTTTTTTTTGAAATTTACAGGGTATTTCGAAATTTTGAAAATTTGTTATTTTTCGCGTTTGACAATTTTGTTATTTTTTTATTGTTTCAAAAAACCGATTTATTTCACATTCGAAAAATCAACATTTTGAAAAAACCGGTTGGAAAACCGAGTCGATCACCCTAATACTCATAGACACACCTTTATAAAAAAAGCCATAGGAATACATTTATGAAAACCACCATGGAAAATGTGGTTTACTCCTCCAATTTGAAATAAATAAAAAAACATAAAATTTGAAAGTCAAACATATAACAATTGAAAGAACTGAATGAACTACGTATGTTGAAATGTATATGTATAATGTTAAAATGTTTGAATAATTAAAATATCCCCATAAAATTCATAGCACGCGCTTAGTGTCATCTAAGGCATATTAAACAAGATAATAGCAGTTCGGAAAGAATTCTTTGTTCAAATTTTTTATATATGGAGTTTGACGTTATTAGCAACTGTTAAGAGAGAGAAATTTATTTTTTTTTACATAGAGTTTGACAGTTTTAACTAACAATATATATATATATATATATATAATAATCAGCTATGTTTTTAATACTACCCTACAAATAATTATGCCATGGTGTCATCATTGGGATAATTCAATTTTTCTTTTGTTATTGGTGATCTTATATTTCACAGCATCAAAGCAAATAAACAGACGGACTGACAGACATACAAAGCAGCAGGCATTAAGATTAAAGGAGTTATATCAGTCAGCAGCAGTAACTAACATTTCCAAATGAATTAATTCATGCTGACTGACCTCATGTATGTATGCATGAATGTTTTCTTTTTTTTATCCTCAATGTAGGATGGTGATGTTTCTTTAATAACAATTCTTTTGGTTAAAATTATTTTAGTTGAATCATATTGTCTATGTATGTATTCCATACCTTTAGGGGTTATAATCTCAAATGTGTTCATGAAAATGTGTTTAAGACATTTTTTGTGGTGTCCACACTTATCTTTGGGATTTTCCACGTTAGGAACGTATTCTTAATTTTATTTAGTTAATTCATAACCATCCCAAGGTTATTACACACTCATAGAATATTTTATTTATTTAACATTTTATTTAAGTTTGCACATATGCGAGGGTAGAAGCAATATTTATTAATTCAGTATTTTTACCTATATGACCGACGTAGAAGATTATTAACACCTAAAGAACCAATTCGATTTTAATTTAACTTTCCATACACTTTTCATTTTTGCCCCATAAAGTATGCTCCAAATAAAACATAAAATAAAATACTTTGTCTTAAAATACATGAAGAAAAAAAAAAAAAGATTAATAACTTTTTATGTTTTTAAACGATAACTGATTTTGCTCTGAACAGATTTAACAATTAAAACTTTATATACATATATTTTTAGCATTAAAGAAAAATATTGAAAAATTGCATTAAAATTGAAATTTTGAAAAAGAAATTTAAGATAAATTTTTAAGTATTAAAAGATGATTACTTATTTGGAATAGGTTAGTTAAAAGCTACACTCCTAAGCTTTTTAAACTCATTCTCTAAAAAATTTAGAGATACGAGATATTTATTTTATTTTTTTTTTTCGAATATTTTGTAATTTAGAGTGTTTCGAAATTTTTGAAAATTGTTATGTTTTCAAGAGAAATTAAGTGTAATTTTATAATTTTTATGTTATTTATTTATTAAATTGTTATCAAATAATCGAATTTTAAATGAATCATGTTATTTATTTATTATATTGTTGTCAAATAAACAATCGGATTTTAAATGACTCACGAAAGTCGTATGGACCAAAGCACAATTATGTTAGAATATGAAGAACAATTAAAAAATAAAAATTATTTTCATAATAGTTGTTACAACTTAAAGTAGTAACCCTCGTACTAGTTCATACAATAAGTTATGTGTGTTTGCAATAAATATTTACTATTACGCTCACAGAAAAATAATAATAAAAATGACATTATGATCGCCAAAGCTTTACATCCCAAATAAGATATTTGAAATTAATTGAATGGAAATTAGTTAACTAAAAATATTAGAGACTTACATTTTAAAATTTTTAATAAAGGATTCGCTAAAAGGTTTTAATCGGGTCAAACGACCAATTAAAAAAATAATAATAAAAAAAGTAAATAAAATAAATAACTAAAAAACAGAGGAAGGAAAAGTTAGGAAAAAATTGTGTTAGAAAATACATTCTTTATTGACAATATTGCACAAAAAAAGAAGAAAATCCAAAATTGCCAACAACTTTGTTTTATCAATATAAAAATGTATTTGATTAAAAATAAAAAATTATGAAAAAATTTGTGCTAATTTTAACAAAAAAATTTACTAATTGGATTAAAAAATTTGTTAGCGAAAATTAAAAGATATAAAATAAAAAATATAATTAAATTGATAAAAAAAATTTTAAATATAAAATAAATTTTAAATATCATTTGACTAGAGCGCTGGATTAAGAATCAGAAGTTGGTTGGTTCAACCCCATTCTGATACTGTTAGTTTTTTTTTTTTTTTAACAAAATGTTTAAAAAGATATTTTATCCTAAAAAACGTTTTTATCACCTAGAAAAGTAAGTGCGAGATGGTGTAATGAGTAATTTGTGCCCAAGATCAAATCTCACAAACGGCAAAATTTTTTTGTTTTTTTATTTTTATTTTTATTTTTAATTTTCATTTAGGTACTAGTATATACTATTATACTAGTATTTTTGAGTAGCCCTAGGGTTTAAAATAACTACATGAATTTGTGGACCACTCGAACAAAATAACTAGTAATTTAGGCAAAAAATAAGTAGTTTATTTTTGTTTCCAATTATACCTGCTAACTTACCAGGAAAGCAAAGTTTTTACTGGGTAAAGTGTATATTTTGCACTTTTTTGGAAGTTAATAAAAATTACTTCCGAAAACGTGAAAATAAATGTATTTTTAGCGGGAAAAATGTTAAATAATTTCTAAGAAAATACAAATTTCATAAACTGAAAAGTATTTTTATTATCTAAACTAAAATCCTATTTTTATTAAAAAAATTTATAAATATAGTTTCAAGAGATGTACTTCAAAAGAAATGAACAAGAAGCATAAAAGAAGAACATTCAAGTAATAACAACCATGGGTTAAAAAAAGAACTTGTGCAGCTCTTCTTCAGCACTAAGTAATTCATTCCAATAACAACATAATGTTAAAATCATGACTTTTTTTTTAGCTATTTTGCAGTTCTTTTTTCGCTGGGTATGTATTTGTTAAAGATCATGTCAAAACAAGACGAACTTAAAATAATTAATTTTTGGTTTTACAAAATTCATTGACATTGTTAATAATAAGTACATATCATCGTAATTTGCTGATTGGTAGAATTTCCAAATATATAGAAATTAATCTAATATATATTTTCCAATATTTTGACATATAAAAAGAAAAATGCTCAATTTTCCCTTTAGAAGATTTGGTAAGTATAAATTTTGGGCTAAGAAATGATTTAAGTATTAATTTCTAACCATATAATATCAAGGAATACTACAATACCGACAAAAGGGGAAACAAATATACATTTTTAATCTAAAACACGTTTCAAAGAGTATTTTCAAGTCCGGAAAAAAATCGATCCTAGTTTTCGTGAGTAATTTGGTAAGATTAAATACTTATACCCTACATCAACATAGGTGGGGAGGGTATTATGCATTTATGCTGATGTTTGTAACACTTAAAATCATTGGTCCAAGATCCACCTTAATTTATACCAATCGGCTTAGAATCACTTTCTGAGTCGATTTAACGATGTCCGTGCGTCCGCCTGTCTGTTCGTCAATATAAACCTTGTAATCAAACTACAGGTTGAAATTTTTAAAATAATTTAACGACAGGTTTCTAATGATACCCGTAATGGGGGTTAAACGATCATAAATCCCTTAAATACATCAATATTTTAATAAAATTTGACACATATACTTTCTTAATAATTATTGATCTATGTGCCAAGTTTCATGAATTGCTCTCATATAATCCCTCTTCAGAAAATCGCTTTAACGGGCATAAATTCCATAAAAATGTCAGTATAAGGTTAATATATTACACAAAACAGTGTTATATAAATAGAAATCGCAGTGCCAAATTTTATGAGGATCGGAGTATTGACCATAGACCAACTTACCGAAATCACGCTAAAGTGCATAAATAACATAATATAATATATACGTATATTTCATATAAAAATACGCTAAGCTTAATATAAGTATCGGTCCACAATTGTCCATTGGCCCCATATAAGATCCTTTACCGAATTTCAATGCACATACACAATGGTGTAGGGTATTATATATTTCTTACTTGCTTTTAATTTAATGTGTGCAAAAATACAAACACATAAATTTCTTTTATTTTTGCAGATCCAGAAAAGGATTCTGAAATCAACCATATACTTCGAACTGAAAATATTAGCAAAGAAGAAGTGGATTTGTACTGGAGAAAATTCAATTATAACTCTATTTTTTTCGTCTAACTTGGAGTTTCCTAAAGAGTCCGATTTATGTTGAAACTTCATATAACGTTTTTTTATGCACTCAATTTAGACAAAAAAATATTTTTCATAAATAAAATTGTGAGAAAAGTATCTTAAATATAGAAATGTAAATTACAATTTATATTTTTGATGTAATTTTAAAAATAAATACAAAATAGTTATAAGTTGTATTTTAGCATAATATTATTATGTTTATAGGCCATTATCAAAAATGTTTAACCTGGCTGAAAATGACTTTAATTCATAATGAGTTTTGTGGTAATACTGTTTTAAACAAACGGATTACAGATCTGAATTCACAATACTCGAAATTCAGTGATGCCAACTTAGCCCTTTTCGGGCTAGATTTAGCACGTTTTTAGTAGTCCAAAACGCGAAAAATATTTTTTAGTTCGAAACTAAAAAACGCGCAGCTTTATCACTTTTAACAATTTCTTTTAGCACTTTTTTACTCTTTTCAAAAACAGAAAACTATTTAAATGGGGTAACGTTAATTTTTTTTCAAATTTTATTTTTATTTGAAAATAGTTCTCGCTATATTTGTGAAAAGACTAGTACCCAAATTTAAAGAAACAAAAACAAAAATAAAACAAAAACTGTCTTCAACAATTAAAATTGTTAAAAGTGTTGAAAGAAGTGAACAATATTGGATCTAGGTTCATAGAGTAATTCCATTTTAAATATAAAAATTTTGACCTCTCTGAAATTACCGATAAGGCTTCCTACCGAAAAAATATAAACAAATAAAGATGGACTTTTTTAGACACACGTCACTAAATAAATTTAAAAAAAAAAATATGTTAATAAAAATATTCTCAAAATTTTTATATGGCATCATAAAATACCTTTTGATTTATCTTAACGAAACAACAAAAGTTATGGTCATTTAAATAAATATGTTAATCACTTTCAAAGCTATAGAGTTGCCACAGTTCTCAAAATAAAAATGAGAAAAATTCATTTTACATGCCTCTGTATCCTCCTCTACACATGCACCAAATTTCATCTAAATCGGTAACGAAGTTTCAAAATTTTCTAAATTTAAAATGGAATTACTCAATAATGCATTTTAACTTGCCCAGTTTGGCAAAAGTTTTTCTTATATGTTTGTTTTACTTTTCAGAAGAAATTTTAATATTAGCTCATTTTTTCTCATTTGCGCAAAACTTGTCTTTTTAAATTTAGTCCTTTTTAGCAAAATTTTAGCAAAATTATTTAACTTTTTCCCATTCTTCTACACTTTTTGTTTGCACGTTTATATTTTTTGATCCCATGCGATCTTATATAAACTAATCGGATTTTGTGAATAAATTCTATACCTTCTTTGTTGTTGTGCAGACTTTCAACAGTTAGATCAATGTAGTAAAATTTTTATGACAAAATTTTTTCGTTTTTTGGGTGGAGTCTGTACGCCTCTCAACGGAATACAAATTTTGAAATAGGATTGTTACTTGTTGTAATTATGCATATTTTGCGAAAATTTTTAAATTTTTTATGAATTTCAGCGTGAACTTAGTATTTTTATATTTTACACAATTAAATCGAAAGAACATTAAAAATAAATTTAATAAAAAATTGTATTGACTTTTTAAAAATCTTTGTATTTTTATATAGCAAATTGCAATTTGTAAAATTCTTTCATATATAGATACGAGTATAAGAATGGCGATAAATATAACTGATCGAGACCATAAATTTAAGTCAAATGTTGTTGATAGTTGAGAACGGGACACTTTTGTCAAAACAGATTTTGCTAAGGCTATTCGCTTGGATAGCACGAAATTGACCATAATTGTCATATACAGGTGCATCAAAGAATTTTCAAAGATAAAAAATTTTAAGGACCAAACAAATTTACTTGGGCTAAAAATGGATCAAAATATTAAATAGCATTTCTTTGTAATAAACTCTGATAGAATATATTTTCGTAAAATATATATAAAATATATATATTGAAAAATAACTTAGATTCGATCGCATTTTTCGAAAAATTTTTAAAAATTGCGATTTTTAGTATAACGAAAAATTTTTTAAATTTTACTAGAAAACCCTAAAATATGTGACATTAATACCATCAAACATGGAAAATATCATAAATTTTACTTAAATAACTCAGTAGGTTTTGATCTTACCCGTAATTCTTACCAGAATTTTACATAAACTTCTAGTTTCTAAAAATTTGTATATGTTAAACTTAAAACTGCTATAACTTTCGCGCCCCCCTGTACGAAATAATTAACGCGAACTGAAAACGCACTCTAGATACTTTATATTTATGCAAATGGACTTAAATATGGCAAAAAAGAAAAGAATATATATATAATTTTTTTTTGAAGGCCTAAAATCAAAAATTTTTTGATATTATATATTTTAATATAATAGGTATTTTTTAAGAAAAAAAATTAATAAATTGGTGAAATAATATGATAAAACTTTTAATTCAAAATAAATTAAAATACAACGAAAAAATTGTTGAATTGATTTTTTTTTTTGTTAAAATTTATAAAAATCCTAGTCAAATAAATGTAGTCCTTAGTTTAAGAAATATAAAATCCAGAAAAGAATTTGTTGATTTAATAAAAATTTTAGTCAAAATGCTCTTATTAATTAACAATTATCATAATCAAGTAGACAAAATATTTTAATATAAATTAATTATTATTCAGCAAAAACAATGATTAGTTTGACAATAAAAAATAAAATATAAATATAATATTTATTTGATCAAATAATTAAATTAAAAAAGTGGAAGAAAAAATTTGTAAATTTCTTAGTCAATATGACAAAAATCTTTATAGGTTAGAAATTGAAAATTTTTTGTTTGGATCTTGAAGTTTTGCAATCAAATACGACTTTTATTTTTTCTGTGTGCCAAAAATGCCATCAAAATTGTTGTCCGTATCAAAACGGACATCAATCAGACTTGATAAAGCGGCATCATTCTACAGCCCAAAAGCCTGAAGATATATATATATATATATATATATATATATATAGTTTAGAACCGATGTTCTAAACTGTACATAGTAAAATTCAGGTTTTAGTTCAATTTTAAAGATAAAGATATTGCCTTTAAAATGATATGTAGCAAGTTAATTTATTTTATTTGGAAAATTTTTAGTTCAAAGTTGGACTTATAAAAATCAAAAGTTAAAAAAAAGATGCTTTTAAAATTCTTCAAAAATTATATAATGTTAATTTAATTCCTCCCCCTAATCGTGCGGAATTTCAAGTAGTTTAGAAAATTTTATTTATTTTAAATGTGTGAGCTAATAGAAAATATAATTAGGTTAGGTTTAGTGGGCAGCTGTCTAATCAATAGGAGACAGATCACTTGCGTCCAATTTGGTCGCGTTGTGAAACCCTGAGAGATCATTCACGTGTCCATAACAGCGTTCGAATCGAACCAGCCCGACGCATGTAAGAAAGATTTGATCCATCTGATGTCAATGTCAGAAAGATCTGATAATACATAGACGGACTACCAAAATCAGTGGTCCTAATTTCAATGAAAGTGGGACAGTGGCATAAAAAATGCTCACCCTTTCCTCCTCTTCCTCATCGTGATAAATTCTACAGAAGTCGTTAAAAGGGAACTCTAGTCTCCTAGCATGATCACCAGCAACCCAATGCCCTGTGACGACGGCTACCAGAATATGTAACCGAAGTCTTGGTAGTTCCATGATAAAGTTAGATCGAGATTAATCATAATGGGGCCATATTTGTCTCGAGGTTAAACATGTGGATTCTTTGTTCCATCTATGTTGTGCAATTCTCGATAAGTTTTGAACAATTATTGATGGTACTCTAACCAGTTGGTCCATATCTTCATAGAGAAGAAGGGAGCAATTATTAGCTAGTTCATCAGCAATAAGATTACCCAGGGTGTTTGAATGACACCTAACAGCCTTGACTGTCTGTAAAGATTTGGATATTCACTCCAAATACCCTATAGTATATTAACCAGTTCACCGCCCTATTTATGGCCGAGATCTCTGCTTGAAAAATGCTACAGTGATCTGGTAATTTGAAGGAGATGTTTTTCCCATAAACGGGAATATAGACACCCTCAACCCCTTTAGCAGATTTGAACCCGTCAGTATAAATCTTAATTCCGGAGCAGTTGAGATTAATACTTAGAAGTCAATATTGCAAGGAATGCTATTAAGGAATCCTAAAACGATTATTGACCGAATCCACTATCATTCCATGCATTTATAGTTCTAAGACTAGATGTAGATGGATTTCTTCATAGCCTTCCACCATTACTATCGCTCCTTACATAAGTATGGGCTTAATCACCATGTCGAAGAGCCATTTCGTATTCCTGGGATTCATTCCCCAGGATTTACCTACGGTGTTCTTACACCAGCCTTTGAGGCTCTAGCCTGTGTATTCTGGAGCTAAGATAATTTGGAGTCCAGTATAATCCCCAGGTACTTCGAACTATTTGACACCTTTAGTTCAACACCGTTTAGGCGTGAAAGTGGGAAAGGTGGAATCTTATATCTCCTAGAGAAGAGGACAAGTTCTGTTTACGTTAAGGCCACTAATTGTATTACATGTACTAATTAGACCCATAGCAGTTTGCAGGCGGTGAGACACAGTATCCAGATATTTCCCAGATATAGCCACCGCAACATCGTAAGCGTAAGCGACAGTCTTAAACTTCAGTGAATCAAGTTCCCTGAGTAATGAGTTTACGGTGATATTCCAAAGAAGTGGACATAAAACTTTACCTTGTGGAGTACCCCTATTTGCTACCCTGTAAGTGATAGAGAAACCCATGTTGGATATTATAACCCTATTTTTTAGAAGTCTCTATATGAGGCTGATAATCGACTGGTGTATGTCAAGTCTTTCCAGAGAGATTTTGATTTACTCCGGAGTCACATTATTAAAGACCTCTTTTATATTAAGGAAGCCAACTAATGCATATTCCTTATACTCGAGAGCTTTTTCTATGTACCTTACGAGCGAATGTAATGCAGTCCCAACAGATTTGCCTTTAATATAGGCGTGTTGAGACGCTGATAATAGGTTAGGATTGATCGTTCTACGAAGGTATAGGTCGATCAATCTTTTCATTGCCTTCAAGTGGAAGGACGACAATCTGATAGGTCGGAAGTCTTTCGGTCTTGTATATGAGGTTTTACGCCCTTTAGGGATAAAGACCACTGTATATCTAGCCTATGTCTCAGGGATATAAGAACATGACAAGCATGATGAGTATATCTGAATTATCCTATTATATTTGTGTTATACTGCAGATCCACAGGTATGCCATCTGGGCCCGATGATTTAAATGTTGGCAAAGCTCTACTAGTCTCAGTGTAGCCTTCAACGCCGCTATAGAAAGCCCTCCAGGATTTGCATTTACTTGATTTTTAAACTTGTTAACTGAGGACTTATAAGTACACCAGTCTCCTAATCTCTTAGCCTCATTAAGTGGACGGCGAGTTTATTTCGGAATTCCTCTAATGTGGTTTACTCCTACGCCTGCATACCTTGGGTCTGCATGAAAGAGAAGTATCACCACGACCGTTAATGGTCGGGGGATTAGGAACTCGACTCTACATTTGTCCAGATTGCGCCATCTATTTTTCGCCTTTTCCAGATAGTGTTTTTGGACTCTGCTTTTGACTGTTCCTAACGGGACTGCGACAGAAACCGATAAGGAGGCATTCATAGCAGAGCCTGCCCGGGCTAATTAGTCTACCTGTTCATTACCATAGTAATCCCTATGGGCAGGAACCCAGACTATAGTAATGTAATTAGTCCTTGCAGTTCCTCTTTACACTTTCTGACTATAATAGAGGTAGTTTTGGGTGATTTGAGCAATAGTTTTGCCGCTTGACTGTCGACAAATAAATCAATACTCCCTTGAATATTTCTATCGCGAATTAGTTTGCACGTTTCCCTGACAGCTAGTATTTCCGCTTGGTATACGCTTGCCTCGTCAGGGAGTCTATATGAGTGTCTAATTCCAAGATCGTTAGAGAAGACACCAGAGCCGACACCGCTGTTCATCTTTGAGCCGTCAGTGTATATCCTAGTTCAATATTGTTCAAGAAGATTTCCCCTTCTCCATTCACTCCTGGTGGGGAATAGGACTTTAATATTATTTCCGAAGTCCATCTGCGGAATCATATAATCGGTAGATTGATTGAATTGCGGGGGTATTAAACTTAATATCCTCGCGTGCCCATACGTTCTTGATCTCCAGCTTTCCGTTGCAGATAATCTTATCGCACTATTGACTGATGATTCAATAATGTGTAGGTCTATAGGTGCAATATAGTATTCAGAGCTTATGATGAACTAGTATGTAGTGCACCTGCAATGTCAACTATACATGATACAAAAATATGCATTTATGGCAAAATATGCAAAAACATGCATTTTAAACAAAATATGTACTAGATAATCGATGTCATTTTAAAGCAAATTCTCTAATTCACAAAGATATTTAGTTTACTCTGTTCTAGGAATAAAGGCAAAAAGGATAATTTTGGTGAGAGGTACAAATTTAAACAATTTATAATTGAATGAATTATTTTGGTGATTGGTGACTTTTTTCTGTGTAATAGTTTTTATTTGAATTTTTATTTTTTTTCTTATACAAATACATAATTTCTTTAAAATAAAGTAAGAAAATATCAAAAAATATTTCAGAATTTACAGAAACATCAGCACGAAGATTTTTGGGTCATTATAAAACTATTCAAATGTCTTTACCCAAAATTTATCTTTGTTAAAATTAATTCAACTTTTTAGTAGAGAATTTTGTATAAAATTAGAGTGTAGGGTAGGCAACTTTATTTCGACTTCTCTACCTACAAAATAATTAGAACATAGATGCATATACTTTATGTGGTCTCAGATAAATATTGCCAAACTTACAAATTCTAAGGCAAACTTAAAGAGCCTTTTTTATAAAAAAAATAAATGTACAGATTTTTATAACCATTACATTTTTTATGAGTGCATATTTATTAATTTATTAACTTAAACTTAACAAAGCCAAATATAGCTGCAAGACATTGACAATTCAATCGCATTTTTTGTATCGACTGTTTTTTTTTTTGTTGGTGCTTTAAAAATCTGTGCAGAAAAAGAAAAAAAAAACAATTGTACATTGGGAATAAGTTGTTGAATCGTTTAAAAAATACATAATTTAACGGTGTCATTCATACACATAAAGTGTCTGCATATTAAAAGACACTATCACAAAAATATTTGCAAAAAAAAAAAAAAAAAAAAACAACAACAGAACACGGATAAAAATAAAAAAAAAACTGAAACGTTTTAAGAGACCGATTGATTTATGCCACCGGCAAGTTACAAGTAAAAGCCCACGTCGAATGTCATCGATAGACATTTAAAACAAACATTATGTGCACACATATATTTGAACATATAAACTTTTACGACAAATACAATAAACTACTTGCATTTTCGTAAGACCACAAATATTTTTTATATGACATACATAAGTACTAAACTGGCTTACTTACAACCCAAAACATATACACTGAATTGATATTTCAGTGATCTATGAGTCTCCAAAGAAAGAAAAAAAAAAATACTTTAAATAAATTGTTTCCCATACGCATTTTATTGTTATGTTTAGGCCAATAAATGTTTAAACGGAATAGAATTATAAAACCGTCTGTTACAAATTAGTTCTTTTAAAATTTTGTTTTTTGATTTTTAACTGAATTTTAAATTTAATATGTCAACTCTATGTTGATCAAGTTTTTATTTAACGAATAGTTAAGTTTTTTTTTTTTTCATTAATATTTAATTAAATTATTATTTTTTTTTTTTTTTTGTTCTATAGGACATTTGGTGAACACAAAAGTGGAGAAGATTTGGTAACAAAAGGTATAGAATTATGTGAGTTAATTTTTCTAATGTCGTTTTATATATTATTTATTGAATTTATGTATCTTAATTTAGATAATAAAACATTCATTAACTAACAAATATATCATATTGTATCGTTTTATTATATCTGTCCGGTGTAGTGTTGCGGCTGTAATATTGGAATTTTAGTTGCCGCCGCAATATCATCGGAAAATCAATTTGAAGTATCAAGTATGAATAAAAATATTCAATTTCTCGCACGGATAAAAATAAAAATAAAAAAAAAAAAAAAAAAAAACTGAAGCGTTTTAAGAGACCTATTGATTTATGCCACCGGCAAGTAACAATAAAAAGCCCATCGATAGACATTTAAAACAAACATTATGTGCACACATATATTTGAACATATAAACTTTTACGACAAACACAATAAACTAATTGCATTTTTGTAAGACCACAAATAACTTTGATGACATACAAAAGTACTAAACTGGGTTACTTACAACCCAAAACATATACACTGAATTGATATTTCAGTGATCTATGAGTCTCCAAAGAAAGAAAGAAAAAAAAAATACTTTAAATAAATTGTTTCCTATACGCATTTTATTATTATGTTTAGGCCAATAAGTGTCTAAACGGAATAGAATTATAAAATCGTCTGAAAATCATTATGAAGTATCAAATATTAATAAAAATAATCAATTTCTCTCTTTATGATTTAAGCAAATTTTTTTTCTTTAATATTAAGTAAAATAATATCATCATAGCAATAAAAAAGAACAGTTTAATGCTCGTAACTTCTTAAATTTCATTTAAACACCAGGAATCCAGAATTTAAATCTTTTACCTTCTTATTCGTGATTAATAAACATTAAAACTGTTGTAATTTCAATTAATTTCCATTGCGCTCAGAGTCACACTTCAAACGAAAGAATGAATGGATGGCGGTATCCTTCTACTAGTTTTGTTTTTTTCTTTTTTTATATTTTTTACTAAAGGAAGATTTAAAAGAATGTTTTCTAAAGAATTTAAAAAAAAAAATTACTAAATACTCATGGCGAAAATGGAGACTATAAATTAGAAAGAAATTGAAAAGATCATAAGCACGATTATTTACAGATTTATGAATAAAAACAGAAATTAAACAGATGTTGGCTAAATGAGACTTTCAAAGATGAATTGTATGCAATTATAAATTTAAACCCAAGGGACTCTAATACCGATATACATTTTTCATCCAGATTTATTTCTTTAGTTTGATAATAAAAAAAAAAAAATGTTGAATTTAAATTTGTAAAAATTCTGAATTTCAGAGTATTTTATCATTCGCTTCCAAATAAGAAAAAAAAAATCATATAAAGATTTGAGAATTTACTGAAAGATATATATATATATATATATATATATATCTATATATATATATATATATATATATATATATATATATATGTATATACAATAAATTTAAAAAAATATAATTATAAAAAAATTGTAAAAATATAATAAATGAGTAGGAATGTCTCTAAGAAAATTATTTATCTTAATTTATCTCAAATTCTATTAGACAAAAATGTACCATTTCTGACGATGAATTCGACAAATGGAGTTTACGTTATGTTCATTAAGGATCTCAAAATTACTAAATAAGAAGAAAATTGTTTGGTGAAGGCACATATTTTTGGCTTTTAATGATTTAAATGGTGCAGTTGACATCTCCCAAAATGCCAGCTTGTTTATTCTTGTATCAAGTGGTGTGCAAATTAAATTTTTATCAGAACTGTAATATTTTTTTTATGTAACTATAGTTATAAAAATTACTATAATAAGTTTATCGTATAATATTTGTATTAAACATTTTTATTTCAGTAATTAATTTTTATTGAAAACAACTTCTCTTTTATTTTTTTTGGTTAAAATATTTCTTTTATTTCAAGTAATGAAAATGTGGGAATAAAATAAAAACGGAACACATTTAAAAGATTTGCTAATGATATCTTTAGCATATCTTTATGGAAGTCGAAAACAAACACAGAACGATATTGCTAACAAATATTTTTCGATATTGCTAAATTGTCTTTTTCGAATATTTTAAGATACAAGTTACGAGCATTTTTCGACCAATTTATCTTATCGTTATCGAATTGAAAGTGTTAGCTTTTGTGATACGATGTCAATGTCTTAAAACATTCACTATTCATATCATTTTCAAACGAAGGTTTTGTTGCCACAAATTGAACGCCAAGTAAACCTTTTATACGAGAAAACTTTGCAAAAAATTCAAAATAGAAACTATTTTCAAATACTTTGGTCATGTGAGAACTCTCACATAAACTTCTAGTTGTATTCTTCATAAAAATTCGTAAATGTCAATTAATCTTAATTCATAAAGAGAAATTTATTGCAAATAAAAGAAGATATATTTCATTCAAAACAAAACATAATTTTTGATTTTATTCACAAATTAGTGAAGGTACTCATTTACAAATCACATAGAAGCATTAAAATAAAAAAACAAAATTTATTTTCTGATAATAGGTTTAATATTTTTATAACCATAAATTATGTGAGTGTAAGTTGAAGGTAATTTCAGTTCGAGTTTTTTGATATTTTATTAAACCAAATCAGTCGTTTTGAGGTATGCTATGGTGTAACTCGTTAATTTTCAAAATGGCGATTTACTGCGAGAACCAGAGTTAATTTAAAAAAAGTGATTTAGTACTTTAAAATAACATGTATCGGAATTGACTGAGATATCCCGAAACGCAGAAAAAACTTTATTTTATATTTAAAGCAGAAAATTGTATTACAATATCCCAGTAACAAATTTTTGGTTTTCGGTAAGGGCAACTGCTTATTAAAGTAGTTTCTCTGTAATGAGGCGTCATTATTATTTGCCTACTCGGTATTACATAAATAAGTACTCAATAGTATAATAGTACAGTAATATCTCAATCACATGGATAAGTTAGCTAGAGCGCTGGATTAGCAACCAGAAGGTTTTTGGTTCAACCTCATTCTGATGTCTAAAAAGGTATACTAAAAAAAATGTTTTGTCAGTTAGAAAATTAAGTGTGAAATGGTGTACTGAGTAAGACGTTAATCATTAAAAACGAATGGTTAATTTGTGTACAAGTTCAAATCTCACTGACAGAAAAATTTGTTTTGTTTTTTTTTTATTTTCGTTTAGATACTTATTTTTGAGAATCCCTAGATTCAAAAAATAACTACATGAATTTATGAACAACTTGAAGACAAATAACTAGTTATTCAGGTAAAAAATAAGTAGTTTATTTTATTTTCTAATTATACCTGCTAGCTTACCAGGAAAGCAAAGTTTTTGCTGATATACTCCAAATAAGTAATGATTTATCCAACAATTTTAAATTAATTTTCTTATTCTTTTCCAAAATTTTGTTTTTAATGTAAATTTTTAGGATTTTTTCTTTAAGACTAAATGTTTTTGTATACAAAGTTGTAAATGCTATTTGGTTTAGAATTAAATGAGATATGAATCTTTAAAATCCCTTAAAAACTCAAAAAGTTATTAAACATTTTCTGAACTTTATAAAAATAATTATTTATATATTTTAAGATAAACTATATTATTTGATATTTGATTTGATGCAAAAGTTTTCTTTATTGAATTTCAAAAATCGCTAAAAATAGTTTAATAAAATAATAATACAATTTTTACTATTTTACGATCGTTTTTAAAAATTACAAAACTTAAAATCCCTTTAAATTTCTGTTCTTCTTTTGAGTGATCTTCATCACTGCATTCATTTTCTCTACTATCGTCATCATTTGCTGCTGCATCTGTGTGAAATCTAACACGCACTAATCATTATAATATTACTACGACGACGATTACATTTTGCCCTAAACTGGACAAATCCTTTCATATTACATACTCTCCATACTACCACTACATTTACAACTCATACCATAGATAAATATGTAAGTATGTATATGTATATTGTACAAGTACGATTGGCACCCTGCTGCTATTTAAAAGATCGATAAACAATGTTTAGTTGAAGTGCAAAAGACACATCTTTAAGATGTTTTTTTTTCTTTACTCTTCTTTTTGACTTACAGGTTCCTTCCTCTTAACTCAATAAAACTGCATGTAAAACAACATGTTCAACAAAGCGAAGCTACACGTACCATTTTAAACAACACATGTGGTGTTCTAAAGGTGTTTTAAATGAAGATCAAAAACGAAAAAAAAAAATTCAATTAAATAATATATTAAATTATTAGACATTTAATGATCAATTCAATCAATGAGCAATGATTGCTATTATTTGTCATCTAGTTACAAGCCAGAAAAGTAGTTTTAAAAAGGAGTATTAGTCATTGTTGGAAATAAATTAGTTACTCGTATATAAAAAACACACAAATTTAAATATTGTAAATCTATTTCCGAAGCTACTATGTATTTATTTATAGCAACAGTCAATAATGGTTTTAAGATAATAGGTATTGTTTAAAGTATATTTATGACGCTAGTAGGGCTATGGAATTGAATGAGTCATCATTGTCATCATTTTGTATTAAATATTCCATTCATGTTTTATATAAAGGTAAAATGTTAAAACTTAAAAATCATTGGGTTTTTTGGTTGTTTTTAACTGCAACTAAAATAAAGTTTAAAAATCTATTAGAGAATAAGATAGAACATTTTAGTATGAAATATAAAATAAATAAAAAATAAAAAAAAAAACAATTTTGTTACAAATTTAACCTTTTAAATTGTATTTTTAAATTTTATATTGTAATAAATTTTATTACAAAATAAGTGTGTCTGCTTAGAGATATTTTAGCTTTAATAGTTTCTAATTTAAAAGAATTAAGAATTCTACATAAAATCTTTTGTTATAAAATAATTATTTGCCAATATCTTATGTGACTGATGCGACTTTTACATAAATATAAAATAAAGTTTCCCTAACAACTCACTAATGTTTGGGTTTTGTTTAATATTCAAATCAAGTTTTTTTAAAATATAATTTTAAGTGTTCTATTTCTATTATATCACGTTTACACAAAAATAAAATTAACTGGTTTTAGCAAAAACTAAATTTCAGAAATCCAATTCGTTTACATACCTGTTTTCCCCCGCCCATGTAGATTTTGTTGATGTATAGATTTCTTCATTAATTTTTACTTGGTTGATTATTGATTTTGTTTGGATATTAAAACCTTTTTAACAATATTTTATACATAATTAAAAAAAAAGAACAAAATGATGAAACAAACGAAGTGTTTCAAAAAATAATAAAATTTTTATATTTTCCTTCTATATTAAAGCTTACTGTTATTAAAACCATTGAACAGGATGTTTCATAAATAGGTATTTTAGTAGCTTTTAATTGGTTTTTCATAAAAACTAATTAAAACATGGTTTTTGATTTGTATGGAAAAACTAGAGAAATTTATGAAGTTTTCTAATCGAAAACTGAATGGGGCCAAAAACTACTAGTTTTTGTTTGGTGTTTATTTTATATGCCGTTTACACCAAACGAAAACTAGTAGTTTTTGGATTCATTCGGTTTTTTAATAAAAAACTACATTAATTTCGTTGGTTTTTCCATAAAATTTAAAAACCATTTTCAATTAGTTTTTGTTGAAAATCAAATAAAAACTACTCAAATAATTATTTATGATACAGCCTTTTCAACTCAAAATTTCATAACATTAAGCTTTCATATACGAATGAAAATACAAAATTTGTAGTTTCAAATAACATTTTCGTTCATTAATATTTTTTTTTACAATAAATTTATCTTAAAATGCAATTAAAAAGGATTTTATTACAAAATTCAAATGAAATATATGTGAATTTAAAAGTTGTCAAGAAATGTTTACGTCAGCAAAAACTATATTAAGACGAAAAATGATATGTAAACCCATTAGTTTTTGTTTGGCGCAAATAACATATTATACTCAAATACAAAGCAAATAACAGAGGTCTCATTAAAAAAGTTATTGGCTCAAGAGAGCATAGTTCACTTTTTTAATCTGAATTAACTTAATATAGGAGCTCTGTATTACAAAGTTTATGAAGGTCATTAACAATTTCTAACCAATATTGTAAGAAATGTATAAGTTCAGAATATTGATCTACTGTTATATTTAATTCAGCACTAAAGAAAAGTCATAGGAAAAGAGATTAATACTTTATACACACATTTAACATAAAATAAAAAAAAAAGAAACAAACATTACATTTTCGAAGATAGAGAAAATATATTTAATTATCGAATAGGCGTAGACACTTTCCAATTTAGTCGATTTTATATTAAAAGTCCGAATTGAATTGAATTATTATTTTATAAACGCCCAAAAACGAGGTTAAAAATTCTATCAAATGTTTTCAAAAGAACGTGACGGCTAGAAATCTAAATTCTTGCAGTCGACCACAATGATCTTTTAAGGCCTACAAAAAGTTATATGGTAAACAAAATATTTCAAAATATGCTTATTAACCTTTAAAAAATTTGTTTAAGTGTGCAATTTATCTGTTACAGTAATTTGCATCTGAAAATTAAAAAAAAAGAATTTTATAAGACTAATTAAAAATTTATTTACTGACAAATATCGCTTTTATAGAAATTGCCAAAATATTGCGTAAACAGATTTTTTTAACAAATGACACTTCCGAGTCAAAGGGAGTTAAAAATGAAAAATTATATGCACTTTTTTAAAATCTTCACCAAATTTTCAAATTTTATTCCGCATTACTTTAATATATGATATGACTTTAGATTATTGAAAAGTACCTGTAAAGAATCATCTTAATGGTTAAAATTGATAATGAGAAAAAAAAATAAATAAATAAATAAATAAATAAGAAACATCATTTATACCGGCTAAAGCAACACTCTTCTTCAAACACATTTCGCTTGCTGACAACCACCGCAAAGTAGAAATTACTTTAATATTGATGTCAAATTAAAGCATTTTATTTGCTTAATACTAAATTTCAGATGGCGTCAAAATATTTTAAGGACTTATAATTTTATGGACCAAAAAGGTGTTAGAATTTTGAAATAGTAAAAACTATTTTCGATGTAAAACTTATTACTTTAAAGAAAATTAAAATCGCGCTTTTTGCAAGGAATATTACCATGATTAGTAAGGTTCAAACGACTATATTTTTGAAACCAGAACTAATATTAATTTGATTTTTTTCGCAAAATATTTCAAAGTATGATTATTTTTATCCGTAATTTTTTAAGATTTTTAATGAAAAAACATTTTCTGCTATTCACAAAATTGTATAAAAAAAAAAATTGAAAATTTTTATTTTCAGTGTACTTCGATAAATATTTAATTAATTTAATTTTTTTTTTAAATTCCTCTTGTATATAAGACCTCGATATGAAAAATTCACGAAAATAATTTTTTTTATCAAATCAATATTTTATATCAAATCAGTATTCTCGAAAACTTAAATTTAAGATGATTTTAAATATTTTTATGATTAAATAAATTACTCGAAATCAAAGTATTCTAATAAATTAAATTCAAATTTTACATAGAAAAATCTGAAATCCAATTTTAATTACGAATAATACATATTCAATTATTTTATTAATTTAAATTCAACCTATGAAAAAAATTGTGTATTCAATTATTCAAATTATCACTTATTTTTATTTATATTTGATCAATTTATTAATTGATACAATAAGAAAAATAATTAAAAGCCGATAAATTGTTTTATTTTTAGTACAAAATTCTATATGAATTCTGATCAACTGAATAATTGATACAATTAAAAAAGTAATTGAAGTAGTTTTTATCTTTGATAAATCGTTTAAAAGATCATATTTTTTCTGTGTGGAAAAAAATAAAAATGTATTTCAATTATGAAATTGGTAGAATTAATATTTTTTTTATTGAATTTGCTCCAATTATAGGAATTATAATATTAATTATATCAAATTAATTGAAAAACATTAAAAATTGAATCTCTTTTCTTTTGGTATTCCCCTCAAAAAAATAGTAAAATTATATACTATTTCAATTTTATTTATTAAAATACAACGTATTTATGTGTTTCCAAATATATGTATTAGATGTATATATCACCAACGATAGGGAAATCTACAAAAGCAGAAGATCATTTCTTGAAAATTATACATAAATACTAACCGACTCAATAGAAATTGCAATTCCAAAAGAGTTTCACAAACATTTCATTTCCGACAAAAATCTGGCTATTTTATCTTCCATTTAACTATGCGCCCTTGCGCTGATTATATTACCTAGGTCTAGGTTTTCGATTTTTAATTATTTCATTTAAAAGCCCTACTGGTCATACATATAACCACAAAAAAATTTGACGATATTTCAACTGGCTTAGGATTTAGCAAAATTACCTAAGAGATTCTATCGTATTTATCTTTTTAATTTCAAGTCTAACAAATCAAATCACTTTAGGATACCGGCATTTGGTATTGTAGTAACATTGGGAATCTATGATGTGACGAAGAATAACAAAACTCTGTTCATTGCCATACAACATACAAGTAAAGACTCGAACTAACATATCTATAAATTGACCCAACAATATTTTAAAAGTCAACCAAAAAAAAAAAAAAAAAAAAAAAAAAAATAATAAATAAAAAATAAATCTAAAATTAACAAAAAGCTAAAAATATATAATTTTTTTTAATAAAAGAAGAATAGCTTTATACTTAAAATGGACTTATTTCAAATAAAACTTTTAATATTAAAAAGAAGGTAACCATTTTTCTAAAATTTTCGTAGTGTTAATGTTCAAACAGTGGAAAATCTTTAAACACGATATACATTAACGCTGGCAACATATTTTGAGTTAAGTTTACATACTCACACACATACTTTAATACTCTTTACAAAGTTCAACAACAAATCATGTAAAGAAATATTATTTGTTGTTCCTTAAGATAAATTAAAAGGAAAAAAAGAAGTTTGCTATTGCTACTGCAGCTTCTTGCAATTGTGTTTTTTGTTGGCAACAATTGTTAGGAAAAAGTAGTGATTTGGTTTTAACAGTTTTGATCCATGATGAAAACTAACAAAACAATATGGAGAAGCATGGATTCAATTTTTCCTTTTCCTGCTGCTATTGCTGTTGTTGCTGCTAATGTTGTAGTTGTTATTATAGTTGTGGCTAAAGAGACAACAAACAAAACAAATAAAAGGCGACGAGACGGCGTCAGTATTAAAACTGATTGTCTCGTTGAGCCAACAAAAAAACTAAAGAAAATTCAAAATACTTAACAAAAAAAAAAAAAAAAAAAACTAAATAAAAAAAGGATTCTTAGAATGTAACAACAGTAACACAAGAAGAACTTGTTCAACATTCAACTGTTGTTGGTTGCTTGCTGTTGTTGTTTTTGTTTTTAAAAGCTACAGAGTTAGTAGTAGTTGATGTTGCTGGAAACAAAATAAGTGTGCAATAATTTGTTATTTACAACAGCACATTAATTTCCTCTTTTTGCTTTCACAATTAGCACTGCAGCAACAAGCAGCAAACGAAAGAACTAACACACAAACAAACATACAAACAGTCAACAGCATTTTTGTTCGTGTACTGTTGCTGTTGCTGCTGCTGTTGATTATGGTTGTGATGGTAATATTGTTGCATATGGATGTACGTCTGTTTGTCTTATTGCAAATATTTGTTGTTGTAGCCAGGCTTATCCTGCTCTACTCCTGTTCATGTTGCATATTCTGTTGATGTTGCATTGTTAGGAATTCTTGTTGATATAATAAAAAGAAACACCTTTTTTTTTGTGGGTCTTTAGTTCTTAAATTTCTTTGTTTTGTACAATTGTTTGTAATTCTGTGAAGGGCGCGAGTTTGTGCCAGGGGGAGTAGGAGGGCATAGGGAGCACAACAAAACAAAATACAACAACCATCTATACAATTTGGTATTTTATTGTATGTAAAGTTAAACTGTTAAGTTGCTACTGTTTATTAGCATGTTCAAGAGTATATTTATGTAGGTAAATATGTACGTTTTTTTGTTTGCCTAAGGGCTAAAACATAAAAACTTTAAGATATTTAAAACGGTTTTTAATATTTTTTACATCGAATCGACTGACGCCTTTAAGAACAAACGGATTTTCATATAAAGGATTTTATATTCCTAGCTTGTACGTGATAAAAAATACGGATAAAAAAATTGATTTAGAACTCACATTTGTCATTTATTATATTTTATTTTATTTAATTTTTGATATATATATTAATAAGAGCTAAAAATACATTTTGCTTTCCCGTTTACTTTTTTGTCCCATCTAATCTCATTTCAAAGAATTTATAAAAGTTTTATCAATTGATAAGCCTTTAATGTCTCTAGCAATAAAAAGGCTAAAAATATTTTATAATTAGTTGAAGTTATAACAACTAAATCTATAGATTATATAAATTGTTTTTCTATCAGCCAATTAATATTATAGCATGTAAATAAAATTCTCAAAAATTTAATTGTTTAATAAGTATTTGCAAATTAATAAGAATTTTATTGTATCCGGTTATCTTTATTAAAATATATAAGGGATGCTCACAGTTTTCTTATAGTTGGTATAGATAAAGAATTTAAATTGGATTACTTAATAAAATAATAAACTAAAAATGAAAATTTCCCTTGTTATTAATATGATTATTATGAAATGATATGATGAGACTATGATCACTCCTTAGATTATTTTACAAGGGTCTTTTCCAATTGGCGGCTACAATCATAGGCTCTCAGGTCTATTGTAACACTTTTAAATCTATACAATTAATAGGCAAGTACATTTTTTTGTAATCCCTTTTATGCTCATAGTATACATCCGATTTTAATAAAAAAATATACCATTAGAAAGGTATTGTCTCACAGATGTGTGGAATATTTTTAAAATTCGTTCAATAGTTTAGAAGTTATAAACGTTGAAATTTGCTACTAATACATATAAAAACTCTTATTTATGTGTATAAACAAAACCAACAAAAGAACGTATTAAATTATTAAACTCTTCTCTATTTTATTTCTCATGTCTCTCAGACAATTCTCTCAATTTAAAGCAGAATCATTGTTGCTATTTCTTACAAAAACAAACTGGACAAGTTGTACTGATATAATAACGGTGAATTAGAGTTCTTTCTACTTTTAATAGAGATATTTGTAAGAGAGAAGTGATGAACAAAATAGAAAAGAGTTTAATACTTTGAATTGCTTTGTTTATATTTTTCTGAGTCTTATGCATTATGATAAAACAAAGTAGAAAAAGTAAATTTTTATGTAAAATTAATTATTTTCTTTACGTTATCAAGATAAGCTCATGTTATTGTGCTTTTTCAATATTTATAATCAGGGACCGTAACTATTATGACATTTATCATAAAAGTCTTATTACGAGTATATTATATTTTCATTTTTATATTTTCTCAGCAATTAAACAAATGAAACAAAAAATGCTAAAAACTACGCATAATGTAAAATATGTGTTGTTTTGTAATTTAAGGACCCATATTTTTGTTTTCGGGCAATGGTAAAACATTCATAATTTTTAAATTATTTAAATTATAAAGAAAATTAAAAAATAAACAAGAAAGTCAAATAAATTTAAAATTATTCAATTATATAAGAGTTTAATTATTCGGAATTATGATTAATTGATTAATCATAATTTTGAATAATTGAAATCGGAATAAATCGATTAATCATAAATATAATTAATCAAATTGTTGAATTAAAAGAATAATTGATTAAACTGAAATTTAATTATTCAAAATACTTGTTTAATAGATTAATCGCACATCCCTATTATTGATAGTATACTAAAACACAAATAAATCATCAAAATGAAAAAAATCTACAAAATAAAAGAAATTGCCAAATCGAAAAAAACGATAAAATAAAAACAGACGCAAAAACGAAAAAAACACAAAAAAATTAATAAAATGCAAGAAGTCGTCGAAGTAAAAAAAAAAGTAAAATAATCGCCAAAATGAAAAAAACTTCTAAAAAAATGATGCCAAATCGGGAAAAACAAAAGAAAAAAAATCTTCAAACTAGAAAAAATCCCAAAAATGGAAGAGAGTTAAGCGGTTGTATTTTCTGAAATATATTGTATAGCAAAAATTGTTTTTTTACACAAAACTTTTTTCTTTCAATACCATAGGGGTAGCGGAGTAACGTAGGTAATGTACAGTGCAACAATTTTCCAAAAAAAAAAAACAATTCACACATTAAAAATCATAATATTCTAGGGTTCCTATTGGGGGAAAAATTCGCGAGAACTTCCGAGAATTTTTTTTTTAAATTCCCGGTAAATTTATAACGAGAACTTTGATATTATTTTTCATATAAAAATTTAAATTTCAAAAGATTTTTCAAGTAGAAAAAGAACTTTGGTATCTTTGAAATTAGTTTTTTTACACAAAACTTTTTTCTTTCAATACCATAGGGGTAGCGGAGTAACGTAGGTAATGTACAGTGCAACAATTTTCCAAAAAAAAAAAAAAAAAAAAAACAATTCACACATTAAAAAATCATAATATTCTAGGGTTCCTATTGGGGGAAAAATTCGCGAGAACTTCCGAGAATTTTTTTTTTTTAAATTCCCGGTAAATTTATAACGAGAACTTTGATATTATTTTTCATATAAAAATTTAAATTGCAAAAGATTTTTCAAGTGGAAAATGAACTTTGGTATCTTTGAAATTAGAGGAAATAATATAAAAAATTTTATATTTTTTCTTTTGAAACTTTGAAGTTCATTTAAGAGGTAATTTGATATCTTGGAGAAAAACTGAGCTATGAATGGTGTTAAGTTTCATGAATAAATCTATTTTTTCACGTGTGAAAATAACTATTTCGGGGTGATATATATTTGACAATAAATATTAAAGAGTAACATTTTCAACCGATTTTTATTTAAATGTTTGTACTTCAACATTTAAATTAAAAAAAAAAAAAAAAATATACATTACATTGCAGGGATTCTTTGCTTTTATTTAGCATCCATATTCATAAATATTTTTTATTATATAATTTTTATATCCTTTACATAAAATTAAGGGTATATATAAGTTTGTCATTTTATACAAAAGTCTTTAAATACATATATATCCAGGGCCTTTAACTGAAAGATATTCGTGATTGTTATGATTAAAAATAACTTTTGATAATATATGGCTCTCTGTCCGTCTGTATGTTGAAATAGAATTTTTGAATCCTATAGTCCAATAAATACGTTTATCTTTCAACACATATGTGGCATATAATCTCGAAAATCTTGGTATTGAAATTCAGTGAAATCAGTTTAGAAATGGCAGAGGTATAAACGATTTTCTAGAACAGTCTCAAACATTTTAACAATTTTCTTTGCCCAGATTTATTCATACAATAATACATAAATGTTTTTATATTGGAAAGGTGTGATATTGAATAGTCCAGAGGAAGTGTTCTAGACCACAAACCGTTAAGCCTGAGTTCGTATCCCCGGGACTCCTTATAAATTTATATTTTTTCTAAAATATGCAAAAATGTTTATTATTACAAAAAAATAATAATAATAAATATTAATAATAATATTACAAGAATTTCCAAGCACGTTTTGATGTGTTTTTTTATAAAAAAGTATTATTTAGATTTGAGTTGTATTTTAAGCTTTTTGTATAAATAAATTTCAATATACCGCTTGGGTTTGTGACAGTAACACTTTAGTTTCTGAGTTATATCCTTGACCAAGACTTCGTAAAATTGTTTTATAATTTATCTCCAAACAAAAATTATAATTTAGATATGTCTAATTAAGAAATTGTCAAATATATTTTTAATTAAATAAAAATGTTCCTTTGAAATTTATTAAATTAAAATTATATATCTATTTGCCAGGATTCGAACCCATACGTACACTTTAAAATTCTTAGCTTTGAATTCTTACCCTCCTAGGCCACATTTTTGGGTTAAAAAAAATAATTTTTCAACTTTGTTGAATTTTAAATATATTCAAAATCCCTGCAAATATTTGAAGATATTTTCCTAGAAGAAATTTATGCAATTTATGATGTTAAAACTTATGTGCATGCTTTACAAGATGTTAAAGTTTTCTTTATAATATTATTTCAAGATTTATTTAGTGAAGAATTTTTCCATATATTTATATTTATTAAATCTTCCAGAAGATAATCTGAGGTATCTTCTATTTTTCACCTAGATGATTATCTGGAAATATTGTATATTTTTCTTTCATGCATATTGATTTCTTATTGCTTAGATGTATCGTCTTTGACGCACAATCTGTTCCGTTGGCGGAACTTCCGCAATTCGAATGTGATTGTTGCAGCAATAAAATTTTTCTTCTAAGCATTTCGAATCACTTTCGTATTATTTTGCTTGTTGGGATATGGTGTTGTAAATTGATTTTTATACTATTCACATATATAAGGAGCATATTTATATTTAAAAAAAATTCTATTGGTATAGATAGTTTAGTTGAAGTTTTCTAGATTAAAAATATTCAAGCCATGGTTCGTATCCTTGTAGTATCCATTTGAATTTTGTTTTAATATGGATATATTCTTTTTTTTAGAAAAAAAATAAGTTTGACAAGTAAATCTGAGTATGTGTGATGTGTTTTCTTAAAATATTATCACTTAATTGTAATTGTATTTTATGTTTTTAAATGTAGATAATAAGATGGCAAATCATGTTTGGTGGGATTGTGTCTTAAAGTCCCAAAGTTAAAAATTCTTAAAAATTATAGTTTAAAACATCTAATTCTAAGGTATCTTTAAAAAAAATTGTTGGTAGAAAACTGAAAACGAATTTACAATTTTTCATATCTCTTCTTTATTCAGCTCTCCAATACAGTCTGAGCGTTCTTCCTAAGTCATATGGCCAAGGAGTTTTCGGTGACTTTTTATGTTACAAATATTAAATATATTTTCAGATTAGAGCAAAAATGTTGATAAGAGATAATTCCAATATGTTTATATATTTATGAAATATAGAATTTGTGAAGGGTATAAAAGACTCGGCCCAGCTGAATATAACCCTTCCACTTAATTTTTCAATAAGTAAGTTTACAATATAAGTATGGTTTATATTTTCAATTCTGTTCTTTTAGGAAGCAACTTCAGATGAAACAAGATTTATCAGAGTCTAATATCTAAAACAGTTTAGATTTTGAAAGTGTTGTGTTCTTGTTGAGCGGAACAGTCGCTAAGAATGTTTTGTACCAATTGTTCCTCCAATTCTTAAAATAGTTTTTACACATATATTTTATCGAATCATTTCATTCTCAATATTCTACTCTGTGTTGCGCCTCGCAGTAACAAAATATATATTAATCTCTCTACGCGTTATATGCAATCGATCAGACTCTTCGACGTTACTAAAGGGTGTATTTTTATGTTTTTTTTATTTATTTATTTATTTTCACAATTTGCGTTTTTCAGGTGTTTATCTATTCATGACAAAATTCAAACCAAATTGAGAACAAATGATATTAGAGGATCCAGATCTGACAACCGTATGACTGTTAGTCTCTGTCGGAAAATGAAACCTTGAAAAAATGTAGATCAATTTTTAGTCCCGAAATATTGCCTGTTTTTATGTTTCAAATATTGATGAAGACTGAGAAAAACGGAGTTTGCTGTCTACTCTTCAGTGTAGTTGGTATTAATCATAAAAATTCTATCAAAATTTATCGTAGGTTTCAATATTGGTTAATTTTTAAAACTAATTTCGAAAAAAATACTGGTAGAATAGTAGAAACAGAAATCATATTTATCTAGAACAAATGGTATATAATTTACCTAAATACATAGAAAGGACTACGCATGAAAAAATTAGTATATTTTAAATTCAGTTTATGGAATAGAAACCAATGGGTTAATCTTCTTGCAATTTCGTTTTTCCTAAAGATTGTTATATTCAAAGTTTTTAATTTTAAAGAAAAATTAATTTTTTATTTGCATTTAATAAAATATTTAATATTTTATGGAATATCGTTATTGTGCTTTCGGTTTTTTTTTTTTTTTTGTTGAAATAGGTCCAAATTTTTCTAAACTCCATTTTATTTTTCATTCAGCTTTAAGTGTTCTTTAAATATATGTTTGCTATGACCAAATATATTTCACGTCAATTGAATTCTGGACAATTAATTGGATTGGTCTCCTTTTGTACATAGCAGCACCATTTATTTGATTACACAAAGTTATTTTTGTTGTTATAATAATGAGAAGAGAGTTGAGGCCAAATAGATTAGAATCCGTTGTGTTTTCTAATGATAGCAAGGAATCTTTTCTGACGGTACTCATTAAAAGTGTAATTTATTATGAATTAAGTGCTTTTTTCCCCACATCTACAAATGTCTTGCTAGACCAGAAGTTTCTTCGACAAATTGGATCTTTTTACACGATATTTATCTGATAAATTTCATATAAAACCTGTGATATGGAATTCATGACCAGAATGTTTTAAAAAGTCCGCCAGTATGTATTTTTTCATATTTTTTGGAAAAAAATTAGTCTCAGTAATTTTCCTCCTCTATTTTGTCTTCATATTTTTTCTAGCGTTTCCCATTATGAACTTGTTTTACTTCGTGGGTCTAGATTTTTTAACTTTTCTGATAAAAAACACAGGGCAATTTAATGAATGCGAAACTTTTCTTTCACAAATAAAGGATTTTCTCTTAGAATTCATAACAGTTTGTCTGCGATCCTAAAGTCTGTAAATTAACTTTTTCTTTGGTTTTCAGTGTCACTTTCGGTGATCATGAACTCTTTGTATTTTTTATGTCTCAGAACAATTTTCCAGTTATAAATTTGAATTATGCGTTTGCATGAATTTTCAATTAAAGTTAAATTTTCATTTTAAGAAAAACAAATTATATTATTACCATAAAATTTTGTAACGTTACTATTTTTTTACGTATAATAAAAGTTATAAGTAAGCCTTAAATTGTGCACTGAGTTTTTCGTGCGCAGTCCTTACATTATTATTTTGTAATTATATTACTTTTTTTTTATTAAAACTTTTATTTCATATAAGAAAATATTTCCTCTCTAGCTTTGTAAATATGTTAAATACAATTGAAAATTGGGACAATTATTCTGTTAAATGATTTTTTTCTTGTATGCTTGTAAAATTGTCAAACTATTTACCAGCAACATAATTTAAATATACAATTTTGTTACATTACAATACAAAGTTGACAGTGCTGAAACCTCCATTGAATGTTAAACATTTTAATTAGACATTTTAGACTTAAATATGACCCCATGATTATTTAAATTTACCAAAAATCCCAACAAAACAAAAACTAAAATAATGTAAAAATAATATTATTGGTAGTGTTTAAAATTAACTACAATTTAACAACAACATTCGTATAACATTCAAACAAACACTCATCTAAAAAACTTGCTCCAAACTAACAACGACACAACAACAACCAGATATCGGGAGACAGTTTATTTATTTATGTTGCGAACATATTAGTCAAAAAGTAATTAATTGTAAATTTATACAAAATACTACAAAAACAAAATCTGCACAAAGAAACCAATAGTATGTTAGAGTGTTTTGGCTTAAAAGCGCTTTGTTGTTGTAACTATTGTGGTTTGTTATAAAATCTCTATAATGTCTGTCTATTAAGATTTTTTTTTTTGGTTTTAGTCAACAATGATTGGCTGACTGCTTACAGTTCGACGCTTGATCATAGTTGTAGGTTAATACTACCAACAACAACAATATTAACAACTATAACAGGCAGGCATCAGTTTCTAAAAGTTAAGAGCGTGTTTAAGTGTGGGGCTAAGTTTTGGTAGAGGTTTAGTTGAGATGCCAGATTTTTTGGGGAAAGGACGGAAAATAATGGAAACGAATTCTATACCCTTTACCGAAGATCAGGAACTTAAAACATTATCCATCTGGAACTTAAAAGATTTAAAAATAAAAAACAAAAAAATAAAACGAATTTAATTGCATGTTTTTATAAATTTTACAAAAACGTCTCGTCTAACTTACATTTAAAACAAAAACAAAATTTCAAAATTTGTAAAGGGTATAAAAAGAATAAAAACTACTAATTGTGGGGTTTCAGGTTCGATACCTGCCAGAGGTATAATAAATAAACAAACAAATAAATAAATAAATAGATAAATAAAAGTTCAATTTTTCTAAAATTTTTGTTTTCAAAAAATAGTTCTTTTTTTCAAAATTTTGATTTTTTGTTTTTAATAACTTCTGTTATTTTCAAGAATCGGAATTTTTTGTTGAAATCAACAATTTTTATTTTTGTATTTCCTTAAGTTAAAATGATCAGAATTTAGCTTTTTTAATTTAACATTTAATTTTATTAATTATTTTAAACAAAGTTAAAAACTGCTTTCAACCAAATCTGGCATCATTTCCAATTTTACTCTTTCTCTCTCTCTTACCTACAGCCAACACAAATGGGCGTTACAATTCTCTTGCTGCGTTTTTTTTTTTTTTTTTGTTAAATTGGCTAAGAAACAAAATTACCAAACAAGTTTTCTCCTCTTTAACACCCGCCGCAAAACGCTAGGATCCCCCTCCCCCAATATACAATACATAGGTAAAAATCATACACACAATTTTTCTCAACCATAAAAAGAGTTTGTCAAGTCATGTGTTGTATTTAGTTAAAATATTATTTAGTTTCTATTTGAAACGCTCTTAGACAATACTTTAATTCTTAACGATCGCTTAACAGAACGTACTTCGACGTTTGATCTTGGTTTTATTTATTTTTTTTTTATATGATTGTGGATTCGGTTGCCGTCGGTTAATATTCGTAAACAGTCGTAGTTATATGATTTTGTGTTTTGTTGTTTTTGTTGTAACAACTAGAACGCAGAACGTGAAAATATTGTATAAGGTAATAAACGAAAAAAAAAGAAGAAGAAAAGTATCCAAGATAAAGGGTTTAAAGAGTCTCCCAAAGGGCTCTTGTGTGTTTTGTTCTTTAGTATTGTTTAAGACGCCAGACACCTTAAAACCAAGATGCGTGAGTGATTTTTATTTGTGTAAAGATTATAAAAAGTAATGGAAATAAGATCGTTATTTTTTTGAATGAAAAATAAAACGGAAGAATATTTCAAATAAATGATTTTGTGAAGAAAAGTTATATAGAATATGGAATAATAATTGATTTTGAAAATACTTATAAAATATGTTATGTTTATGTTCATAAAATAATTGATAAAGAAATTAATAAAAGAAAAAATATTATAAATTTGAAATAAATAAAAATATTTAAAAAAATTCAAAGTGCCAAAAGTTTACATTAAGAAAAATTTATTATTTATTATAAATAATAAAAATTACAATAAAATTTATATAAAAAGTGCAAATATTTTTTTACCAATTGAAATTTATAAGACTAAACTAATATTGGATATTTAAGGATTACCTTTGAAATTAAAACACTGTAAGTATTTTAATATTGTGAGGGTTTGATTTATTATCTAAAATGTTGGACATAATCGATTTTTTTAAATATGGCTATTGTTAGCAAGCAGCTAATAAAAAATAAATTATTTTGAAAAAATAAATTATTTTAGAAATAAATTATTTACAAGTTTTTAAACTAAAAAATTAAGTCATCGCCATTTTAAAAACTAAAAGACCAAATTTTTGGTAACTTAGATCAAAGAGGTTTAAATTGAAATTAAATTGATTTTTAAACAAAGATAATTTTATAAAATTAATGAAAAAATAATAAATAAATAATATAATGAAATCGTCTTGCCTAGGCCTAGAACTAGTTTCTGATTTTTTTTGCTGAGAATTTGAATAACAATCGCAAATTAGTAACCTGTTGAATATGGCCCGTAAAAAAAAAATTAACTTTAATTTATGAACTTTTTAATTCATTACTAATAAATTCAGCGACATTGGAGTCAAATCAAAGCTGCAATGTTTTAAATACTATTCAAAAGTCAGTGGTTAAAATCTGTCGAAGCTGACAGTTATCTCTGAATATGTTTTTAATTGACTAGACCTGAAAAACCTTGATAATAATATTTATAGATTTTAAAAATGACTTTCTGAAGTTTTATTGAAAAATTTAATTGTTTTGTAATATTATTTGAAAAATATTAAATAATATACAGTGGGACAAAAAAAGAGAGCCTTATTTCGATGTTTTTAAATTAAAAAAATTCTAGCCCAATAAATATCGTTAAAAATATCACCATATTCAACCACTGCTGGATGTAAAAAGCAATTCTCAATCAAATCAAATTTTCTTTCTTAAACATTCTTGAACGCTATCCTTTGGAATAGGTAAAAATATATATTTTATTATCAATTAAATTTTGAGAAAAAAGCAAAATAATTAAACCATATTTTTGTAAAAATAGCAAGTGTCCACTTTGATAACCTTTCACGGATGGACAAATAAAGATTTTCAAGAAAAAAAAAAGAAGAATACATTTTAACATTGAAATCGTTTTGAATTTATAGAAGTTACGAGCTTTTAAAGTTTTTTTCATATTCGTGGTGGTCAATTTTGACAACTCGTAGCTTATTCTGTATTATAACGAGGTGACCATAAGAGCATTTTGCCAAAAGTTTAAATGCTTCTCTAATACTAAAACTCCTACACATTTCAGTACAATTCGAACAGAAGTTTAGAAAATACAAATGTATAACCTCTTTTTTGCGATCGAAATTTTTAAATTAATTTTACTGAAATATAAACGTAATAGAGCTCGTTTTATGCCCAAGATATCTAGTTTTATGGCTGAAACTTAAGGTCGATATTTTTTTACGATTTAAAGTTTTTTGAATAAAAAATTTAAACTTTTCTCGAAAAATATTATTCGCTAAAATTTTCAAAACTAGAAGCTAGATCCAAAAGTGATCCTAATACAGCTTGAAGGTGATTGGAATTCAAATTTGTTGATATTTAATTTAAAATAATGGGACGAATCATTTTTAAGTTATGCTTAAAAATCTTATGCAACTTTTTGCACTTTTATATAGCGCTTTATCATACAATTTAAAATCAAATCAAAGTTTTTTAAAAGCAATTTTTTTAAAGCCAATAAAGTGAATTAATTTTTTTCATTCATAGCTAATCTTCTACCATATAATGTAAATAGATTAGTCCAAACACTGTTTAATATAACTTAATTAGGAATTACATATTTATGTATGTAAAATTATTATTATTTAAATTACACTTTGCTACAAAATGAGACTTTTTATTTTTCTAATGTATGTTGGAAATCTTCTTAAGGATATCATATCATAACAATTTTTAAAAATTCGAATTTATTATTTAAATTTAAAGATATTTCGGAAACCTATTTGAGGTTAGTTAAATCTCATAGCTCAGTATAATTTAAACCAATTTATGAAGTAGAAGAATTTAGCTTTTTAACTATATAACAATCGTTTTTTTATATTCGAAACAAGTCGATATGTACTTACTCGATATTTTTAAATAAATGTTCTTTTTTCAAGAAATTTTACTTTATTTATTTTAACTAAATATTTATATTTCTAAATACGATTTGAAATGTTATTTTATTTATACACCAATTTGAAATCGGTTAAAAACTCAAAAAGTTATTAAAGATTTTCGAAAGTTTATCAGAAGATTGTTCATTTTATTTTAAATGTTATGGAGCACACTTTTTGGAGCAAAAATGGAAAGTGTGTGGACAGTTTCAGTAAGTCATTAGTAGAGAGAGAATTTTCATACATTTTTCAATAAGGCCCCTTAAAATATGTTTTATATGCGAGTGTAATTTTTTGAATGCATTTTTTGAATGCATGAAAATCCGCCCCCAATTCATTAGAGATAGAATAGAATAATTTGTTTAGTTTTTGTAAAATTTTTTTATTAAAAATTTTCCTGTAATTTTTAAAACAGTTTAAAAATAAAAAAGAAAATGACATATTTAATACAATCATTTCAGCATGCATGCGAAAACAGTTTTTGGAGCATTTTTTTGCTGTCTTGGAAATGTTTAACACTTAGTAGTAATGTTCTTAAGGAGACAATTTTTATAGATACAAAGTTATTATTTATATAAATTTATTTTCAATTAAATATTTAATAGAGGATATTATTTTTTGTATTCTCAAAATATGAAAATTAAAAAAAAAATTAATATAATTTTTAAAATGGTCAATACCCAAAATGAAAAAATTTGTTTTTCTTCTTTTCAAAACCATTACCAGCTGCTTTTTATTTACATTTTAAACTTGCTTTTATGTGTATAATTACATTTAACATGTAATCCTGGAGTAGTTGAAAAACAAAAGACTTAAGTTACAAACTTTTTTTAACACACTTAAAATCAATTGTTTAACATCAATAGTTAACATTCTTAATAAAAAAAAACAACAATATTTTAATCAATAAAATTTCTTTTTAAATTAGTTGTATCATTTCAAATTTTAATTATTTATATAAAATACTTAAAATAAATTAAAAATTCTATAGAATTTAAATTAAATAAGAAAAAATATCACAAACAAGCTCATTTGACTGACTATTATTAATGGAACTTAAAAAAATATATTAATATTAATACTATTATTGTTTGATTAAAAATTTTGTTGCTAATGTTGTTGTTGTTGTTTAAGCAATTAAATTTTATTCCCACCATAATGCAACTAAAAAATTTTGAAAATTTAAATGTTAAATGAAACAAACATTTCAACGTTTTCATAAATTAAACATTTTTTTCTATAAGTTTTTTTTTTATTTTAATTTTTTTTTTTCAAATACAATTATTAATGCCTCGTCAAATGAAAAAATACTTGTATTATTCATAAATAAAACAAACTGTCAGTATAAAAAATAATAAATAAAATCAAGAAATATATAAAAATAATATAGTAAAAAATATATGTATTATAAAAAAAAGCTCAACTAAATAATGGCCAGCACGCTTATTTACTATTTATAAACCGAAAAATATGAATATTCTGTTTTCTTTTACAAAATACAATTGTTGCATTAATCAACAACAAGAGATGAAAAAAAAGAAACAAAGTTATTTCTATTCTTTTTTTTTTTTTTTTGTTATTTATTTAAATAAAAATACAAACACACCAAAAAATTTTAAAATAAATATAAAAAAGATTCGATTCAATTCGCTTCGTTTCGGTGGGGGTATGGTTTAATTTGAACACTTTTATGCTCGAGTGTAAAGCCACTTATCAATACTTGTAATCTTTATTTGATCTCAATTGAACAATGATGAATAGACAAAATAATATTATTAACAATAACAGTTAAGCTATCTTTAAATAATAATAAAAAAAAAAAATAAGTAATAATATGATAACAATGAGATCCAAGTGTGTGTGCTTATTTTTTTATTTTGGGGTATTTCAGATTTTTTTCTTGGTTTTTCTTTAGCTTGATTTTATCTGGTTTCAATTAAATAGCGAGCACAAGTAGAATCTAAGAATTATTTATTTGCTATTTTATTTTAAATTTTAGAAATTTGTTTGTGGAAGACCACTGTTCGAATTGCTATTTGGTGGGATCTTCAAATTAAAATAGATTTACTCTTTTATAATGGGGGTATATTGGGTTTGTCATTCCGTGTGTAGCATGTCGAAATAATCATCTAAGATCCCATAAAGTATTTATATACTGGGTCTTCGTGAAAATCTAAGACGATCTAACGATATGTCCGTCTGTTGAAAGCAGTATAGAGCTAGAGGCGGACTTCCTAGGGGGACGAAATTTGGTTCAAAAATTTTGTTTTTGGTATTGAAAATTTTGTTTGGTATTGAAAATGAGCAAAATCGGAGTATAAACAAAAAGTTATTAACAAAATACTAGAAAAACTGGATGTGCGTCGTAATTCCAGTTTATACTTTTCGGCCGTTTTGTGGAGTGGTGATTGTAACATAACCATTTACAGGCGCCGTTACTGGAGGAGATAATTTGGAAGAAAGATCATTGGTCGCAATAACATACCTGGAGTTCATCAATATATTGAAATTTGTTGATTGTCGCTCTTATAAATCTTATACTTGCAAATTTAATTTTTATAATTTTTAAAATAATTTAAAAAATAATGTAAATAAATGGTTCAAAATTATTTATTTTATAATAATTATAATTTTTTTAATATACAAAAATATGAATAGATAATAACAACATAAAAGTTTACAAACAAAGTCATTGTTAAATTACAAATAATTGATGTTTAAAAGCAAACAAAAACAAAATTTGTTTTTAAATTTACAAAAATTATAATTGGCGTCTGTTCAATTAAGAAAAATATGGTATCAACGAATTTGGTAATTAATAACACAATTAACTTGTTGTAATTTTTTTCTGTGTTAAAAATGAAATAAAGGAGATTGCGCCACTTATTTAAACATAATTCTAGAACCATTTGCTGGATTTGAAATACCAGAAGATTCGAAATGAATAACATCTAATCTAGTTGTTAAATAATATATCTAAGCTAGATATATTATACAATTTTTTTGATCTAGTTATCTTTGAAAAATATGTCAGTTATTATTTTAAATAAAAAACATGTCGATTTGTTGTGAGTTTGGTCAAGATGAGTGAGAAGTACGTGCTAAAATTATTACAAATTTTCAAAAAAAAATCCAAATTGGTCCTACAAAAAATTGGCCAAAAAATTAAAGGTCTGTCCTCAAAGTGTTTCTAATATTATTAAACAATATCAGGAGAATTTGACCATTGATAGGAAACCTGCTTCTAGAAGAAGAAAAAGTCCAGATGATATTAGGAAGTCCAAGAAAATAGAAAGCATATTGAAAAGAGCTACAAACACATCTGATAGAAAAGCAGACTGGTTATCTCAGTGCTCTGAATATTTGATGTGAAAAGTTAAAGCCAATGCAGGCTTTAAAACGTACAAAGTCCAAAAATAGGGCACATAAATTAAAATTAAATTTCATTCAAAAATACTCATGCTATATAATGGACGACGAAACGTAAGTACTGGCAGATTTTTCGCAGCTTCCGGGTCAAAATTTTAATATTGCTAATGCTCGAGGAAATGTTGAAGATAAGTTTAGGACTCAAACGCAGATGAAATTTCCTAAAAAATTCCTGGTATGACAAACTTTTGCAGTTTTGGCAAAAGAAGCAAGTCATTTGTTACAGTGGACTCTATAAATACTGAAATATACATCAAAGAATGTCTTTGTAAAAAGCGCTTCTTCCTTTCATAAGAGAGCACAATGTGTCCACATATTTTTGGCCCGATTTGATACGGTAAGAAAGCGCTGGAGTGGTACCAAAACGATAGCATAGTTTTTGTACTAAGAGAGGTCAATCCTCCAAATTGTCCGCAGCCAAGACCAGTGGAGAGATATTTGGGCTCTTGTGAAAAGAGCATTGAAGAGCAAAAAAGAGTTGTCCCAAAGTATGGAAGATTTTAAAAAGAAATGGGAAAACTGTTCCATAAAAATTACTGAAACAAGAATGAAACAAAATTTAAATAAAAAAACATTTGTTAAAAATTTATATATTTATATATTATATATTTTAAATATTCTATCATTAAGCTGAATATCATACGATTAAAACGAGCTATATTTTTTTAAAATCGATAGAGATAGAGACTTTATTCAAAATTAAGTGAAATGATACAAAAAATAGAAATCAATAAAACCATAGAAAATGGTTGTCTTCACTTATAGAGCTTTATTTTTTGAAGAAAAATTTTAATTTGTTACTGTGTTATTAACTTGTTAAATAAAGCAAATATAGTATTTTCAAACCAGACATCTCAGAAAAAATTGCTACAAATTCACTAAAATTTTTAATAAAATGTGAAAGTATGCGGAAAAAATTTGCAACAATATTAAAAATTTTGTAAACCTTAGATTATTCTTTCAAAAGATAATTTATTATGTTATTTATATATGTCCAATATTTGCATGCCTTTTGTACACTTTGGGAGCACTTCTGAAGGACTTCTTTATCATGAGTTTAAAAATTCCATATTGAAACTCTCCGAACTTGTTAATCGGTTATTATATTCTAGTTTATCTTTGGATTTTTTCGATAGGATTATACAAACTCTCCTCTGTTTAAATTGGTCCAAAGCTTATTAATCGAATTGAAAATTATTTGGAGGTTTTTAATTTTGATACTTTATTTTTTTTTCTTCTTATCCCTCAAAATTATTCTGTCGTTATATACAGATACTGAAGTAGTTTAGAAGATATATCTTCATTGGATAATATAGTTTGATATTTCTTTTTATGAAATTTATCACCTCTGCGTTACATAGCTTAATACATAAATAAAAAATAAAAAATGCAGTCAAATCAGAATTTTTTAAAAGATAATTTGCCATAAATTGCCCTTGATCCATACGATTTTTTTTTTTTTTTTTTGAAAAACGTTTGGCCTTAATTTTGCCTATAAATGGATTTATAATAAAATAAATTTCTTTGACACTTTTTAAATCATTTTATGTGAGATAAATATAAAAATAATGTAAAAAATTACACATTTTTTTCTTTTTTTTTTTTGTTCAAATAGTTTCTTTCTTGTTAAAGAAACTGGAACTCCAATTTTCATGCGAATTAACATATTATAATGGGAAAATATGCAGTTATTAAAATGAGTGATAAAACTTTGTTATCATAAATATACTATTATTAAATGGAAGTCAAATTAGATTTTAGAATTGTTAGAAAAAAACAATAATAAATAAGTAAATAAAATGTTCGCCTCACATAAATTTTTTTCTTCGAAAATCTCTTGGCTGTACTTTTTCTATTTTTTCTATCAATGGGCCTATATCTACTGAAAAAAAATCCTTTGACTCCCTTTGCCATCTGAGTTAAAATGTAAATCATAATTTAAAAAATTACAAATATTTTTTCAATGTAGTTCGGTTTTTATTAACATTTTGAAGAAATTAGAATTTTGGTTTTCATACAATTTTGACAAAATACATATGTGGCCATACAAAATTGATGATAAAGTATGTTTATCATTAATACACTGTTTTTAACCAGCGCCGAAAATTTTGTTGCAATTTTATTCCGCATACGTTATTCAAAATTCTCATCACTAGGTTTGTATTCTATTTCTTCATATTATTTTTAAAATTTCATTTAAGTAGAAAAATTACAATTATATCCGCTCAAATTATTTTCCATACCTTATATAAATTAATTTAATAGAAAAACTTTTAAATAAAATTCAAATCTAAAAAAATAATAATAAGAAATACAATAAAAACCGTAAACAATAGAAAAAAAAAAAAAGATTTCAGGGCAGAAGATCAATTACCAAATCATAAACAGCCATATCAAAACCAACATGATTGATGACTTTAACTATACAAGAAATCACACACTCACACACTTACACATAATAGAAAGGGAGTAAATAAAATTAAATTTAATAAAGTATTGTTTGGCACTTAAAAAAAATCTTTTCAAAACTCTCATACATAAAAATTTTATAACAATATTATAAACCTCTTTCTTCTTAACAATTTTAATTTCATTTAGAAAAAAAAAGTTTAAATAACTTCATTATTTGTACTTGAAATTCATTAAAATATAACAATTGTCATAATAAAAACTTAAAAAATGTCAAAACTTTTTTAAAAAATAGACGAGACTATATTGTATGCATGTGTGTGTGTATTAATGTACATAACTCATCATGTCCGGCCGGAAAAAAGAAGGGAATCCACAAACTCTATTTCTTTTTTACATTGGGTGTCATTGGAGGCAAAATCTTTCCTCCTCCCTTTCAAAAAGAAGCGAGAAGGCAAGGACTCTTAAATAATTAAATATGCTCTCTTATGTGCATTTATAAAAGAGTACGCTAATATTAAAAAGGCCGAAATTGAATAAAAAAAACTATATGCGGGCTGCCGTCATTGACGACACTTAAAATAAGATTAAATGATTTTGATATTTCTGTTTGTAACGAGAAAATTTATAAGTGGGTGATATACCTTCTATATCGCATCTAATGAAAGTGAAGCAAGAATTAGAATCGGATTTTTTTTTTAAGGAAGCCGAGGCACTGTAGCCAGATTTGACGATTTATCGTCTTTTTGAGGATTTTTGGTTCTAAAAATAGCCGATTTTTGTTTCAAATTTGACGATTTTTTCTAAAAGGAGATTCAGAACTACTTTTTGCATTTTTTATATATTTTTCTTTAAAAGCATATTAGTTGGTATATAAATATTAACAATTTAAATACAAATTTTCTTAAATGGTTTATTTATAGGAAAGATTAATGTGAACCAATTTAATATTATATTCGATTCAATTACGTACACTTTTATTATGAAATGGTGAATAAAGTCCAAAACACTTGGGTAATTTTTGTAAAGACTTTAATTTCATAATCAGGGCAATGGAAATACTGAAATAGCAGTACTAAGTATCCAAATACATTTTTGTTGAATTGAAATTTAAGTGTCTTATATTTTATACAAAAAGGTCTATATGTTTTTTTAACTCTTCAAGAGACATGGTAAATACTTAACTTAGTTCTTGTTAGAAAGGCATACAAACATTCATATACATCATTTTTTTTTTTTTTTATATATCATCAGACTTAAAATTAATGTAATTTTTATTAATTACTTTTTAATTTGAAATTAAATCATAAATAAAGCAAATTTTTCATAAAATATCATAGAATATGTTCACTAACTTGTAAAAAAAAACCCTAATTTTTGCTGCTAACGATTTTTAGACGATTTCAAATACTCGATTTGACGATTTTTTTCCAAATTTGACGATTCTTCACCAAATTTATCTGGTAACTGTGAGCCGAGGCTTTCCTTGAGGAATTTTCATAAAAGGCAAAGTGGAATGTGTTTAAACTTTTTTTCGGAGAGGTGAGGATGAATTCACAAAGGTCTGCAGTGATGAAGCACTAACATATTTTCCTGCTGGGCACGTGCTTGCCAGCGCACTTGTGTGTGGTATCGTGTGTTCATTTGTAGACTAATGGCGCCAATCAGTGTTGTCGTTTTGGTTATTTTTAACAAAGATTTGTTATTTTATTTTCCAATGTAAAAAAGGTGACTTTTTTCCATTTTGGTTATTTTTTTCTTTTTTTTTGTTAAACCAAAATTTAATTTTTATAAACTAGATTTAAAGTGCCATTTATATTATTCTGTAAACCTCGCATACATAATTTTGTGCTTAAAAGCCGTAATAAATTTAATGAATGTTTTTAAAATTTAACTGACATCGATGAAAAAAAAACACAATTTTAATGACATCAAGAATGCTAATGAAGTGTGTTGCTGAACAGAAAATACGTATTCCATTGTCTAATCTTACTCCAAAGATTCTAGTTTTGTTCCGCCAAACAGAAACAATTAGTAGGTCAATTTTGAAAGATCGGTCTCCCATAGAAGCTATATTAATTAATTTTAAAACTTAAGAAATAAATGAATTAATTTGCTCTATCTATTACCTATAAAATTATATAATCAAAAAACTCCTGACATAAGCATATTTTTTGCAGTCGTCAATGGGTGAAAATGTGACGTGATAGAAATGTTTCATTTAACATTCCACGCTATATCTAGGCTAAGGAATAATAATTTGGCAGAGCTATTCGCGATATAATTTTTTATGCCCAATTATTGATCTGCGTTATTAGGGAATCAGATTTGAAAAACTTAGGTGACAGTAAAAAGGAAATTTCATTAATGACAAATTATATAAAAAATTATACGGGGTGCAAAATGTGTAATGTTTTTCTCTAAAGTGTAAAATGTGAAACTTATTCTTTTACATATAAATTATGCAAAAATATGCCATTTAAATTGCTAAAGTAAGGATTTATAATTTAAGATTTTATATGAAAATATGACAAAATATGCTATTAAGACAAAAATATCGAAAAATATAATGTTATGACCAAAATATGCGAAAACATGCTGTAACAAGTCGATGCTAAATTTTTAAAATTGTCTGAAATGGATAAATTAATAAACTAACAGTTTGGTTCATTTGAAACCCAGAAAAATATAATTTTGCATATTTTGAGTTGCCCTGAAAATTAAATTTGTATTATAGAACTATAAACTATAAATATTCTAAATGAAAAACGTTAGTTATACCTGTTATTATTTATAAAACATATCCTTTAATACGTTTTTGCTTTCCTTAATCTTAAATTTATTTATATTATTAATATATTTAAATAACATTAACATTAAAGAAATTGATGGCGATTAATTACCAAACAATTTATTTACATACATTTTTTTAAATGCATTTTTGTCCTAAAGTAATACATTCTTGAGAGAGAGCATTATATGGGTGCTATGGTTAATCTAATTTGAGCCAAATTTTATTAATATACGAACATTTATGTGGGATTTAATAAAATTCACAAAGGTCTTGACAAAATTTTTGGGAGAGGACCCTATGTAGAAGCTACAATTAATTTTAAAGTGATACTTTTGAAACTGAATGCTATTTTATATGTTTTATTTGTGCTGAATTTTGTAGAAATACCCTTATACGTATATAAGATATTTGAGCTTCAAATATTACACGAAGAGAATATTTGTTTGTGGACTAGGTGAAATGATGAAAAAAATGTATTTTGTTTAGTTATTAAAACTGTGCAAGACAGCATAATTAAATAATAAGGGTACTCATTTAAACGTTTAAGTTTCCCATTTGTACAATTGTGCAAATTTGCACATCATGTTTCATGAACCTCCTTTTCAAATGTTGTGGAATATTATGTAAATAATTGAAAAATTTTATCGAAAGCAATGATTCAAGCAATGATTTCATTATAATTAACGTAACTATAATTTTTTACATTGCTTTTATTAAAAATTTTTAAATATAAACAAAATCCAGCCGATTTAAAAATGCACAATTAAACAGGGCAAGTTTGCGAGACTAAATAGACGTGTAAACTTATAGGTCATGTACAAATGATTTTCCATACAATTTTTGAAAGTTAATTTGTGAATGTGCAAACTTGCACACATTACACAGGATTTTACGCGTTTTTATGAATACCCTTAATAAAAGTATAAAAAGGGCAACATATTATTTTACAAATAATTGCATTAAAAGTGTTTTATCAATCCCGATGTATTTTCAATTGGAACACAATTTCGTATATAATTTTTAAATTAATTTATTAAAATTTAATATATGTGTGTACTTTGTTACATGAACAATTGATATTGAATCTTTTCGCCAAACCTCCCAATAAAATATCACTTACTTTAAATATTTAGATTTTGGAATTCATATTACCAAATCAGATTGGATAAGTCCCTATAAAAAAACAACTATTGTTGTCAGTCTTTTTCTGTGAACATATAATTGTAAAAATCAACTTTATTTTCTATTACTGTCCGAGCCAGCTTTTTTACAATTATAAGTTTATAGTAATCTGGTTTACTTTCGACATCATATTGTAAGAAGATGAGAATAATTAAATTTTCATTATTAAACTTTAAATCCCGATCCCCTACAAAATTGGATCAGGGACCACATTTTGATAAACATTGTTCTAAACAGTTAAATTTTAAATACTATTTTTTTTCCTAAAGAATAACTAAAGCTTATGATAACTTTGAATTTTTAAAGTTTTGTTATTTTTTTCCAAAATTTTGGTTAGAAAAAATTTTCTTGTTATCCCTATTCTAAACAGTTAAATTTAAATATTTTTCTCGTTTGAGAATTTTCGACAAATTTAAAAGCAAGTTAAGATTAATTTAAAAAATGTATAAAAATTATATCAACTTTTAAATAGATAATTCTAAAATCTTAATTTTGTTTTTTTTTCTAATTTGGTTACTTTTTTTTCAATATTTTGGTTACCAAAAATATTTTGCTGTGGCAACACTGGCGCCAACCTACAAACATTTGAAAAAAAGATAAATATTTTCTTTTTGTAATGTCTGTATATGAATGATAAAAATGAACTTTTAATAACTTTATAACTTTTTTATTCTATTTATAGTTCTGTTCCAGTACTTGTCCAGTATGATTTAGTTAAATATAACAAGTTACTCTGTGTGTAATTTTTTAGGTCATGGAAATATAACCATATACGGACACCACTACGTGATAAAAGATCAAACAAAAAAAAAAAAAAAAGACCCGTGTCTCAAAGTTTTGCCTAAAGTCATGCACTTTTTTATGGGCCCCCAAAGATTTGGGGCCTCGGTGTCATTTTTGCAAAAAAGTGAACATTTTCTCAAGCTCATATCTTGCAAACCGTTCGGAATTTTGATTTACTCTCTGAGAAATTTTTCACTTTTGCGGCTACTTTTGCGCTACCAAAAGAATCCTTCCTAGGAAGTTCATATGTTTTAGAAAGTTGTTTATTGAGATCTTAGGTATATTTTTGTATTTTATTGTTTCCTTGAATATTGAACGGTTTGCTACCTATGGACCTGAACAGGGGAAAAGAGGTAAAAAGAATCGATTTTGATCTTGAAGACGAAGTTTCTTTTATAAGTTCACAATTTTAGTTCTTTATGATAAGAGCTACAACTTTGCCTCAGAGAGTGAATCAAAATTCCTAACGGTTTGCAAGATATGAGCCTGAGGAAATGATCACTTTTTTACAAAACTGACACCGAGGCTCCAAATCTTTGGGGGCCCATAAAAAAAGTGCATGACTTTGGGCAAAACTGGAAGACACGGATTTTTTCTTGGTCTTTTATCACGTAGTGGTATCCGTATATGGTAATATTTTTTCGTGTTGCACTGTGTTACCTAACTTCCGGTTAATATTAAACTAAAAGATATTTTTTTATTTAACAGTATTGAAAAGTTAGTTAACTTTCAGTTAGTATTTTTAGTTTTGTATCTAAAATGAAATTTTTACATGGAATTTATTATCTGGAAAAGGATTCTCGTAGTTTATGTTAGAGCTATGATCAATTTTAAACCAGTTAATTTAAAAAAATATATTTATATGAACAGACACACACAGACAGACATCCTTAAACCCCACATATGTATGCATATATATAAATAGAGACATTCTCAGTCTAATACTTTATTGTGGAGGTCTTAAAAAAGTTTATATGTTTTCGCGGATCCCCTTAAATGTTGCCAAGGATTGCCACTCGAAAACTACAGCAACATTTAAAGTTGACCGCGTATAGCTCAGATTAATCATATAATAAGTATAACGTAATAGTTCAATGAATATAAACAATCAATTAAATCAATTTCGTTCTGAATCTGTTCAGGAATCTGGGTATAATGAAATTTATTAGAGATATATGAACATTATTTTTGACAGTGGAACAAATGTAAGAAATATGGTCAAATATGTTAATTTTTGCCATATAAATTGCTGTAATGAATTCCATATTAAAAAAATTCAATTAACACAGTACTTATTTTATTTTGCATCTAAATTTAATAAATATATTCAAGTAAATATAAAATAAAAGTAAAATTTAAGTTAAATTTTATTTCTAACTTAAATTTTTAATTCATTCAATCATCTACTTGATTGATTGATTTGATTATTTTTTTTTAATTAGAAAATTTTTTCTATTTTTAATTTTTTACAGTTTTTAGTAGTTGATCATTATCATTTCCTGTGTATGTAAGACATTTAAAACCCCGTTCCAAGAGAACATTTTTATGGTGGTTATTTTATATTTTTTTTTTACCAAAATATGCTACTTTATAAAGAATTTTTAACTCGAACTTTAATCTCAAGGTTAACATAAAAATTTTTATATTGCCCTTTTAATAAATATCTGGAACCATGTAAACGATTGTTTTAGATTGCACATATGTTTTATTTTTGTATAAAATAAGTTAAAAAAATGGAAGAATTTTTTCGACTAAATTTAACTTAAAGTTAGTGCTAACTAAAACTTTGTGTTAGTGAATTTATTTTAACTTTTTGTTTAAACTGAAAGTTAGTATTTCATTTCCAGTTATTGTTTTATTGTTAACGGAACTTAGTGAGAATTTATAGTAAAGCATTCCTGTACTAGGAATTTATGTGTATTTTGTTGTTTTTCTGACAATTTCTGACTAATTTTGACTAAAACCTGTAAATTTGACGAGTACTGAAATAGAGCTTATATCAAGAGCATTAAGTTATTGAAAACAAAATCAAAAGTAATCACAGAAAATCGAAGTACTAATAGAAAAATTAAAGATTAATAGTTAACAAAAAAAAAAAAAAAATGTTTTATTTAATATATTTATTTAATAGATGACGTCAAATATATTATTTATATGGTATCTTAGCATGAATTTTAGATATATAATTTCTTATTGTAATAATGTAGAAAATTGAATACGCTTTTAGAGTTTCTTACTTAAGTCTTTTGTTTTGATCCACCTGCCATTAAAGCGTATTAAAGCAGATTTATTTTAAATATTTCTTTTTAGCATTAAACATCAATCCTTATTATATTTATAATAATAAAATTTATTGTAAAATAAACAGATGAATTGGTTAACTAATTTTTGATTTAATATTCATTGAATATTTAGCAAAAAATGGTTCATGAAAAAAGTTTTTTTTTTTTGTAATACCCGGTCTATTGGTCAAAATATGTTTGGGCTATAAGATAGTTTAAATAATCCTCAATTTTTTTAGCTTTTAACTGAGCCAAATGCACAAATTTATTTTAAACTAATATAAATTCCATATTACAAGATTCTGCAACAAGGAAATGAAAGTGCTTGAGCCACTTATTTAAACATATATCTAGTTCAATTTTTTTTGATTTGAAAACAAAACTATACGGATTTATTTTTTTCTTATCTGCCTTATAGTTTTGCACATATCCTGAAATATTTGGGGGAAAAATATGCAATATTCTTTCTTTTCTTTTAAAATTCATAAAAAATTTAAAATTACGAAAATAGTAATTTGAATTCCCCAGCTATAAAGCTGGATATCTTGTGAAAATAACGAGCCTTATTTAATTAAAATCAAGGCTGTAATTTTGACTTTATTCACAATTAAATGAAATGATACAAAAAATAGAACACAATAGAACTGTAGTAAATTGTTTTATTTTTTAAAGTAATACGATCAGCGTTTTCCTTTGTAAAGAAAGATGTTACCTTGTTAGAGTGTAGAACATTTTTTAAAGCCTCACAAACTGCTACTTTTTTACGATTTAAAACAACAAAAAATGTGCGCACAATTTTGCTATTGTTCTATTTTATTTGTTAAAGTATTTACATACGAAGAAAAAATTTTAAGTAATACGTTTACAAACAAAGCCAATTTTAATTTAATTCCGAAATTGTAGAATATTTCATCAAAATATTGGTACTTGGTAAAATTTTTGTAAAATTAAATTTTTTGGTACAAATCGAAAATTTTCTGTAATATCAAATTTTTGGTGAAATTTCGAATATTTGATGAAAAATCATATTTTTTATGAAATTTCGTATTTGGTAAAATTTGAATTTTTGCTAAATTACGAAAATTTTATGAAATTTTGGTTATCAGTGTTGCCAGTTTAGCCTTTCTAAGGCTAAATCTAGCCTTTTTATTTAGCTTTTAACCTCAAAATTTTCGTTTTAGCTTCTAGCTTTTTTTTAACCATTTTGATTTTTAAAATTGCCATAAAAAGGCTAAAATTTTAATATTTCAACAAAGTAGAAAATAATTTCTTATTTGCTTTTACTAATTTTATTTTCTAACTTAAGCATTTTTGTGTATTAATTCGGGCTGCCAACAGAGACGCTGCAGGTGAAAATTTTTTTAAATATAAATAATCTCAATATTTTGTGCAAACTACTGGCTGCCTGCAAAATGATCCAAAGCAAAATCGCCCAAATCAAATATAGAAAAATCATCCAACTGAAAAATTACCTAAAAGAAATGAATAAATTCTCAAAAAATAAAAAAACTGAAATTCCCGAATGTTTATGAAAAATCACCCTCATCCATGTTCATTGTTACACTTGCTGGTATGAAAATTAATCCATTATATGATAAAATTTCTAAACAAAATCAGCCATATTCAGAATGAAATTAGTTTTAACTTTGGACTGATTAGAATTCAGGTCTGGTTTAAAACGGTTTTCTAGATAGTCGGTCTTCGGCCGGACGCAAAATTAAAATTTTCTGAATTGGATGACTTTTTACTTTCTGATACATGTAAAATTACAAAAAAAAAAAAAAAAATAGAATAAACAAAAGCGAAAAATCACCCAAGATAACAAAAAAGTTTTATCAAAAACTAATTATAGCCCTAAAAACGACGAAAAATCACCGCAAAATTTTGGGTTATTTTTCATATGAAGTATGACCCAAACTTATAAATTTTTGAGCGACGTTTTCTACATTTGCTTTAGGCGAATTTGCTTTGGGTTATTTTGCTGGCAGCCATTAATTCGCACAAAAAATCGAGATTATTTATATTTAACCAAAATTTTTTCCTGCGGCACTTCATTCTCCAAATCGAATATAAATCAACTCATTTTATGGACTTACTTAATCAATTATTATAATTATTATTTTAATAACCTGTATTAACCATATAACATAATATAATTAAAAAATCTTATAAAAGCGAAAAATCATCCAAAAACTTGGAAATGATTAATCAAAATGGATTTATGATTTAAAAATGAAAAAATAAAAAACAATTCAAAACATTAGGTCATTTTTCATATGAAATATAACCAAAATTTTTATGGGAATTTTGGGTCGATTTTTCATTGGATCATTTTGTTGATAGTTTTATTTATAAATTTATTATAATTTTATTTTAAATAAAAAATTTATTATAAAATATATTATTTAAACGCTTAAGTTTCCTATTTGTGCAATTGTGCAAATTTGCGCGACATGTTTCATGAACCGTCTTTTCAAATGTTGTGCAATATTAAGTAAATAATTGAAAAATTTTGTTGAACACAGTGATACATGCAATGATTTTCTTATAATTAACGAAATTATAATTTTTTAAATCGTTTTATTAATAACTTTTAAATATAAACAAATCACAGCTAATTTATAAAGGAACAATTAAACAGGGCAAGTTTGCGAGATTTGTCGCAATTTTTGACAGTTTATTTGCGAGTGTGTAAACTTGCACACATTACAAAGTTTGCGAGGGTTTTGCGCATTTTTATGAGGACCCTTATAAGCTTTTTTCTGACTTTTTTGGGGAATTTAGCTATTTCTGGCTTTTTTAAAGGTCAATTTAGCTTCCTATTTTCTCACCTTCTGGAAACCCTGTTATAGCCAACAGATTTGGTCAAATATCTGATATTTGGTGGAATTATGGAAATTTATGGATAAATAAAATTTTTTGTAAAATTTCAAATATTTGGAAAAATATTGATTTTTTTGTGAAATTTGAATTTTTGGTTAAATGTCTGATATTTTGGCGAAACTATGAAAATTTGGTATTAAGCCGTATTTCTAGTGAAATCTCAGATATGTGGTGAAATTTCGCTTTCTTACAAAATTTTGGTAAAACATCAAATCAAAAATTACTAAATTTAAAAAGTAAATAAAGGGCAGAATACAGGTAACATTTTAGCTAGAAAAAAAACACCATTATTTGTGAATAAAGCCAATGTTTACATATTTTATATAGTACAATTTAAGCATTAATCATTGGTCTTTATATAGTCAAATATGAGCTTTCAATGAATCAAAAAATACAAAAATTCAATGAAAAGTTCGTTGTTTCAAAGATTTGTTTTCCTAATTTTGATCTAATGTATTCAACGAAAAATTCATTGCTTTAACGTATTATTTAATGTTAATTAATACGTTCGTTGAATAAAATAAATAATTTCAATGAACAGTATGTTGACTTAAGGAACTGGTAAATTACTTTTACTGTACATATACGTTGACTCAATGAAACTATACTTTAAAAATGTAACATAATAATAGGCCTGTTCTGTAATCTTTGTATTCATTTGGATATATAAGATAAAACATAACATGTTTTTTTAATAAAAGATTAACGGAATAAGTTAGGATTAAAACCAAATCAACTATTCAACTACTACTCCAGATTTTCTTGATATATCATTTTACATAAAAATTACTTGCTAACTATATTATTTTTAATTTTTGTAAGTGTGACTTTTGAAAAAAAATTTTTACGAAATTTTTCGCGGTATCTCTCAATAAGAATTTAAAATTTATAATCACAATAGAGTACTGCTGGAACCTTCTTAAATGCGCTTTTAACTTGGATTCAATTCTTTTACAATTCCAATTCTGGGTACTTCTACTGTAACCACAAAATTCTAAATTTCTCCAGAATATGTTAAAAACACTGTTGCATGTTACGAGTGTCATCAATGTCTTTGTTATGATTATTTTTGTTTATTCAAACTAAAGAAGTGAAACAATCACATGTCTTATAGCATTTTGAGTAAACTTGTTATGCAACAAATTGTTTTGTAAATTTTTATTGCTTTTAGTTCGATACTACTCAGGACCATTTTCTCGATTATTCGGTATACAAAACTTGTACCTTGGAAAATGAGAAAAGTCATGTTTTCCAGGCTAATACAAAATATTGAAAATATTTTTATTTTTCATTATTTAGAAGCTTTGATAATTCTTTGCCTCGGAGTTCATCTCAGCTTTGTTTATTTTTTTATTTTTTTTAGCTTTGGTTGACTAAAGCTTAGACATAGCTTTAACATGAGTCAAATTTGATTTTGAATAAACAAACGCAACATGCCATTACGCGGCTGAACATGTTTAGTATAGCTCTTAGGAGCTTTTGTACTGATTGGGATTGGAATTCATTCTTGTGACTTTTTATTTTTCTGAACCAAGTTTAATCTCTTTCTTCAGGTCCTTGTTGAGCTTTTTTATTATCCTGAAATGTGATATTTTTGTAAGAATTTACCCAATCAATATTTTCTAGTAAGTTTAAAAGAAAAGTTAAAAAAAAAAAAATAAAATTTTATTTTGTAAAATTTTCTTTGACTGCCATTTGCAATCGGACAAACGACCGGATTTCAAGAATTCGATCTGCTGACATGTTTCTGGAAAATATTGTAGTCAAGTAGGATATTTAAATCGGCAGTAAGACTTATTATGAAAATTTTGTGTTATGTTTTATTCACATACTAAAAATCAGTTATGATTTAGATTTTAAACCTACAGGATCAATAAGAAACAATGACACCAATAAGGAGTTAAGAAGTTAAAAAAAGAAACATGTTCAGAACGAATTTCTCATATATGAGTTGATTATAGATCAACCAAAACAAGCAATACAAATGATGGGAACATAGCAAGAATATTCTTGAAATAAATCTTATTTCTAGATTTAAAATAATTATCGATGTGTTTGTGTGCAATGAACAAATTGATGCTAGAAAATTTGGTGATTATGCGAAGGAAAGAACACGAATATATACAACCAAATATCCATAGAACAATACATATGTCTACAACAGTTCACAAAATCCTTTATCATGGAAAAGATGTCATTTCGTACCACTTAGAGATCTACCAGAGGAAGCCCAGGAAAAAAATAAGGATTGCATATTTTATAGAGAGCACAATACCAAAAATATATCACGAAATTTTACAAATTAAGATCTATTTAATATATTACTGGCAACGTCAGTTCCTTTTATCTCTAGCATTCGAAATCAATGGAAAGTAGAACGTCGGGATTTAGATGAAGAAGCAAAAGCGCTTGTGGAGGACAGAAATAATATAGAACTAAATATGAAATATTTGCTGGCTATTTTCCAAGCAAAAGAATAATAATTATAATTTTCTTTTATTGTTATTTAAGTAAAAAATAAAATAAACATTAAAAAACTTTTAGTTATTATAAAACAAACGATTCTAGTGGGACCTGTTCTAGAGTTGATAAACTGGGAACCTATTTACAAAATTCTCCTGGGTATTATTAAAATGTTTTTTTTAATCTGCTTATAACTTTTTTATATCAAAAGATGAAAAGTCTAAAATATCTTGATTCAAACGTTATAGAGTTTTGGCAGATGAAAAACGATTCTGAACCACTGTACGTTGTTGTATTTTTGTGGGAGAAAAATTAAATTTTTCTCATGTTAGCGCACTTTAAACAAAAAGTACGGAAACAAACCCATGCTCACATTTTAGTTTCAATTATAGATATTTCACTTTTGCTCACTTCTGGCTTTAATTTGAAATGTTTTATGCAGTTCTATAAAACATTATAGAACTATATCTATAACTGCAGATATTTATATAGGCGAAAATTGTAGCCATTTGGTATTCGGCTCTATACAACATAGAGTAAAAAAATTAAAAAAAAATATTTTATTAAAAATACTTATTATAAAAACAAGAAGTTTCTATTATCAATGGAGTTTTGATAGAATTAACTATAAAATTATTGATATCTGAAATATTTTTTAAATTTTCAAATACCTTCTTTATAAATGTAAAACGCAATATATATTTTATTAATTATTTAAACAAACAATATAATAAATGTCAAATAAAATATGTTTATTGTCAATAACTTTTACATTTAAATGCAATTAAGTTTGAAAATAAACTAACAAGTAAATTGTTTCAATAATTATTCTAATTGAAAAATATGTTTGTTTGCTAAAATAGTTCCTTAATTTTTTATCATTTCAGAAAAAAATTTTAATTTTAACCTTGTTATATACACTTTAGTACAACAAAAAGTGAGCAACAATAACAACAACAATAATAAATATTATGCAGCCATAATATTATTGGCATTTTTCACACCTTGTTTTGTTGTACTAAAACACATGCATATAGAAACCATAAAATTAATGATGATGTATCCCGATAAATGTTTAGAAAAATCAGCACTGAGTAATCCAACGCCTCACCTACCAGTGACGATTAATGAAATGCATCATCATCAACAACAGCAGCACCAACATCAACAACAACATCCAGCGCATGCGGTACAATTAGTGCAAACAAATGAAACAAATCATCATCTTCCTCATCCTCATACACATTCCTCCTCCCATCATCATCATCATCATTTACAAATACATCCGCATCATTTAGCTACACATGCAATATTACCACCACAACATCCTGGTAATATGCAACAGCATACTCAACACCAACAACAGCAAACACATCTATTACAGCAACAACATCAGCAACATGCCGCTGTTGTAGCAGCAGTACCATCACCATCAACACAATCACATCATCAATTGCAACAACAACAGCAGCAGCAGCAACAACAACATCATCAACAACACCAACAACAGCAGCAAACGCAACAGGTCACTGGTCAACAACATCCGCAACAAACAACAAGTCAACAAACCACACAAACCCACAGTAATCAACAGCAGCAACAACAACATTCTGCTATGTTTACACGGTAAGTTAAAAATAAAAAACATCGCAAATTTTCCCAAAACTGTCAGTTGTCAGGCTATAACATTTATTAAATTATATTTACTTGAATAGTTTATGTTGTTGTTACTTTATAAATAACCATGTTGTTGTCATTGGCAAGCGAAGAATATAAGCAACAACAAGAAAAAACTTAAATAATTAAAATACAGCTGTTTTGTGTTTTTATTTTTTTATTTTTAGTTTTTCTATTAAGTAAAATGTTTATTATTCTGGTTTTAATATTAACCCAACTTTAACCTTCAATTGCTGGCATATGGAATGTTAATGGAGTTTAACTTTGTTTTATTTTATTCTAACAGAACTAGAAGTATGAATTTGTAATAGTTATAATTCTAATATATTTATATATTTTAACAATAGAGAGTCTAAATTTAAATTGCAGATTGTTTTAAATTAATTGAAAAATAAGCAAATTTGTTTTGTAGTGAGAGGACTTTTTTTAGTTTGTTTGTAGTACTAAATGAGCAAAAAGTACTTCATTGGGGTTAGAAATGACTTGAAGTTATAAAAGACGAATAAGAGGGAATATTAAAAAAGTCATAAGAATCAAGAAAATTTATTAAACTAGCAACACCTTTCAATTTAATCCTGAAAAATTAATTTATTATTTATTTATTTATTTAGTTACATATATTACAAAACAGCTGAGAAAATCTTACAATTGCTTATAGAATAGTTAAAATACTTATACTAAAGATATTTATACTAAAAATTGTTGGAGTTTAACAAAGGAAGGAGCCTAGTTTCTTCAAAATAAAAATATCCTTAATTTAAAATTCGATTAATGATAAAATCAAGAGTCTATAGCTCTTATCACCAGCGCGCATGCTAGGAGACTAGGGCTTCCATTTAACGACTTTTGTAGAAGTTGTCGAGATGAGGAAGAGGAGGAAACGAAGATTAGGACTGCTAATTTTGGCAGTCTGTTTGTGCATGTATTTTCAGATTTCTCTGATATTGATATCAGATAGATCAATTCTTTCATACATTCTTCGGGCAGTGTAATTTTAATTGTTTTATAATTTTCGTGATCTACGATCAAGTATGAGATATATCCTATATAAATTCTATGCCCTTTAGTTTGCCATGGTTGTGGCGGGTTAAAAGGGAAAATTTTAAACTTTTTAATTTCAAAAACTACTGGGAGTAAATGGCATAAGCTAGGGACCTAATTTATACTACGTTTTTGTAGTATTATTTCTCCTTCACAAAAAGTAATTAACATATTTGTTCTAGTTCTTCAATTCTCCTTGGAGACTTCTACGACTTCAGCTAAATCTAATCTGCAATTATAGAAATGATTTTAGTTAAAGTTAATCTAGACCTCTATTAAAACTTACGGTACAAGCTAATACTTGATTATATTTAATCTTTTGATTACAGCTAATTTAAAATTATCATAATACCTACAATAAAACTTAACCTGGAACTATATAAACATTAACGATTACGGTTTATTTTGGAGTATATAAAGACCAAAAATTTTAATTATGTAAGAATCAATGATTATAGCTTATCTGGCTTTATGTTAGTAACTTCGTTTAAAGCTATTATGTGGTTAAAGATTAACGGTTAGAATTAATCTGGGTATTTCTTAAGACATTTGATTATTAGACAGGACAACCAAAAATATGCTATAAAAAACGTATTTTATGCGCATGAAAAATGCTCTTAAAATCAAAAATTATGTCGTAAAACTTAAAAAATATGCTCTTAAAATATTATTTTTTCTAGCTAGGTTTTAAATTATCTTCTATTGTCATGCTAAAAATAATTTGATTTTTATTAGCAATTGCTAACAAATATTTTCTTTTTGCGCTTAAAAACACACAAATCTAATACATTTTATCAGGAAATTACAGAATTTCTAATAATTTATAAATTTTATAATTTAAAAAAAATTTATTGAGTGAAAAATTTGCAAAATTTTTCTTTTAAGTGTAAAATATGCAAAATTATGCACTTTAGTGTAATATATGCAAATATATGATCTTTTGTATAAAATATGCAAAAATATGCCATTTAAATTGCTAAAATATGCTTCAAAATAAGGATTTTCTTTGAAAATATGACAAAATATGCTGCTAAGTCCAAATTATGTAAAAAATATGCTAAATATATGTTACAAATCGACGGGAAAATTTTCAAAATTGTCTGAAATGAATAAATAACTAACAGTTCGGTTCATTTAAAGCTTAGGAAAAAAATATGATTTTGCATGTTTTTTATTTGGTAGATAATTTAGGATATATCAAATCATACAATTATAGCTTAATTATGATCAAGTTAATACAATTAAAGCTAACCTAGAGCTGTATATAAAATGCTTATTAAAGTTTAATAAATCTTCGATTAAAGCTAATCAGAATTTGTAACACAAGAATATGACGTAACAAATAAAGTTAAAATTATCTTTTTCATCTGCACAATAGTTTCAGATATATTAAAAAATTAGTAAAAAAAATAAAAAATCATCATAAAAAATTTAAAAATCGTAAACGGACAAAAAATTTACTTATTCCTGTTTTACTATAAAACTGAACGGATTACAAATAATGGAACTATATTTCATTATTATTTACATTATTTACAGTTAACTGAAGGTATCTCATTCAAAAATTATTAAGAAAAAAATATTTAAATTATTTTCAAATATATTTCAATAGGAGTTACGAAAATCGATTTATTATATATATTAAAGCAAACTTATTGCTTAAAAGATTTTTCTATTACATGAGCAAGAACATTTTTGAAAGCATAATTTTTTAATTTTAGATATTCTCTAATCATTCCTTGGCCTTAATTTTCCTATTTGAAGCATCTTTATCATGGGATATTTTAGCTTTAACTTAAGCTATGGCAAATATTTGATCAAACGTGAGTGACCACTAGTTTATAAAAATATTATTTTCCATTGTTTGATCTAGCAAATGTTTTGTAAGAGAGAACAGCATCAAACAAAATTCGATAAAATCTCAGCTATAATTAATGATAAGCAAAAATCGTTTCTTATTAAAAAAGAGAAATTAGAAAATATTTTATATAGTGTTTACGTCATTTTAGTCAAATATTTGGCAAGTCTGAACGTAACTTTAGTCTCTAAAAAGTTCAACAAATGACTTACATTACCTTTTTGAAATGTTTTAAATAACCTCGCCAGTTTCACATCGCTTTTGAGATAATTTTAGTTAATTCCCTATTTTCCCCCAAATTCATTTTTCCTTTCAATTGTTTTAGATCGCTGTTTAATTTGGACACTTGTAAATCAAATAATTTTTTAATCCATCATTGCTAATTAACCAATTAATAAAGAGGCATACAGTGAATCGTTCAGAGTGAAAAATAGTTTCATTTATACCTTAAGATATTTTTGTCAAATATATATCAATGGAAAACCAAGATTTTGTGCTTTTTGAATATATATTTTTGTTTTTAACATGTTTACCATTGCAGTAATTACAACCTTGCGAAATTGATAATTATAAAACGACATTTTTATAGTTTTATATACTCGTATTGTACAAATAGAAGGAAAGAAAAAAATCCAAAATTACATCTTTTCTCGTAGATTCAGTTTATTGATGAAATACTCGTATAATCTACCATGGTATGGTATATGTCCTAAAGTAAATTATTTTAAAATATTTACATAAATATATCAGTTAAAATTACTTAAACTTTGGGTATAAAAACAGATTTTTCTCAAAAATTTTGTAGTCTTGCAAAAAAAAAATGTGTTATTGGATTTTTATTTTTTTGAATGTTATTCTTATATCTCATCATTTTTCACGATAACTTTTATATTTTTAAAAGTATATACATTTTAGTATTTTTTATTTGTAAAATAAAATGACCATTTTGAAAATTTCTGTAAGTTTTTTATATGATAATATGATTTATATGATAATAGGATAATACGATTTCTGTAATATTTTTATATAATATGTATTGAAGTCTGAGTTTTTATCATCCATAACTAAAATAATCGAAAAATGTAAATTTTACTATGTAAAACTTCGTAATTTATGAAGCATATATTTGAGATTTTTGTATAAGAAAACTATTTTATTTTATTTGAAAAGATCGGAAAGCAGTAAAAATTGTCAAAAAATAAAAATTGCTCAAAAATGAAAAAATGGACATTTTTCCCAAAAAAATGATAAAATTTCTAAATATTTATGAAAAGTCACCCTCATCCAATGTCAATTATGACTCTTTCTGGGTAGGATTCTGGTTTGGATTAAAACAGTTTCCTAGACTGCTACCCTTCGGCCAAAGGCAGGGGTTTTCAAGTCTGGCGTATTTCAAACGCCGGTTTCGCTAAATCAAACTTTCCAGAATAGATTGACCTTTTACTTTACTCTCTCATGCATGTTGTGAAAATATATAAATAAATAAATAACAAATAAATAAAAGCGAAAAATCACCCAAAATATCAAAAATATGTTATGAAAAACGAATTATAGGTCAAGTATACGAAAAACCACCGCAAAATTTTGGGTTATTTTTCATATGAAATAAGACCCAAATTTGTATGGGAATTTTGTGGGCGATTTTTTTATATTTACTTCGGTTCATTTTGCTGGCAGCCAATAAATTTACACATTTTTGGTTAAAAAGTACCAAAATCTCCTAATATTTTCCTTTTCTTCATTTAGTGCTATCTTTTCCAAAAAATTTCAGTTATTTACAATCTTTATGTAATATGTTTTTGTCAATCTTTTGCAAACATCTTTTTCGTGCAGAATTTATAAAAAACTGAATTATAAAAATACAGATTTTAAGATACTAACTATAGATATCAATAATGCGAAAATTCTTGGGCGTCAGAAGTAAGATTTTTTAGTCTATTATTTCTTAAAGTAGTAAAAATAGTAGTAATAAAAAAAATAATTCATTTCACTTATAAGGCAACACTGATATATATATATAAATGAATTATATATATATATATATATATATATATATATATATATATATATATATATATGACTGCTGTTAATTATTTTAAAAGGCTTAAGAAGTTATTAACTATACAAAAATTTTTGAAAATATTAATTATTCTGCTTGTGTGGAGATTTTGGAAATTTATTTTCCCCATATTTAAAAATCTAAAATCTAATTTTAGATTTGAAATTAGCAGCAAAATGTACATATATGTACTAATTTTCATGATTGGAAACTGGTCAAAAATCCAATGTTTTTTGGCAGAAATTCCAAAATAATTATTTAAGAAATTGTAAAAAGTGAATGTATTTTATAAATGATAACAGAGCAAGCAATCAAGAACATATATTATAAAATATATAATGTGGCAATGCTGACAGTCTGGCAAGACATTAATGTTGGAAGTTTAATATTATTTTTACATTTTTATTAAAATGGAGGTAGAATTATAAAATCTGTATCGCATAACCTGAAAATTATATATAACAATGTTGATAATGTAAATTGTAGCCCAGGAGATGTTTTTTAAGACGTTTATTTTAAATTTTATATAAGTCTTGCGTTTGTAGTTATTTTTGAGTTTTGTGATCATGTGGGTTGTTTATCAAGAAACGTGAAAATATTCGCCAAAGTATTAATTTTATGTAGAAATTCAGATAGCGCCAGCATTTTGTGGCAATCTCTTGCTATTGTCAATTTTCTCTTAGTTAAATTTTGATAAACTTAAGCGGAAATTTCTTGTTTTTCTCAAACAATTTGGAGAAAATATTATGTTCTAAACTATTTGGTAGTTTCTCTTATCAATTAAAATCTAAAAACTTATAAAATAATTAAAATAAATATAAAAGCAAACATGTAAATATCATATTTATAAAATATATCTACAGCAGTCAAAATATTATTAAAATTAGTTTTAGTAAATATTATTGTTAATTTTAGATAAAATTACTTGAATGAAACCCCAGGAAGGCATTATCAATGATTTTTAAATTTATGCCAGAAAAAGTAAATTTTTGACCAGTGTGGACTTTTTTCCATTTTTCTATTGCCTCGATTCACTGTGAGACGGTTTGATTAAGATTAAAATGTTAACTAATAAGATGATGTTGTTAAGAAAATTCTGTTTTATATTTTTAATAACTAAAGACTTACATGAAATGCATCTAAATTTATTTCAACTTTTACATACAAAAATCATGTGAACATTTGTCCTTTAAATCACTTTTTTAGATTGGACAGAAATATTAGTAATACTTTATTTGTTTCTGGAGCACATCTCTGTTCTGTTATGTATTTATTATTTATTGGTATTATATAAATTAATTATTGCTGAATTATTTTATTATTTTAAGCAGAATTGTACCCACAAAAACTTACATTTGTTTTAATAATTCTCTTATTCTCTGTTTTATAAAAATCATACAAAGTATTTGTTATTTGTTTGTTTGTTTTTTTTTTTTTTGCATTAACTAACTGTATCATTTGAATAAGAAGGAGAATGAGCTAGAGAGCGAACAAGAACAAAGGTGTAGACAAATAAACTCCAAACAAAGTTTGTTGCTTAAGTCTTTTGTTTTAGGTTTTTGTGAATTAAATCGAAAAAGTAACAAAAAACAAATACAACGTTTGTTTTTTTTTATGAAACCAAATGAAACAATTTATACAAAACCGTTTCAAAAAGTTTGTTGTTGTGGTTAATGTTAAAACTTTTTTATATCAATATTGTTGTTGTTATTGTTATTGCTGTTGCTGCTACAGTTTCATTTTCTCTGTTAAATGTGTTGAATTTACTGACAATATTTGCACCAGGTTCAATCCAAAAAAAGTAAATAAATATCTGATAGTGTTTTTCTTTACTGTTGCTGTGTTCTTTAAGACTTACAATTTTTTTTTTTTTGTTTAAAAATTTTTCCTGTTGTTGATTTTTTTTTTTTTTTTTTTTGGATTTTTTGTTTGGGGATTTTACTAATGCTTATCAAGATTTGAGCTGAGTTGGTGAAAAAAAAGCAGAACATGTTGAAAATAAACTTTTCAAAAGTGCAAACGCCACAATAATGGGTTCAATTTACGAATACAGAGGCCATGTTTTTGTAGGTGTAGATATGTGTGTGTATGTAGGTTTGTATTATTGTCGTTAAATTGTAGAGATGCCACGGCCAAATACTTTTTTGTTGCTAAAGCTTTAAAGTTGTTTAATTCTCTTTAAGTTTTTCTTTTGATGAAAAATGAGGTTTAAAATAGAACAAGACTTATAATTAGTGTTGCCGATTGTTAAGACAGAAAAAAAGGAGGATAAATTAAGGATGCAAAAGCGGAGGAAAAGATCTAATTAAATTTCGATATGTTTAAAGATTTTAGTAAAAAAGAAATTTAAAACTGTTAAAAGTGAATTTGTAAAGCTTTATGTTGAAACATTTAAATTATACAAAAACTTAGTGGCCAGTTAATAAATTAGATCTTACTAAATGTTTATAATTGTTTGGTTTTTAATTTTTAATTGAAAGGTACTAAAAATTAATTTTATTACAAAATAAAAAAAAAAAAAAAAATAGTAATAAATAAATTTTCTCTTTGATTAAAATCTATTCTCGTACATTAAATAATTAAATTTTAGTATTAAAAGTTTACTTCAGTAACAGGCATTTAATTCAGTAATAATGTTTGTCTAAAAATACAAATACAGAAAAATTTGTTTTTGTACTAAAAATATACTTTATCACTTTTTTGTGCTAATATTTTATTTTAGTACTAAAATAAGTTAATGTTTGTAATAAAATTTTATTTTAGTACTCAAAATTATTTAAGTGCAAAAAAAAGTCAACACATTTTGGTGCTAGAAATATATAAAGACCTTTCTGAAACTAAATATTATGTCAGAACTAAAAATTTACTTCGGTATCAGAAATCTTTGTAATACAAATTATTTTTTCTTGAAATAAAAATTTCTTTTTTTATAATTCAATAAATTAAATTAATTTCAGTACTAAAAATGTTCGAAGTGTAAGATTTAATCTTTGTACTAAAATCATTTTTTGTTTAATTATTTTAGTACTATTTTTTTTTATTAAAACACATATATATTTAAAAAAAAAAAAATTTTAAGTAGTAAAAAATTTCTTATTTATATACTTATTTTAGTGTTAATAATGAATATTAGTGTTAAAAATACTCCAAAACTGAAAAGTTAGTTTAGTACTAAAAATTATTTAAATATTAAAAATATAAAATTTTAAAAATTGATATATTTTTTTAGTAATTCTTTTATTATTTTTGTAATAAATCAAAAATAAATTTTTAATATTAAAAAAACTTGTTTATATATATATATATATATATAATAATATTAAAAATTTATTTTTGTACTAAAAAATTTCTTCAGAACTAAATATTTATTCCAGTAGCAATATTAAATTTAAGTACTAAAAATTACCTTCAAAACTAAAATTTTGTACTAAAAATTATTTTAATATTAAAGGTTATTTCTTATAAAAAAATTCGTATAAAAAGTTTATATTGTGGCTAGCATTACTTTAGCATTTAAAATATTTTTAGTGCTAGACATTTGTGTTAGTACTATTTTCTTTTTTGTACTAAAATCTTTGTTTTTTATTTTAAACCTATTTTAGTACAAAAAATTAGTTTTTGAACTGAAAATTTATTTTTGAATTGAAAATTAATGTTTGTACCTTACATTTGTTTATATTTCAGTACAAATCAATGCAGTGGAATAATTGTTGGGGCAAAAATTTATTTCTGTTACTAAAAAACTATTTTGTTACTAAAAATTTACTTTTGAAGCAAAAAGTTATCTCTCTAATAAATTAAATGATTGTCTAAAAAAATTTAAATTTATTTTGAAACTAAATACTTATTTTAGGAAGTAAATTTGTATGCTAAAAATATTGATACCAAAAATTATTTTGTATTAAAACAAAATTGATTATAGAAAAAATTTTTGGTTAAAAAAGTTTGCACTAAAAATATATATTTTTCTTTTTGTACTAAAACCGAATTTTTCTAATATTTCTAATTTTTCTATTTTTTTAGAAACTAATTTAGAAACTAAAAATCTACTTTGGTACTAAAAATAAGATAATTTACTAAAAAATAAATTGTTGTACTAAAAATGATTTTAGAGCTTAAAACAAAAATTATACTAAAACTTTCTTAGAAAGAAAAAGAGATTGCACTAAAAATTAAATTTGTACTAAAACCAAATTTGTTTAATAATATATATTTTTTTTGTTTAATTTTTTTGCATTAAAAATCTTTCAACTACTATGATTATGTTTAGTACTTAAATTAAAAATAAAACTTTTTACTAAAACTTAATTTATTTTTGTACTGAAAACTTTGTTTTGAAATCTTAATTAGTACTAGCAATAATTACTGTATTTAAATAAGTTTAGTACTAAAAAATATTATAAATTGTTTTGTGTATTAAAATGCAAGTTTATAATAGATATAAAATTTTTGTTTTAAACATGGATTTTAGCAATATTAAGTAGTTTTAAAAATATAACCAAATCTGAGCACTAAAATTTATTTTGCGAAATAACACTAAAATTTTTATTAAAACCCAATTTATTTTTGTAGTGAAAATTTTCTTTTAAACAATTTAGCTTAAAAAGTACTAGAAATACATTTTAGTTTTAAAATTTTTGTATTAAAAATCTTTCTATAAAAATGAATTATTAATCTTAAAATTTGTTATGTACTAAAAATTTGTACTCAATTCAATTAAAATAAGTTTTGTACTAAAAAATTTGTTTTAAAATTCTAATAGATTCTGAAATAAATTGAAATTTTTAAAAATTGTACAATTGTAAACTAAAAACTAATAATAGCAGCAAATGTTCTTTTGAGTATCAATAATTAATTTGAGTACTAAAATTGAAGTTTTTACTAGATCTAAAATTTTTGTTCTAAACATAATTTTTAGTACAATAATTTAGTTTTAGAACTTTAAACAAATTTCTGTACTTAAAACTAATTTGGATTTTTCTGTGCTAACAACGAGTTAGAGTATTAACAAATATTTTCTACGACTAAATTTACCTCTAAAATATTTTGTGCTAAAAATGTCTGTACTAAAAAAAAAAAAAAATACTTATTTGTATAAAGAATTCTTTGTAAACGATTTTTTTTGGAGTTTTGTACTAAAACTTATTTTGTTACAAAATTAAAAACTATACAAATTATACCAACTATAGCTGACTTCAAAATTCTAATCCTATTCCCCCATTAGACACTAACAAAACCACACATCCAAAATATTAAAATTTATTTATTTATTATTATTTTTTTTTTTATTCGATACAAAGTATGTTGTAGTACTTAGATGAAATTGAAATCATGTTAGATACGTTTTGTGTGGCAAGTGATAAGTAGCAAACATTTTTCCATTACAAAAGAACAAATAATGAAAATCATGGTGGCTGTTGACGCACCTTCAAACTCTCCTTTGGTTTTAATAAATTAAAAAATAAAAATAAAACTAAAAATACAAAAAATAACAATCATCAACTTGTGGAGTGGCTTGAACGCCACTTAATAGAAAAAAATATAATAACTGAAACTTAAGTACAATCAAATATATTGACATATTGATAAGCTGTGACAGTAGCAATTTGTCAACATTACGACTGGAGGGGGACAACAACAAACACAACCACAGCAAAAAAATGTCATTTGTAACTGCAGTTGCTTGTTATAAGATGATTTATAATCAAAATAAAACATTGAAGCTGTGTGTTTTTAAAGACAGTAGATATGTGTAAATAAATAATATAAATGAATTGTTTAAGATTTATTTAATTACATTTTTTTCTTCTTAATTTTCAATTATAATAATTTTCACATTTTTCTCTAACATTTTACTAAGCTTTTATATCATATGGGGCGTGTGGGATTTCTATTTTGAAAACATTAAAAAAATAACAATCTATCTTAATTTTTTGTTTTGTTTTAATTTTAAATCTTGGTACCTTTTTTTTAAAGTGTTTTTTATTCGTATTTTAGTTCATTAAATGACCTTTGTAGCAGTTAGAGCTGCTACAGCAGCAGCAACAGCTTGTAGTTTTTGGCATTTATCTACTCGTCGTAATCTCTTCTTCAACTTAAATAAAAAATAAGACGAGTGAGTAGTGTTGTGGCTGGCTGACTGGCTGCTGCGTGGTCATTGGAGATGCTGCGAAAATAAAACGTTTTAAAGCCATTTTATTTTGTTCCAATTAATTAGTGCTTTTAATGCAATCCAATAAGTTAAAGCCACCACAAACCGCAGAAAAAATAAAAACACTAAACTAAATCGCTAAAAAAACAATCTTACTTTAAACTACTTTACTTTTGAAGTAAAGCAAAAAGAAAAAAAAAAATGGGGAAAAATTAAATAAACTGTTTCGTACTTACTTGTTGTATTCTTAAGTTGTGTGAAAAACATTGGCCAAAAGACTTGTGTGATATTGATGTGGATAATGGCAAAATGTTGATGACGACGATGATGATGATGATGATGACGTTGCTATGTTTACACAGTGGTTAAGGGAACTAAAAAAAGGAGGAAGAAATTGTTTTAGTATTATATGTTTAGTTTCACTAGGTAATACAAATGTTAATGATAAAAACTAAATATTTTTGAAGTCTTTTAGAAGATTTTTCTATAAAGAAATTAAAGAAGTACTATTTTGTACTTTTTCAAAATTATTTCTTTATTTAATTTTCACGATTATTTATTTTCATTTAATTTTTAGGTTTATTGTATTAAGTTTAGAGTTTTTCTTTTCCCGGTCTTTTACCGCTCCCGGGAAATCGGGATAGATTTTTATATTTCCCGAGATTCCGGGAATTCTCGCCAAAGAGATATTATTACAAATTTAAAAATAATTATGAAATAATTCAATTAAATGATAGATGGAAGCGATAAAATAATTCAGTTCTTTTTAAAATATTTACAATTCGAAAATTAAATGAACATTTTATTATATATAAAAAAAAAAAAATTAAAAATCGATTTCAATTACAAAGTTGCTAACATCTGCTAAAAAATTGTTTGATTTTACTCCAATCACCAAAATGATAATAATTAAGTAAAATAATTGATTTTTTGTATGAATATCAATTAATTTAATTAATTGAATGGATTATAGTCATGATTGAAGCTTTTTTTAAAATTGATTAAGCTGATAATTGATTCGATGTAAAAATTATCTGAATCTGTACCATTGGACAGAAAATAAAATACAATAAAAAATGTAAAGGGATAGTAACAAGAAAAATAACTAGAGTATTACATAATGTATTGACAAAAACATTGTCAGAAATAACCAAAACGTATTTACCTTTTTTTCACATTAGTCGGACCCCTATAGCTTTGATGACTTGATGTAAATATCCTGTATCTGTGACTGACATGTCCACAATACATCAAAATTCTTAACAAACTTACTAGACATTAAAAAATCAAATGAACTTACCGAATTGACTAAAAAATCTCTTTTTGAATTTACATATCCAGTTTGTGTTACATAGGCTTTGCTTAAAGAAATCGCAAAAGGGTCCAGAAAATCGTCGACGCATGGGCATACAAACGTTTATTTTTAGTTTATTTATTGCTGTAGTGGAAACATTTTTATATTTTTTAATATTTTTCTTTTGGTTTGAATTTTTTGAAAGGTTGTTATTTTTTGTACAACAGAAACTATAACCAATTAACAAATTAATTCAATAAATTATCATTATAATTAAAACTACCCCCGATCCCTCGATATTTTTATGAAAGAAAGCTTTGTTGTGAAGAGAAACCCAAAACAATTTTAAAGAATTCTGAATCCCTATACTTTTCAGGTTTATAACCCATTTCTATGAATAATGGTTTTTCTCATGCAAAAATATAATTAAGTCCCTTCTACTTTTCTGGTAGACTATTAGTCCATAGCTAAGGAAAACCTGGACCCAAAAATTAATCTGCATCATATTCTGTTGGAATAATTGTACGCTTTAAAGTGCAAGGTCTTACAAATGAATTTTTTGTAATTTATCTAACAAAAAAATCCATATACACTTAATAATTTGTATACTATTAGGCCCATGTTATATATCTAAACGATCCTGATTCTATATATATTTGAATCAATATTATACATTTTTTTATGAGAGGATTCGAGATCTACAAAAAACATCGTCGTGTGCATATCTTATCTCTTTTAATTAACGAGATATTTTTGGACATTTTTGAAAGTTTTTTCTGAATTGCGGGATTTCTGTTGGCAAATCTAAAAAAGTGAATAACACTTGAAATTAAGCATCAAAAAATCTACTCAAGTGTAAAATTTCATTAATTTTCGATATTTTTTTTTTTTTGCAAAAAGTCTTCAACAAATTTGCGTATAAGACGAAGATCTTCTTTTCTTCAAAGTACAAATTTAAATGCTTATAGCTTTGACTCCGTAAATATTTTTTCAAAATTTTTTCTTCACACTATTATTTGGAATATAAAGTGTTCCGCAAATATTGTAGATATTAAACTTATATACTATTTTGCCAATTTTAGTAAAAGTAATAAAAAATTTAAAAACGTCTTTAGTACTTTTTGAAACTCTGAATATTAAGGAATACAAATTTTTGTATTTGTTATGGTATTCTATCTTTTTTACTATATATTAGCTAAATAAAAATAGTTTTAAGATCTTTTTCATGACACAAAAAAGGCGACAAATGGTAGAAATAAATTTTTTTTTTATGATTTAGAAAATTTTAACATAAATTAAAATTTCAGTTTTTCTGCTTCGGTTACCCAAAAATAAACATATTCGAAGACGTTACAAAATAAACAAAAGTCGTGGATAAAAATTGGTACTTTTAGGAGTCTAAGCAAATTCAAGATGGTTATTATAAAAACTTAAAAACTAGTTTTTTTTTGTTTGCATTTAATAGTAATTTTTTGCCTATTTTATAGTTTTGTTTTAGGCTGAGTTAGATTCAAGGAAAGGGGAAAAAATGGTACTTTTTTGTTTTATTGGTAATTTTGTGAATTACTTAAGTAAATAAATCTAGAAATATCCCTGCTGTGAATTGGTGGCAATTTAGCAATAGTACCGGTCCCTTAGAACCAAACTGCATACCAAAGTTCCAGTTGAGAACCAGTCTTCACGGCCAACCCCACGGCGGTCTTAGCAGCGAGTAAGTACAATACGCCCATGTGCTTGTTCGGACACACAGGTGGTAATTAGACGGACTCATTGTCTGAATAAGTAACTCCCCCTTGCTTAGGAGTTACAACTATCTAATCTCCTGCCAAACTTTTTTCGGCTTGTGTTGACATGCACCGCCACATCGGGAGAATAATAATTTGGGTTTAAACCAAAACCACCACGTGACTCCCCGAAGGGCCTCACCAACAGCCAGGCCAGTACAACAGCATCGATTAGATTCTGCCATGCCTGCCATGCTGCGATGCCAGATTGTGATAGGTTTCTGGAGAGGTCCCTAAGGTCCTTTTCTACCAGTATAGACCCCAGAAAAGTACAGATAATGGTAAACTTTTTTGTACCTGCCAAATTGATGCGATCTTTTAGTCCGAAAGGATAGTCTTAGATATATATCCATATATATATATATATAGTTTCTATTGATTTTTTTTTTCTTTTTTTTATGAAAAAAAACGCTAAAAACCAATTTTTACCAAAAGAAAATAATTAAAAAATTTTTACTGAGAAAGAATTATATAAAACAATACAAACTTTTTAAAATTATTTTTAAAGCAAAAAAAATGTTTCTTTAAACACCGATTTCAAGAAAAAAAAAAGGTTTTTTCTTAATATTTAACTAAAGAACGTATTTTTCACCAAAAAGGATAATTTTTTGTGCTTTTTCAAATGAAAATTTATTTTGCAGAAAAAAATCGAAAAGAGAAAAACTTTCTTTAAAAACCAAATAAAATATTCAATAAAAAACACACATTTTCAAATTTGTTGAAAAAACTATTTTTTACTAAAACATTAAACAGTTTTTTCACTTAAACAAGAAACAAATTTTTTTTTATTAAAAAATTGATATTTAACAAATTCACAAAAATTTTTCACAAAAGCCAAAAAAAAAAAAACAAGTAATAAAGATATAGTCGGCCAAGCCCGACCATATGATACCCCACACCATTGTGCATGTCCATCAAAATTCATGGAGGGGTCTTATATTAGACATGTGGACAATTGTGGATCAATACTTTTACTAATAAAATATACGAATACAGAATATTACGTTAATACTAACATTTATATGAATTTATGCACTTTAGGGTGATTCCCGATAGTGGGCTTATATGGGAGCTATGGTAAATTATAGAGCGATCCTCATAAAATTTGTCACTATGATTTCTACTCATATAAAACTTATTTGTGTCGAATATAAACCTGATACTAACATGTGTATGTGATTTATGCACGTTAAAGTGATTTTGGGAAGAGGGTTTTATACGGGAGCTATGGTCAATTATGGACAGATCTTCATGAAATTTAACACAAAGACTAAAACTTATACAAGACTTCATTACACCGAATTTCATTAAAATATTATATTTAATATTATATTTAAGGCATTTATGATCGTTAAACTCTTATATTTAAGGCATTTATGATCGTTAAACCTATGGTGATGTGGGATATAAAAAATTCTCTTAAAAATTGAATTTTATTTAAAAAATATTTTTTACAAAAAAAAAAAAAAAAAAACTACTTTAAAAAAACTCAATTTAGTATTTTCTCTAAAACGCGGAATTTTCTTTTAAAATCGAATCTTCAATAAAAACACATTTTTCTCTAAAACAAAAACAAAAAAGAAAAAACACAAAAAAAAGCTTACACAGAAAAAAGTTTGTGCGTAAATATAAAAATTTTCTTTCATTGATTCTAGTTCATAATATTTAAGAATAATGTCTTAAATATTAATACTTTTTTTACACATTTTTTGAAATGAATCAAAATTCAAGAAGACTTAAACAAATTGTTTAAATTTTCATTTATTTTCTCAATTCGTAAATGCATATTTGAAATTTTGTTTGGAGAATTTTTATAATAAAAGTCATTAATTTTAGCCACATGTTGGAAACAGAAGAACATAACAGAAGTGTATTTTATTAAAATGATGCATGTGCTATAGAATGTTAGCAAATTTATGCAAATTTCAAAACATTACTTTTTTAAGAGCTTTTCATTGGAAAATTGCAATTTAAAGGGATTTATTGTTAATATGTGCATGCATAAATATTTTTGTTTAGCATCTGAATCAAATTTAATAAAACTAAATGAACAATTTAGCAACATTTTTGCAAAATTCGTAAAATATTCATTAAGTATAATTTAATAATATCTTTGAATAAAATTTTATTTTTTATGAAAAAGGTTTGGGAAAAGAAGGCATGTTCGATTCATAATATTTGTGAAAAAAATTTTCAAATATATGATTTTTTTCTCTGTGTATTTGAAAAATAAAAGTTTTACAAAATATAGCGATTTTTCTTTAGGTTTACGTCCACTAATTTTTTACCCCAAATATCGGTTGGTTTTCTAAAAAAAAAAAATTATTGGAAATCAAAATACATAATTTTTCTCATTTCTATTTCTTTTTCTATTCTATTTTATTTTTAATTTTTATTATTCCTAAATAATGAACCTAAAAATATCCAAATAAACACAAATGTAACTGATTAAAATGGAAATTTATAAGGAGGGATCAAATGGTACTTTTTTAATCTCACGTACCTTATGGTACTTTCACTTATATCTATTAGCATTTTTAGAAATTTATTTATTAACCCCAGGTCTACAATTAAGATTAATGCTCATATGATATGTGAGATAACGGCGGCAGAAGAGGGTAACCATTTTGTTTATATTATGTTAAATCTTAAATAAGGGGTACAAGCATTCTAACATATCCTATCAGATAACACTATTTTCAATCAGTCACAGAGTAAACATGTTGTTTTTACTTTTTTAGTACAATTTTTATAAAAAATAATTTTTTTAAAATATAAAATAATCATTAAAAAAACAATTTTGCAAAAACAAACTTGTCTTTAAAGCAATTTCCAAAATACACACAAAAACAAACTTCATCTTATAACATAGTTGTGTAGAGAAATCTCATCACAATAGTCTCATAATATTTCTTATAAAACTAATATTTGAATCTATACGGGAGATAATTCTCTCAGAGAGCGAATTTGATACTCTATGACAGAAAAGTCTTACATATTGTGTTACGTGTAGTTGGAATGTAAAGAGAACTAGAGATTAACACAAATGATTATAATTTACGTGGAAAGTCACAAAAATAATGTAAATTATACTTTTTTATTCTAATGTAATTTCGTGAATATTTTAAATTATAAAAAATGAAAGATTATTCTTAAGCTATCTTATAAATTTTGAGCGAATAGAGGGGAAAAGGCGTTACTTTTGGTGCAATTGTCAGGAAAGCCGACGCTTTTTGGTACATTTTTTTTTGATACTCAATCCTAGAAATTTTAAAGGTGAGTGCATCTTTTGCTGATGAGCCATGAAAAATAAAATATTTTTTCTATATTTGAATTTATTAGGACCTTTATATAAGCAGATGCACATTTTTGTACAAAATGTGTAACCAGTTTATACATTTGGTGGTTTTATACAATTTTCTTTATGTAGTCCAATTACAATTTTAATTGTAGGTCTTTATGTTCTTCCAAAATGGTTACAAGAAAAAAATCCTGAACCTTTTTACTCCTAAAATATCGAAAATTTCATTTTGAGTTTGAATTCGTCTGTCTTTCAGTCAGCAAAGAAATTGATTTATATTAATATGTATATAATAAGGAAATTTAAATATTGAGTTAGAAAATAATTTAAAATTATCTAAGTTTAATGATATTTTTGTTCCACTGTTTATCATTCTTTTGCAACATATTCAACTAACTGCTCCACTCTAGACATAATTGTATGTTTGTCTGAATATACGAGTATATTGAGTATGAAATTGTACAAGTTTATATTTTAAAGCTAAAAAGATCTTACTACTCTTAACGCTTTTATACAATATAAATCTGGCTAAATAAAGGTTTCATTGTAGTTGTAATTTTTGTTAAAAATAAACTCAATGTAGTTGGTGGTAAAAATAAAAGAAAAAAAAAATGAAACAGAAATTGAAATCTAAAATAATGAAAAAGAAACAAGGTTAAGCACCGACCCTTAAATTGAACATTTTCTTTTCCATTTATTGCTTTTTTCTTATTTTTTGTTTGATACGATATTATTCTATCTGAAGGTGTTTTAAACGTATCATTTTTGTATTTTTATTTTTTCTTTTTTTTATAAATAATTTTTTAAACGTATTAAAATCTTAAGAAAAATAAAACCAAGTATAAAAAAACCACAGGTGATGTTTAAGGTGGGTGTAGGGAGTAAGTTTTTTTTTTTTTAGCAACTAGTACAAGTAGTAGTATTAAAGGTGTGAGAAAAGAAAATTTATTTGTAGTCAATATTTTAAACCAATTAGTTTATATAAAAAATATATATTGAAATTTTTAAGTTTTTATTTTCAAGAACATGTGTAAATAATTGTATGAGTTTTATTTATTTATTTCTTTTTTTATCTGTAGAAATTTTTAAAAATTTGACGCCTTAACAGTTTATTAATTTTCACATGTGCATGCAGCAGTTACTTACAATTTATTTTTATTTTATTTTCTTGTTATTAGCAGAGTTCTTTTTCTTTAACAAGCTTGTTAAGTTTATTTTCTTTTTGCACTTGATTAGCACCTTTTGATCCTTGTTATTATTTTAACGTTATTCTTTGAGTAAAACAGAATTATGACAGCAGGCGTTAACGTTAACACAAAGAAAAAAAAAAATGCTGAATTTAGTTGCAATATTTTACTAGTTTGTTTGAAATTTAAAATTTATTTATTTAAATAATATGTTAGGAGAAATTTGGGAAATTATTATTTCTAAATATATGAAAGTAACATTGTTGAATGACTGTATAACTCGCTAATTTATCAGCGAACGGCTTAATATATAGTCATGAAGTTCCTTCTCCGTTAGATAGATCCACTAAGAAATGTTTGAAAGCTATAATATTTAGGATATAAAAAATTATTTTGATTATTTGGAGCTAACATTTTTACCTTTCTTACTAATTTCCTTCTCTTACTATGACACAAGCAATTTTATTTAATTGTAGATTATTATTATTATTATTTTTTCACTACAAAGTGATACCAAACATGAATTGCTATCATAACCTTTTGCATAAAAGTTATCAGAAAAACTCAATTTCGATGGACTCTCTCTTTTAAGGGGAAATTGTTACCTTTCTTTGCTCCTAATGTATTTGTAACAGTTTTAAACTAATAATAATAAGAATATTTTTAAAGGGGGCAAAATGGTACATTTTTGCACTCTAATGATAATTTTTAATTATTTAAATTAGGAAATAATAAATTAGGTACTCTAGATCCAGAGAATCTACGAAAGAGATATTTTTTTATTTTTATTTTATTTATTTATTTTTTGATATTAAACTAGCGATGGAAAATGTCTTTTTTACATTGTACCAACCATAAAAACAAAATGTACTTTTTTCACCATAATGGTACCAATTTTGTTAATATATTTTAATTACAAACATTTACATAGAAATTTAATAGATTATAAACATATTTTTATTAAATATATATATTTTTTTTTTTAATATTACCTGTAATTTTAAAATTGCAGTAACAAATTGGCTGAGTTCAAAAGGACGCAGTGGCGAAATTAATTACAATTCTTTCTTTTGTTACAATAATATAATAGTAGGAAGCTTTCGCAAACGAATGTGAAATGGACAGAATTCCTAAAATAACTCTTGATATGTCTACAAACAAAAACTTAATAAGTACATTTTTCGTCAGCTATACTTTGATCAGAAATTGTTGAGTCTTTTTCCTCAACGCCGTCCATATATATTAAATTTTTTTCACAGTATCATTGTGTACTTCCCGAAAGTAAAATAATTAATTAGCTTTTTTCGATAGGAGAGTGGTAAGGAAAATCTTAAAATTTTGTGGGGAGTGGTAGCTCCTATTTAAAATCAAACTTCATTATTGAATATCTAAGGAACTATAGAAGTGGAAGCCTTAAATTTTTGTAGGAATAAATTTATTATTAAGATTAATAATTGAGATGAAGGTAGGGCGGACAAGTCTAGGAGCAGTGGTATCCCCCATACAAACACCGTTTTGTTTATTTTATGACGACTTTTTTCCATTTTGGTTATTTTTTTGTTAAATCTAAATTTCCTTTTAATTAGTTTTAAACATGATATTTACTCTGTTAATTTTGCCAATAATAAAAAACAATAAAAAGAAAATGTGCTAAAAATCCATCATACATTTAAAAACTAAAAGTTCCTATAACTTCTCATTCCAATTTTAACTGACAAATGAAGAAAACAATTTAAATCAATAGAAAATATAAAGATTTTCTAATATTTAACCAAAAAGTGACATGGATTGGGAGAAAGTTCTAACGATGTAACAAGCAAACCTAAATACAAAAAATTACAAAATAAATTACTATAAAAAATTGTCGGTGAAGGTCGGCTGTAAGATATCCTACACTATTGTGTATATTGTGTATATATGTATATGAATTAATTAAATTAAATTAATATACATATAAACACAATATACATAAATTAATTAAATATAAATTTTAAAGCGACTCTTTTGAAACTAAATGCCACAATATAATGTTTTAGGATTAAAAATGTTTTCTTTATACAGAATTTTGTAGAAATACGCTTAAATGTATTTAAGATATTTGAGCATCAAAATATTACTCCCAATAACTGCAATAAAAGTGTTCTATCAGTCCCGATGTATTTTCAATTGGAACACAATTTTGTACATAATTTTTAAATTAACTTATTAAAATTGAATATATTTGAGTGCTTTGGTACATGAACGATTGATATTGAATATTTTCGCCAAAATTCCCAATCAAATACATTTTAATATAAATCTTCAAGAAAATGGAATTCATGTTACCAAATTATATTGGCTAAGTCTCTATAAGAAATAACTCTTATTTGTATTCTTTTTCTGTAAAAACATAATTTTAAAAGTCAACCTTTTTTCTATTACTGCTCGATCCAGCTGTTTTGCAATTCTAAGTTTATTGTAATCTGATTTATTTTCGACATCATATTGTAAGGACGTGAGAATAATTAAATTTTCATTATTAAACTTTATATCCCGACCCCCTAGAATATTGGATCAGGGATCACATTTTGATAAACATTGTTCTAAACAGTTAAATTTTAAATATTTTTTCCCCTAAAGACTAACTGAAGTTTATCATTAATATGCAAAGTACTTAAAACCTAAATACATATATTAAGGTTATACTAGTTTTTAAATAACTTTGAATTTTTAAAATTGGGTTACTCTTTTTCCCAATTTGGTTACTTTTTTACAAAACTTTGGTTAGAAAAAATTTTTTACCTTGGCAACACTGACCGTAATTCTTAATAAAGTCTAATTTTGTCTAATATCAAAGGCGTTCGTATTGTGTGTACTAAAATGTTAAATTTCTCTTTTTTTCCCTTAAGTACCAGGAGTACCGAATATTGATCAAAATCTAGAAACAATTTCAATTTATAGAAAAAATTAATTGTTAAGAAAAATTTATATTATATTTTATCGACACTTACTCTTCCTTACTATTATTCTTTCTTTCCTATTACAAAAAGCTATTTAATTAATATGTATAAAAAAGGGATCAAGTTTTCTTCTCATCTCGATTATGACTCTTAGTTTTTGTATTATATTAATAGACTAAAAATATGTACATATACATGTGTATACATATATGATCATTAAAATAGGTACGGCATAAAATTTTTATAAAAGTCCTTATTTTTTTAACTAATATATTTTGCAAATGATTATCGTTTGATTATTTATTATATCAAAGGGTAAGTTAACTAAATCAATTCATTAGGCGTAGGTAAAATATTAAGGGCCATTAAAATAGGTACCGAAACCAACTTTCTATTACACTCAAGATTAAAAGCAAGGATAAATAAGAAAATCGTTATTATTATAATAGATATCTATTGTCTTATGTGTCATACACATTTTTTAAATCATTTTTCTATTTTATGGAACAAAGTATAGATTTATTTTCGTCTTACCAAGAGTATTTTTATTGAGAAACTTATAATTTGTTCTGAAATTCTTATTTATTTTGCTGAATCTTTTGATGATATGATTTTCTAGATCTAATCGAAGGATTATAATAGCGATTCGATCCAGTTATTGACTTGATTGATTTTTTAAGAACAAGTTATTTTTTGTTTTTAGCGATACGTTGGAGTTCTTATAATATTGAAAACTCCATGAAGCACTGATGTTACTATCAGCATAAGTTAAATTTTTTTATAATTTTCTTGTAGGTTTCATACAATACTTTAACATTACTACTCGTAAGATAGATTCTGATAATTCATACCCAAGATACAAACCCTTGCTAAAAATAGTGTTTAAATTCGGAAGTGAAGGGATAAAACAGGATATACTAATCAAAAAACCATGTTAGGTGATTAATAGGTCAATATTTGACAAAAATAATTACAAAGAAATGGTTAAGCAGAAAGGCGTCTATCGAATAGATTAGTAGTACAATTCCTGTGACGGAGATTAGTCTCATAATACCTATTAGTGTTAAAAATTAAGAAGAAAATTTTAAAATAATCTTCATTGAACGTTAACTTATCTTATCTTGAAGAAAGCATTTAAGTTCGATTCAGTAAAATAATGGTGAAAATTTATCCCCAAAACCATTAAATGATTAATGCCAAAGTAATCAAATATAATTTTTTTTTCGTAAGTTTATTTAACCACCGGATTGGAACCATTATAGAACTTTTCGGAAAGATCTGAAAAAATGTTTACAAAGAATTTTGCGGCAATAAGGAAATATATAAAATTCCTAATGCAAAACATATGGAAAAGATTTCCAAATATTATAGCTCATAAAATAAAAAATATATATAGGAATCTATGTAATTATAATAACTAAAGCACAAATTCTAATTTTTCTTAAGATATTTAATGATATACCACATTGTAATTTTTCCGAAACTATTTAAACTATTAGCAGATACTTATGGTTTAACCTCTATCTAATTAAATAATATTGTAAATTGTTCCTAAGATATACCAAATAATCAAAAACAAATGTATTTTAATAAATATTATTGAAAAAATTTCGATTTTTATAAAATTTGTTTTGAGTACCTATTTTAATGACCACATGTGTATATGTATAATTTGTATATTTAGTAAATATTTATTTTGACAATTAACAAATCTCCATAAGAAAAAACTGGATCAAAAAAAAAAAATAATAATAATAATAAATAAATAAATAAAAATCACAATAATAAAAGAAATCTTAAAGGTACGGTCACACTAGGAAAATATTTGACAGAAACTGACAAATATTTCTTTGCCATAATGTGACCATATATTATTTTTGTGTGGCAAACAACAAATCACATAAAATATTTTGTAGGGTTGTGTGTAGGATTGTTGCACATATTGTCGATAAATATTTTTCTGGTCTATGTTACGGTGTCCGCAAATGTAAAATGTTCAATGGGCCTACAGAGTAAAATTACAATCGCAAATTGGGCACATAACTGAGCAAAGACTTCGGGCACATAACTGAGCAAGTCAGAGGACTGTGTCTATAACTTTTTGTTAAAATCGGAAAATATTTTCAACTAGCACCCATATAAGCGGTATAACGAAAACACATAAAAATTATAATTTTAATCAACTATTTATACATATGAATGGCCTAAATGTGGTCCAATTTTAATAAAAAGTTGTAGGGACAGTTCTCTGACTTGGTCAATTATGTACATGTAGTCTTTTCAGTTTGCTATTGAAATATTAAAATTTTAAATTTGCGGACACCCTAATATGGACCATGTGGAGATTTCTCGATAATTTGTATAATTAAAGGAAAGTACATATCTAGAGAAGATGGCTGGTATAATTATCTTTAAAATTTTACTATATCGTCTTGAAATATAGCGGATAATAAACAACATTAAATGTAATATAAAATGCGCAATAATCATATACTTTTTCTTTTCTTTTTATTTTTTCTTCCTCTTCTAAAAAAGCTATCGAAGCTGCTCCATATTATTAAACCAACAAATTTTCATTATCTTTGTCTATTATATTTGTAGTATAAATATATTTATTGTTTTCGACAGTTTGATGAAATAACTTTTGCAAACAAATAATTTTTAAAATGTGATCGATGAGAAAACATGTTTTTCTATTTGCCTATTTGACTATATTTAATGTCTGTTTGAATAAACAAAAATGGAAATATAAATGTGAATAATGTGACCAAAAAATAAACTAAAAATTTAATGTACGTTCGGGTAAACGAATTCGAAACAAATATTTGCCTAATATGACCGTACTTTACAGTTTAATGTTAGATAAAACTAAAAAAGACAAAATAACTCTATGCAGCATAAATTTGTAATAATATCTAGAGGGATCCACATAAATAAATAATTATTAAGGCGACTCACTCAAAAAAGTGTTTTTGTGGACAGGAACGGTCATCAGTAGAACCGAAACATTTTGGGAGACATTATAAAAGATACCAAGGTATGTTTTTAGAGGAGTAACAAAAACACATAGGGAGTGAGTCGCCTTAATAGTTATATATAAACTTATGTATCTTCCGTATTTTCACCAAACAAATAAAAAACAAAACACTCACGTGTTAATGAAATTAGCAACCCTTCATCTTCAACTTCATTTAGTTCTTTTTTCCTTTCTTACTACTGCTGCCTTAGTTTTTTTTTTTTTATTTCTTTTAAGTAATTTTTTCTAAAGTTTTATTACAACAAATGCTGCTGCTATTTATTTGGTTGGCTTGTGAACTATATTAGGTCTTTAATTGTTAATATTGATACAAGCAGCTAAAGGTACATACATACATACATACATACATACATACATATTTTCTTTTAACAAATTTGTTGTTTGCACTACCAGCAAGTATTTATATACATAAATTTTCTTTGGTCTGTTAAAAGTAAATACATTTTATTTGCTTAACTATTTGTATTTGTATGGATGAATAAGAAAATGTATCTATAAGATATTTAAACGAGAACATATACGTATTTGTATGCAGCTAGAAAAAATTAAGTAAATCTTTTAGGGTGCTAATTGACAGAATTCACAATGCATTCGCACGTTGGAATTTCTATTTGTTTAGTGTGGCCGGCCAAAAAAAAAAAAAAAAAGGTGGCTAGCACTCACACGATAGATTGGCTAGATCAGTATATTTATTAGTAGCCTTTATGCTGAACTGAAGTCCAAGTAGCGACAATGTAACTGACTGGCTGAATCTGATCTGATAATGTTATTTTTTGTATTGGGTACTTTGTTTTTAAGATTTTATGTATTTGTGTGTTACATTTTCTCTATTTAATTAGTGTAATTAAATATTTAGAGCGCATTTAACAGTTAGCATTTTTGTTTTTGTTAAGATTTTTTTACTTAAGTTGTAACAGTTTTTGATATTTTTTTCTTACTGTTATTAACAAATTGTTAATGATAACTTTCGTCATTATTAGTATGGATGATTTTGAGTTTTCTTTATTTTTTATTTTTGAAGAATGTGTTAAAATTGTCTTGTTAATTAAAATTTAATTAACTGTAAAAGTATATGCTGTACTTTAGCAGTTAAACGAGTTTATGGGAAAGTTAAGGAATTTTAGTATGGATTTCTTAGAAATGAAGTAAACAAATTATTAAAAAGTATAAGAAATTTTACAATATTTAAATTAAATTAGAAATGTTTGAGGGACAACCTACCTAGCTCTACTTTTTAAATGTACTGTAAAAAAATCAGTTGTATCTATGTTAAAATTATTAGCTTTAGAACTACAATCTCTATATAGTGCAATTTACACCTTTATATTAAAAAAATCTCTAAAATGTTTTGCAAAGTTAGTTCGAATTTCGATTTTATGTATTCTTAAACTTTAGATATTTTGAAGCACTTTTTTCATTATGTGTGAAAATGAAAAATGTTTAAATAAGTAATTTTCAATATATTATATTTTATTATATTATATTATATTATATTATATTATATTATATTATATTATATTATATTATATTATATTATATTATATTATATTATATTATAATATATTTTCACTTAATTGTGAATAAAGTGGAAATTTATAAAATTTTTTGTGGTTTCAAATTTTTTTAAGACTGTTTTCAAAAACAAAATTTTATTTTAATTTTTGTCAGAAAGTTCATATATATATGAATTTAAACAAAGCTCTTAGGCAGATTAAAAATAGATGTTGACATAACATACAGATAAATCAAGTTATAATCGTTTTCGAGATATTTTGCAATATGTGATGCAACTTCAAAAATGGTGATTTATAGGCTTAGAACTCCATGATTATGTGTATCAAAATCCCATACCACAGAAAAAGTTTTAATTTTGTCGACCTGTGCAATTTATAAAAATTTTTATTTTAAAATGTATTTTATGATAGAAATTTTGTATAAATTATTTCTAGAAAAAAAAAAAAAAATAATAATAACAAAAATAAAAAAAATTATATGCTTTTTTATCTTTATTGCTCACAATACACAGTAGGGCAGAATTGAATTTTTTTGGAAATAAATCTGTAACTGCTAATTGGCTGGTTGGATTTACATAAAATTTCACCTAGGCGTAGCAGAGAAGTGTACAATTTCACATACCCTTCAGAAGCGGAATTCTTAGGGCTCAGAATAGGATACCTCTCACATAGAAAATTTTTCATCGCTTGCCAAATTTTTGTTTCTTATTCGATTCCAAATATTTTTTTTTTTTTTTGATTGTTGGAACTGAAGTAAAATTAATTTTTGCTTTCAGTTTGCAGAACCAGTCTTTGGGATTTTAAAACATATAGGTTGAAGTAAAAATTTTGATTTAAAATAGGTTAAATTCGGAAGGGTCTGTTTATAGTCCTGTTGGGTGTTTGTTTTTTTTTAAACTCTAAAATTATCTCTGTGAAGATACCTTTTAGAAAATTGTTAAATTATTATATGCTCTTTACGCCCTGCACAAAATAATTTGAAAAGCAAATCTATTTGCTTTTTAAGTGTGGTGTTCATAGTCAACACGTACAATAATAACAATAAGTACTGTTTGTACTCTTCGTTGACAGAGGCAAAGTAAATGTGTGTCCTGTATAAGCGATTGCAAATACAAGACATTGAGAAAGTATTTAAGATGCACTAGTATTTTTAATGCTCTTCTTGTTTTTTCTTTTATACGTAGCTGCTATATGTGGCAAAATGTGCAAATGAGTTGTTTATAAATGTTCTTGCATACACACATACATATATATGTATATCTGTATTTTATTGTTGGTTTTTCTTTTTTGAATAAATGTTAAAGGGTTAATTCATATAGTAATTATATAGTTAATTCATATAGTAAGTTTTAAAATTGAGATAGTTGATATTTCAAATGCAAATAACTTCTAAACTATAACAGATAAATAGGTCTTATCGAAAGCTTTCAGAATATGTAAAAAATTTGAAATCGGATAAGAAACAAAAAATTTTGGCAGTGATGATGCCCTAATAACTCCGCTTGTGAATGGTAAGTGGGCTCTCCTTCCCAAGTTAAAATTGTACACTCCTCTGCTACGTCTGTTTGAAATTTTATGTAAATCCAATCAGCCGACTAGTAGTTACAGATTTATTTCTAAAAATTTCGATTCTGCCCCACTGTGCAATGGCAATAAAAATAGCACATAAGACTATAAAAAAATCCACTATTCATTGTTAAATTGTTATTTTTAATTTAGCTTAACAACAAAACATTAAAGCTTAAAATGAATTGATATAAAAAAGAAGTCTAGCCATATTTTAATTAAGCGTAAAATTGTAAATTCAAAACGTGCTCCAAAAAATATCAAATAAACATATATTATCGAAACTAATAATAACAACTTAAGACAACATTAAAGAAAAAGAAATTGATATTTATTCTATTGATTTAATACAATTAAGTGTAACAAATATTTCAGACTTGTGCGATAAAACAAATATTTAAATACATAACATTATCTACTTTATTTTAGTTATTATTACTATTTGATTAAATATATAAAATGTTCAAATTATTAAATAAACTTTTTTATTTAATAAGAAGAACAATCAAACCATATCCAGCGATTTCATTTTCTACACAAACACATTTATCAAGATCATTGAAAATATTACTGACGTACGATTGGCGCTTTAAGGAAATACTTTTGATTTGTTTTTGAGGAGAAATAAAAAGTAACTCATACTTAAATGTATATGAACAAGATCTCTGCTTTGCAGAGATGGGAACTTAACAGTTACTAAAAGTTTAAGAATAATTTAGAAATTTTATTTTATGTGAATTATTAGGTAAAATTTAAAAATATATTTTTTTTATTTATATAAACTTTAATGCATCTAAAAAGACAAGAAAACCATTTTAAAATAATACATAATTTTCCATCTGTGCTTCATACATTATTAATGATTATACGCACCCATAAATTTGAGCACGAGTACAAAAGCGTAAAATCATTGATGCGTGTGACACATTACACCCAACAACAACAACAACAGCAACAACTGTGCGAATCTTTTTTTGTTCTCTGTTCCCCAAATGGCTCCATCCTTTCATGTGGAGTTTGTACAATAAAAACCACAACACCCTGAGATAGGCCCATGGACAGATAAACATTTTTACACATATCTATTTATAAACAAGTTGTTCGTTTAGTTTTTCATTCGTTTGATTTTTTTTTTAACAATCGTGTTTTTTTTTATAGTGATAGTATTTGTGTGTGATTTTATTTGGTTTTGTACAGAGAGTATGTAAGAAGAGTGAGTGTATTTATTATTGTTGTTGTATTTATATTGTCGACAGTCTTCGACCAATTAGTTGTTTGTTATGTATGTTTACTTGATAAATTGATGAAGCGTGTGTCTGTTGTCACGTCATGACGCAGTCAATTGAAATTCGTCAACGAAGTAAATATAAGCCGAGTAAATACTAAATACGAATGAAGATTAGTTAGTGAGTTCTTTTTTCACAAAGGAAAGATGCGTGAAAAAGACAGGTAACTAAAGTAAAAAGTATTTGAATAAGATAAATGCTGAAATTTTAACAGAATAATATGTATTGTAGTTATCTAGGACCACTTTTCCTTTCTTCATAAATTTGTTTGTTTACTTGGAAGCAAAAAGCAAATACAGAACATTAAAGTAAAGCATGAATGATTTTAGATTTAAAACTAAGAAATGTATTATCATATTTTAGATTGTCCAAATAAAAATCAAAATATATAAATTTTTCAGAGATTGCTCCAGATTTTAACTTATAACTCCCTTTCGTTTGAAACGATTTAGCTGATTTTAAATATCAAACAGCTTAATTTGAACTAAAGAATGTTTCCCACAGACAGACGACCAGATAATTATAGAATTTTCAACGCTAAACATTTTTTTTTTTTTTTTTTTTTTTGCTATATTAAGTTATGTTGCCGTAGGCAATTTTTTACCTTTTTATTTTAATCTAATTTTAAGTGTTCATATATGGATTTATATGAACTTCATCATTTTTAAGTCGACACACAAAGAGTTCTTATTGTATTTCTTAACAAATTTATATTTCATTTCGACGACTGAAGCACAATGCGTAATTTTGATGATTTAACCGTTAAAAGTAAATTTTTTTTTATCAAAAGCGTATATTTATATAAAGAACTGTATGCTGATTACAAAAATTTAAAAAAGACTGCAAATTCGAAATATAACAACTGTGTAATGGCGCTTCAATGTGAAATATTTTATAGGCTTTAAAAAACTCAATAAGACTGCTGATTTTTTTTTAGTTATTATCCATTTTATTTGTGTACTTCGTCTGTTTAAAAGAGGACAAAATATTAAAAAAGAAAAGAAGAAAATTAATACTCAGATTTCTAATCTTCATATTGGTTATATTAGAATTACACTGATAGTAACAATAATACGGTGTTACAGTGAAGGAAAAGTTGGAATGTAATATAATGCAGTTTGTAGATATTTATACCAGTAGATTATTATACCAGTTTTAGAATTTTCGATAATATCCACAAAATCAGAAGTTATATCCAATACAATGATTTTTGGGACTTCGCGATACTAAACATTTTTATCTCGAATAAATTTATGTTTTGTAAACAGCATTAGAACCGTCGTACACTTTTTAAAAAGTATATACCTACAATTCCATGAAAGAACGCCCAAAAAATTTAGCGAGTGTTTTTTGATTTTTCTAAAATTTTTCACACCAATTGTCCATAAGTATTCATATTGATTACAATTTTCAGTTATACGAAATTCTAAAAACTAGCGATTTTATTTCGCTTTTTCGTTTTCAAAAAAACCTAAAAAAATCAAGAGTATTTAACTTTAAATAACAATATTTCTGGGAAGGCTTTGTGGAATTCAATAGTCTAAACGGCATTTGAATTGTGATTACTTCAGCTTCAGTAGGAATATTTCAGAAATAAATAAAAAAAAATATTTTTCGTTAAATATGCTATTTCAGATTTTTTTTGTATTTTTTTTAAATAAACTACTTATTTTTGCCTGAATAACTAGTTAATATTGTTCCAGTTGCCTACAAACTCTATGGGCACTCAAAAATATGTGGCGTCCGTGAAATTTGAACTTGGGCACAAATGAACCATTTAATTTTCTAAGTGACAAAAACGTTTTTACTATAAAATATCTTTATAGACATTAAAAGAAAAAAACTAACAGCATCAGAATGGGGTTGAACCAACAACCTTTTTATTGTTAATCCAGCGCTCTAGTCAACTGATCCACGTGATTGCAATATTAATGTGCAATTATACTATTGAGTACGTATTTATGTAATATAGAGTAGACAAATAATAACGCATCATTACCAAGAGACTACTTTAATAAGTAGTTGCTATTACCGAGATCCAAAAATTTTTTGCTTGGTAGGGAATCTTAACATTAAAATAAGAATACCTTGTACTCATACTTACTTTGTATGTTTTTTTAAAGCAAAAAGACATGTAAACTTATATAAAATTCACATGTTGACAAACAAAGACCGGAAGTTTATGCAAATGCGTGTTTTTTGCCTTTACTCCTAGAATAGCGAAAAATAAATATCTTTCCGAATCAGAGAATTTGCTTTAAAATGGCATCGATTTGTTAATGTATATTTTTGCATATTTTATTGAAAATGCATGTTTTCGCATATTTAGTCATAAAACCATATTTTGTGTAATATTTTTTAAAAAATTGCAATTTAAAAAAATCTTTTGTGTAGAAAAAAATAATATTTCTTTCAACTTTTGATAAAGCGACTTAAATCTATTTTACAAAATTTTAAAATATTGAAAAATACTATAGCAGGATTAATTTTTGGTAAGCTATATATCGAAAACTAACAATCATGGTAGGACATTGATTATTGTAAGCGAAATGCTATCGAAGTTATTGAGTTAAGGAGTCAAAATTTTACAAAATAAATAATTACTTTTTCTCTTATTTATTAAAACTTTTGGTATAAATTTATTGCAATTTTAACATTGAAGGTGATATAAACATAATTGTCAATTAAGCACATATTTATTTTTAATGAAAATGAAAAATACGTTCATATATGCATATGAAACATTTGTTTCTGAGGTCGTCTGTTTTTATAAAACAAATATGCCTTTACTAATTTTTTTAAAGAAGCTTCCAATGAGAATATTCTTTTTTTCTTAACTTATTTAAATGTATTAAAAATACTTTTAAATTAATGAAATTTTTTCTTAGGAATTATTTTCCTTAGAAGTTATTAACCTTTTTTTTGCTAAAAATATATTTTCTTTAACTTTTTTAGAATTAATTATTAATAACTTCCAAAAAACAGAAAATATGCACTTAGTTTTACTTTTGAAGTGGTGTAAATGTTCTTTTTTGGAAGCACTTTATCTTTTATATTTATATATATATATATTATTTTAATTTCATATGACACTGAATTGAAAAGTTATGACTTTTACTTAATAAGACTTAAAAAATAAGTACATAATTAATTGGTTTTTGGGACATATTTTAACATTTTTTGTTGATGTTTTAAGCGCTTAATACACACTTTTTAAGTGCATCAACTTCATATTTCTCTTGATAAAATAATTGTACACACTTTGTGTCCATTTTTTTGGTTACAAAATATTTAAGAATTTAAAAAGAGTATTTTTACCCTAATTTAGTACGAGTCAAGTTACCTACTATAAATAGAGTTAATTTACATTAAAATTTGTTATAGTGTATAAGTACATATTTTGGATTAACCGCATGTTTAATGCATAAATTTAAATTGGGCAACACATTAAAAACTGCTAAAAATACGCAGATTCTTACCATTCATTTGGCATCCATGTTGGTAGTAAAAAATGTTTCTAAATATTTTATTATTATTATTATTATTATTATTATCATTATTATTAGTATTAAAATTGTTCTACAGGATAATATCATTTCACATACATGCTTGCGAAATTACACAAAACCAAAACTCTACTCAAAATATTTATAAATAAATGTCTTTAGGAATGTAAAAACAACAAAAAAAAATCAATGGTCGCCTACAAAATTACAACTTTTATAAACCATGGATTTAAATTGAAAAAAAAAACAGTCATGGGAACAATGTAAATGATGTATTGAAAACTAAAAAAAATATATAGCCAGAATTTATATTTTCATATTTTTTGCTTGAGATTTTATTAAAAACTTTCGCACGCAAATTAAAGCAATCATCGCCGAAAAAAAAGAAACACATAATATACAAACAAGAAATAGCAAAAGCAGCAGCAGGAGTAAACAGTAGCTAAGGCTAAAAATAAGCAAAAAAAAAAGTAATAAAAATTACCAGCAATATGCATATAGAACCCATAAACCACGTACAACATATACAAAACATGAACTTGAGATTTACAAAATATTTTGCCCAGTAGCAAGAAAAAATTAACCAAAACACAAGAAAATATATTGAATGATGAAATAAGTAAGTAGCAGCCACATAAACCAAAGGCCCAAATGAAAATCATCAGCAGCATCATACAATCCGTTATTAAGAATATGATTTAGTTAGACCACAAAAATCAAACCTCAATACTAAAATAAAAATAAAAAAATAACAAAAAAGCTTTAGATTATGTGTGTGTGTACAACGAAGCGCCGATCAATATCACGCGTAAATGTTAGTTTTTTTTTTAAATATTTTTGATTTGCTATTGTACACAGCTACTGCCACAGTTTTGTTGTTGTTCTTTTAACTTTAAGGCAAAAATGAGAGAAAATGTTGTTTCTTTTATTGTTTTTTTTTTTGGTAACATTTCATTGCCTTCATCATAGTTGGTGTTTCCCAAGAACAGCGTGCTCATAAATCCATAAACTTCATTATACTTTTACGTTAAGCTGTAAAATGCCAACTTAAAAAACTCAATACCGGTAGCAAACCACAGAGAAAAAGATAATTGACCACCACCATCATCATCATAATCATCATCAGCACTATAACAACTACTACGAATCGATGAAAACCCCCAAATAAAAGAACAACTAAAGACAGACATACGAACAGACAATAGTTTAGCTGTAAAAGCTTTAGCAGCAGAAATAAAAGTGTGAGAGTTTGTTGTTGTGGCCACAAAATACAGACAACAACAACAATAACAAAAATTTATTCTAAATACTATATTTTTGTATGAAACAGCAGCAGCAACAGCCTTATGTTGCAGCATAAATATTTAGTTTTTGTCTTTAGCTAACATATAGCCATTGGTTGCTTTGTATCTGTTGCTGCTGCTGTTGATATGTTGTAGAATATCTTTTTGCATATTGCTTGTTATTATTTACCACCAACTTGGGCGAATAAGTGACTGACTGAGTGATACATCTCGTTTGTGGCAACACGATGTTGTTGATCTTCATAATGAAGTTAATGAGAACGATTATGATGACGTCGATGATTTAGCTACCAGTGTTACGCGAAGGATTTTTTAAATATTGTTTTTTTTTTTTTTAATAAGTTTTAAGAAAAATGATGGATATTTTTTTATTTCGCGGTAAAAGAAAGGCTATAAAATACTTTAGTGGTCAAACTAGGGCCCCTGAGAAGTGAGATAAAAACCAGTTGTGCTGAACCCTGGATTAATACATAATTTCGAATTTATTAACAATTGAGTTATGGTATCTCCTTCATTTTTTTTTTTTTTTTTGATAAATAATTTTATGAATTGTTGTATTATTTTCAAATAAGATAACTTCACTTAATAGTGAATAAAGTTGACATTTGTACATCGATTTTAATGAAATATGTGTACTTTTAAGTGTAACATAACTATTCAGTTTTATGATAAAGTAGAATAAATAGCACTTTTTGTTGTTTTCGATTTTTTACGATTTTTTATTATTATTTTTTTTTCAAAAATTTTTAAATTGTACAAGAAATTTTTCCGACACAATTTTTTTAATATCTGAAATTATTGAGCGAAATACGTAACTTTATTTCATTTAGTAGATTTTTTAGATTTAGATTTTGCTACTCTACTATAATTTTTTTTCGTCAGTAGATTTTAACTACGAATATCGATAGAAATGATAGTACGTCATTATTTGAAAAACGAAAATTTAAAATTAAATTTGGATTTTTATTCAAAAATAATGTTTGAAAAAAGTTAAAATATATAAAAGTGTGTGGATTATTGTTTATATTTATTATATTAGGCCCGTTCATGAAAATTTGTGTTTAAATTATAAGGATTATTTTTAAAAATTCCTTAAAGAATATTTTTCATAAAAAAAAATATTGTTCATCAAATATTCTTTTATATGTACTAAAAATTCATTAAATAAAAATATTTCTCTAAAAATATAAATTTTTACAAAAAAACCTAATTTTGTCTAAAAAAATTTTTACTAAAAATCCATATTTTACAAAAATTTCATTTTTTCACCAAAATTCAGTATCTTTACTAGAATTAAATTTTTTCTCTACAAAAACTAAAACTTTTCATTCTTAGTGAACTGTTTTAGTAATTAAAGAATATTAAATCTGTTTCAAAATTGTAAATATTGAGTTATAAACACTCGTTTGATTATTATTATAAACACTAATTTTGTTTATTCCCAAATGCAGTAAAAACTTTTGGTAAACGAAAACTCAGTAAAACCTTTTACCTAAACGAACGCATTTATTTATTATTCATTAAATAGTGTAATCAAAATTACAAAAATGATATTTAAGATCAAAAATCAGCTTTTTTATAAAACATTTTCAAGAACTTAACAACAGTATTATTATGGTTTTACGACTCGTTTTTTTTTTGTAGTTAGCTACCGAAACTTATTAATAACTACCGAACTACTATTCGTTAACTAGCGAATTTTCATTACTTAACTAACAATTTTTGTCGTTAAAAAGTTATGCAATTGCGGTACTGCAGTCAATTTAGAAAATGTGATTTATGGGATTAAAACTCCATGTTAACGTGTATCTGTATTCACCTAGAAATCCTGTGATTGATTTTTTTTTTTTGGCGAAAACTATTGAAACGGATTTTCCAAAATTGGAACTTAAACATTATTTATTTATACAGAAGAAATAAATAATTTTTAACATTTTCGAAAATTCGAACTTTTTTTTCGAATATGAAATCTAACAAAAAAGTAATTATTTTAGATAAAATGTTTTTATTTTTAATATTAAAGTAAGATTTCTTCGAAAATATTATGAAAGGACTAGATTTTTAGCATTTTCGAAAGTTCGAAATTAATTTCGAACATAGATTTTATTTAAAAAAGTATGAAATTTACAAAAAAAAAACATTTTCTTGCAAAATTTCTCAGATTTTAAAATTTTTTAGCATTTTCAATTATTTGAAGTTATTTTCGAACGAGAAATTTACCCCAAAAATATTTAACATAGATAAAATGTATTTATTTTTAATATTCAAATAAAATTTTTTCTAAAATGTTATTTAATTGCTTGATTTTTATGATTTTCGAAAATTCGAACTTTATTTCGAATATACAGTTTAGCCCATAAATCATGAAATTTACCAAATATTATTCGTTTATATAGAAGAAATATATTTTATTAAAAAAAATTTCTCAAATTTTATATTGAGCATTTTTGAAAATTCGAACTTAACTTTGTATAAGAAATTTAATCCAAAAACTACTTAGTTAAAATAAAATATATTTATTTATGATATTTAAATAAGATATTTTTTGGAAATATTATTAACTTGCTGAATTTCTAGCATTTTCGAAAATTTGAACTTAATTTCGAAATAAGATTTTATTAATCATAAATGCAAAACATATAATTTTTTTTTATAAATTAAAATCTTTTGCCAAAAATATACATCAATTTGGTGTTACATAATATTTTTTTTTTAAATTTCGAAATTTTGAACTTATTTTCGAATAAGAAATTTAAACCAAACAATCTTTAATTTACATAAAATATACTAATTTCTATTATTCACATAAGGTTTCTTCGAAAATATTTCTAAATTACTAAATTTTTAGCATTTGCGAAAATTCTAACTTAATTTCGAATATAGATTTTAATTAAAAATTATCAAATTTCCATAAATATTAATTCTATATGAAAATAAATATTTTGTTTTTAATAAATCAATAAATGCTTTATTTTTACCATTTTCCAAAATTCGATTTTAATTTGGTATACAGATTATAGTTCAAAAATGAAAGAAAAGAAATATATATTTTTAAAATTTTTTCAGATTTTGAAACTTTCTATTTTCGCATAAGAAACTTAAGCCAAAAACTACTTAATTTAGATAAATTATACATATTTATAATATTCAAAAAGATCTCTTCGAAAATATTACTGAATTTTTAGATTTTTAGCATTTTCGAAAATTCGTACTCAATTTCGAATATAGATTTTTGTTAAAAAACTATATAATTTTTATATATATTTTTTTTACATGAAAAATTAATACATTTATTTATTACAAATGAAATTTTCAATTTTTATTAAAAAAAGTTCTTTATTTAAAGTTTAATATGAATTTGTAACAAAATCACTTAAATACTTCGAAAAATAATTTAAAACTGTAAGTTTCTCTATGATTAGTTTAGTGTAATTCATTCTATAAATGTTTCATCATTTTAAAGTCCACACATACCAAAAACAGCAACAAAAGCCTAAACATGTTATTGAAGACGATGATAATACAAGTATTGTATATTCAAAGGAAATTTTAAAAATTCCAAGAATTTTTGTGGAATTTTTGCGATTTAAAACTGAAATAAACATATTAGCAATCATAGGATGTGGAAATAATACATAATAACTATAAATACAAACATTACTAATGAAAACCTAAATTTAGAAAAATCTTTACACAATCCCCATAAACATGTAATGTACAATATATGATATAAAGAAATTAATTTCTTATTCTATGAATACATGTAATTTAAAAAAAATCAATATAGTTTGTACTTAATAAAAAAAAACTAAATTATATTTTTTGCTACAAAATTGTTTGCACAAATTCTTTACATTTCAAAAAATTTATGAATTTGTAGCGTGGGAAAAGTGTAAATAAAACTCATTATAAAAGAAATAAAGCTAAAAGTAAAATAAAACAAAAAAATTACGAACAAGAAATTCAGAAATCAACTACTTTAACGCATAAGAGTTTTGGGTATTATTGTAAGCTGCACTACCAGCAAAGCAAAGTTGCTACTTGCTGCAGAAAAAAAGAACAAAAAAAGAAATACAATGTGCAACAAATATATAAATCCCATCATCAAAACCACCCAAAGGCTTTAATACTTAATACCAAAAACTCAAATGAACAAAATAAAAGAAGCTGGATATTATTATTATTCTTTTCTTCATATGGAATTCCTCTCTATGCAGTTTATTGTATATTTTTTTTTTTTTTTTGTTTTCTTTTTGGTTAACTTGGCTTAAAACAATGCTGCTTGTGAATTTTTGTGATACATCAATGTTTTTGTTTTTATTTTTTTTTTTAGTTTTGCGATTTTTTTCCGTTTAAATTGTACTCGAAATGATGAGGCCAGACGCCAGCGTTGTTGATACCTCCCTCTATTTTAAGCAGACATTAAGAAATAAAATACAAGACCACAAAATTTAACTACACATTGTTTATTATTAAACTTAAATAAAAGGGTTGCCAGGAGATTTGGAAGAGTTTTAAAGAAAGGAGGAAGGGGGTACCTTTGTAAAGATTTGAAAAGAAAAGTCACAGAAATATGCTACAGTCTGTCTAAATTCAAATTTAAATAAAAAATAAACAAAGTAATTTTTTTGTATAAGAGATTTTTTTAGAAAAAATTTTATGTATAGCAGTTCTTTTTATAGAAAATTCTCTGTATAACAGTTTTTACTTTAGAAAATTCTGCATATATTAGTTTTTTTAAAAAAATTCAGTGTATGAGAGATTTTCTTATAGAAAATTCGGTGTATAACAGTTTTTTTTATAGGAAATTCTGTATATAACAATTATCCTTTAGAAAATTCTGTGTTTTACATGTTTTCTATGGAAAATTCTGTACAAAACAATTTTTTATAGAAAATTGTATATATGTTTTTTTCTATAGAAAAATGTGTATATAAAAATTTCTAAAGAAATATGTGTATATATAAGAGTTTTTTTTATAGAGAACAGTGTATAACAGTTTTTTTTTGGGAAAAGTTTTTGTATAGTATTTTCTCTATAGAAAATTGTGTGCATAACAGTTTTTATTAGAACATTGTTTGTATAAAAGTTTTTTATAGAAAATTGTTTGCATAACAGTTTTTCGTCTAGTTTCTTCTATTCCGTGCATAACAGTGTTTTCTATAGAAAATTCGGTGTATAACAGTTCTTACTATAGAAAATTGTGTGCATAACAGTTTTTCGTCTATAGAAAATTGTGTGGATAAAAGTTTTTCTTTTATAGAAAACTGTGTGTATAATAGTTTTTTTTTTTATAGAAAATTGTGTGTATAACAATTTTTTCTATAGAAAATTGTGTGTATAAAAAATTTTTATATAGAATATTGCGTGTATAAAAAATTTTTTCTATAGAAAAATAATTTTCTCTATAGAAACTTCTTGTATAACAGTTTCTTGTTTGGCTGTCTATTACGGACAATTTTTTGTATAATAGATTTTCTATAAAAAAATTTCGTATAACAGTTTTTCTTATAGAAAATTGTGTGTAAGACAGATTTTCCTATAAAAAAAATTTATACATTAGTTTTTTCTTATTGAAATTCTGTATATAACGGTTTTACTATAGAAAATTTTATGCACAACTATTGTTTTTATAGAAAAATCTGTGTATAAGAGTGTTTTTCTATAGCAATTTCTGTATATGTATAATAACTTTTTCTAAGAAAATTTCGAATATAAAAGTGTTTTCTATTGGAAATTTAAAGTATAACAGATTATTATAAGTATAACAGTTTCTTCTATAAAAAAAAAATATAAAAATGTGTAATAGAATTTCCGTTCAAAAATTTTGTGTATAACAGTTTTTCTGTAGAAAATTTAGAGTATAATAGTTGTTTCTATAGAAATTTATTACGATTTTGTGCTTAAAATGATTTCCTTTAAAAAACTCAATGTAAAACACTTTTTTTAAATTTAAAATAAAGCCTGTATTTACAATATATAGCCTATAGTGTAACAGTTATATATAAAGTATTTAGTATTAGAGTTTTCTTTTTTGTAGAAAATTTTCTGTTAAAGTTAACTCTATATAAAATTTAAAGTAAAAATAAAGTGTATAATTGATATTATTTAAAAAATAATATATTAATTGTAATATCATTTTCCATAAATATATATATATATATATATATATATATATATATTCTAGAGTCATCCATACTTTTCCTAGCAAAAGCTATCTAGATGCAAAAAAAGGGTTCTGGTTGTATAAAAATAAACCATATTAGAATGTACGTACTAAGAGCACGGTGTTGAACTATTATGTACAACAACAATATTCTATAACGAATTCTTACCTCATTGTTAATGAGGTGAAGTACCTAAGCACAAATTGGCTGTGCTTCAAACACTTCCCAACATAAATGATCAGGTGGTAAACTCGAAAAATTAATTTTTCTAGATTATTTTTTTTCTTTTTTTTTTGGAAAATTGATTTTAATTATTCTATAAATTACCATGAAGTAGTTATGTAATCGATGTAGTGTAATGTATTTAAAATCTAAAGCTTCAACTTTGGTTTTCATTCCATCCAGTACATTTAAAATTGCAGACTTCCATAAACATTGGCAATCCTGCCATTCACTTTTGCTTTTGAAATCGATATTTAAGTGAAGTATATGTGTGAGTGTAAATTAAAATGCATCCGTATTTTGCTCATATGATAATCCACAAAGAATCAATGCTCTCTCTCATACATACACTCACACCGAAAAGCATCATCTTTAACCCCAACACAGTAGCCCCAAAAGTTGATAGCATAAAATTAATACTTGTAAAATTATTGCTAAATTCAAAGAAATTCCCATTTTTGATTTTATGATTCATAAAAATTTCCCCTTTTGCCAGGAACCAACTTACAATACGCTATAGAATGCATAAAGTTTATTGTAAGTTCTACGAATTTATTTATATTTTTAATATTTTTTCCAATATAATAATTAATTTTTATATTATTTTTTTTTTTCTCTTTCATACTCCGCAATCCGCTAAATTATAGGTTTGATGCTAACAAATCAACAAAAGGTGCATCCAAATTGCGTAGAGATTTAATTAATGCTGAAATTGCCAATTTACGAGATCTTTTACCATTGCCACAATCAACGCGACAGCGTTTATCCCAACTGCAATTGATGGCTTTAGTGTGCGTGTATGTAAGGAAAGCGAATTATTTTCAACAAGGTAAGTTGAGGAGATGCAGAAATTTCTAGGTATCATTTTTTTTTTCTATTAAATTAGGGTAACTCTAACATTGTTAGAGTAGGGAAAGAGAGATTATATAATCAAATAATTTTATTTAACATCTGTGAATTGTTATATAATTTATTTATTTATTTTTTTGTTTATTAACTTTTACACACTCCAGTCAGTGTATGGACATATAAAATTAGTTGAATTGCAATAGAAAATTAGTTTGTTTGTTTTATTGTTAATACTCAAAACACTGTAAAAAAAAATAAAAATAAAAACTGCAAAGTGATCTAAAAAATTACCTATTAAATATTGGAAAAATATATTAGCTAAAATTTTAAACTGATTAAAGTAGTTCAAAAATTTTCCTTTGAAACTTATTTGGAATTAATAAACATAAATATTTAAAATTTTTCAGTTTTTCCTATAATTTTTCTAACAAATTATTTGTTTCAGTGTAATTGAAATTGCACGTAATTCTTTATTTTCTATTCTTTATTCTGAGCATTTTTTCTTCTTTTTCTTGTTTTTTTTTTTTTTTTTTTTTTTGATAATTTTACAAATTGTTGTGCTCAAATTAATGTGTGGGATAACTAAAAAATAGCATCTTGTTGAATTTTGGTTTTCCATTTCAAATTAATGTTGTAATCTTCCTTTCCATGTAATTCTAAATTTTCTATTTTATTATTATTCCTCTGTTATACGATAATCATCATGTTGTAAATTCTATATATATATATATATATATATATATATATATATATATATATATATATTTATATATATATATATATATATACAGATATTTCGTTAAATAAAAAATACTCTACAGATTATTATAATTATATAAAATTAGTGAATGTTGGCACATTAAATAAATTAGTTATTAAATTTAACAAACTTTACTAAAAAAAAACAAAACTAATTGAAAATTTTCTACAGAAATAACTATTATTAGATGGTGGGAATAAAGGGAAAAATGTACATTAAAAATATAATAAAATCGAAAGTAAAAAAAGTTTTATTGATCTTGGTTTTAGTTTTCTCCTTAGATTGAGTTTTTTTGGTTGCCCTAACAAAATTAAAGTAAAATAGATAGATAGCTTTTCGTAGTAACAGGAAATTGTATCAGAATCTATAATTACCTTGTAATGCAGAAAGTAACAGTTATAGTTACAAAATCATACAATTTAATATTCAAACAAATTTTAACAAAAATCGACAGTTGAAGTACTAATGAATAAAATTTCATACATTCTAATTTGTCCACAAATAAGTTATTTAGGAAGTGATTTTCTTATATGGTACAAAAATAAAAATTCTTTCATTTCTAACATTTATTCCGTCGATTAGAAATATTTACTGAACTTTTTATAATTCTTAATATTAAAAAATTACTCTTAAAAAGTTGTCGTAAAATGTGGGCCATTTATGATAGTTTATAGTTCTTCCGATAGCATGTGTTATACATAATAATATCACAAATATAGCATAACATTAAGATTATTCTTAAAAAGTTTCAGAAACTTTAGACAAAAAATCAATTTGAGTGTTAAAATCATCAAAACTATTAAATTTCTTCAAATTTAACTTTATACCTAGCTCTAGCACGATTAAACGTTCTACTATCTTCAGAAAAAAAAAAATATTGGAAAATATTTCGCTTATATTATGATTCGAAAGTAAACGTTTTCGAGTTCGAGTCATCTTAATTTTAGTTATAAGTATTGCGCACGAAAAAATCCGTGCACACTTTAAGGCTTGTAACTTTTATACACGTAAAAATAATAATACCTTTAACTTGTTTACATTTGTTATTAGTCTCAGTAATTATGTGCTAAATTTTACTGCAAAAACATAATAATCACTCTTTCTTAAAATGGAAATTTAGCAAAATTCAAACAAACTCATAATTCAAATTTATAATGAAAGCACATGTCGACTATATAAAACAATTGCTAAAAGTGCAGATAAGTTAGGAAATTCAGTTTTTTGAGTCATAAAAAAATAAATACTAGGAGTTCATGATCACTAAAATAAACCAAAAAAAGGATTGTACGATCGCAGACAAAATAATACGAATTTTTAATAGAAAATCTTTACATATCTGGATGGAATATGACTCATTCTTTAAATTGTTCTGTATCTTTTATCACAAAAGTTTAAAAAAAAAGCTGGCCTGAAGATCCTCGAAGTAAAACAAGTTCCTAATAGGAACGCTAGAAATATACGAAGACAAAAGGGAGGACGAAAAGTTCTAAGACTAAAGGGTTATAAAAAGTACGTACTGGCGGACTTTTTACAACATCATGGTCAGGAATTCCATATCACAAATGTTATGTTAAATGTATCAGATAAATATCTTAAAAAAACTCGAAATTATGGAATAAACTTTTATTTTAGCAAGTCATTTTTACATGTGGGGGAAAAAGAACTTCATTCATAGCAAATAACACCTTTAACAGAGAAATGTACGCAAATGATTGCTAACAGAAAAGATTCCTTTCTATCATTATAGAGTGCAAGGAATTAAATTTTTTCGAGCCTGATCTCGCATCTTATCATTACAACAAAAAATAGCTGAGTAGTATCAAACAAATGTTGCTGCTATATATCAAAGTAGATTGGCCTCTATAAACTGTTCAGAACTATGTCCATTTGAAATATATTGGGCCATAGTAGAAGAGTATTTGAAGAATACTTAAAGCTGACTAAAAAATAATAGAGATTTTTAAAAGAAGTGGACCCATTCCAACAAAATAGTAACCGGAAACAAAATAAAGCCTTAATTAAGGGTATTCCAGAAAATATTAAATTTTTTTTAGAAAAAAGGAAAATAATTTTTCTTTAAGATTTTAAACTGCTTTAGTAGTTACCTCACAATTTAGAAAATTAACTCTTTTATAAAATGGATATATATATCTTATACATATTTTTATAGGATCTAAAATTTAGGTGTAACAATGTTACAAATGAAGAATCTTTAATGAAAACTGTTGTTTTAATTTAATTTAAATAATAAAATATTTATTTAATTATAAGCTTAATACATAATAAACTTATTATGCTACGATGTTCACTGGCCAAAACCCAAAACTACTCTGTCCGTCTTCTAAAAATTAAGTCACGTTCGTCAATCAACTCGTTAGAGACGCATTCTAATTCTCGTTACTTCATTTCTCGTTAGTACTAAATACCCAGAATCGTATTGTCAAAATACTCTTCCACTTCTTTTCATTTTATCGCTGCCCCCTAATCCTATATAGGACAATATTGTTGTTTAAAAGAAAGCGTAGTGAGGGCTTGGCTATCAATAACGATCGAGTTTATAATAAAAATTTTTTTTTTTAAAGATCTTTATATGAGTTTATTTTGGTGCAATACGCTTCATTATTTAGCCGAAAAATAACTGATTTAGAAAAGAGAGCGTTAAATGTATGCTTGACAACCAATCAACATTATAACATTCTTCGGCGTATCTTCTATATGTGTATTAAATTTCATGGAAATCGATTTAGCCATCGAATAACTTGGAGTTTTAAAAAATGGAGAAAACCGTTTCATTTTAACTGCTCAAAGATATTATTATTTTCATTTTCTCAAAGATTGTATTATTTTCATTTTATTTCGTTAAATATTTCTATGTATAATATTGAATGCACAAAAATGAATAAAATCCAAAATCGCGAAAAAATACCTATTTTCTATAATTCCTATGATATAATATGATTCAACTCGCACAGTGGTTCCAAAACACTTTTGTTGGAAATAATTATATAACTTGTGAACCGTTGGAGATATCTTAACAAAATTTCACATGGCCGGAGGTTAGGAGAGTAATGCGTGACCCTCCAAAGTTGGCAAACTTGGGTATGTCGGGTATGTTAAAAGAAAATACTTTTTATATGTAGACATTCCTTGTAAATCTCTACAAAAAGTTCTCAATATTCTAACGCTTCCTGTTATACTAAATACTCTCATAAAGTGTTTGTATTCTTGCTTGAAAACTAAAAAAAATTTTGCCTTTTTATGTAATTTTTAGCATTTTTCCCAAGTATTTTATGAAAAATGTAAATACATCATGAGCAGAAAAAACAATGTTAACTTCTTCTGTTAACTTTACATTACACGGCTACTTGTAACTTGTATTCATACAAAAATATGAAAAATTGCCAAAGGATGGAAGATTTGTTGTTATTTTTATGTTCAGATGTAAGCTTTATATTTATTATTTGGTATCTCTGAATTCGTAAGAGTATGGAGAATTATGATGATAGAATAGATAGATTAATATGATGAAATTTCTTCAGACCATGACCCGAAAAACGGAAAATAAAGATTTGAAGCGTTTTTATTAAAAAATAATGTTAACATTTAAATTGAAATAAAATTTAAACGAACAAAGATATCCTATTGCAATTTTGACATAGTAGAGATAAATTTGTCCTAAAATTAAAGAATTAGAAAAAACTCCAATGTTTTGCTACCAAAATGCCCAAAATTTCAATCCGGGAAGGACTATCTATATATAAAATTTCTTTTCTGACACAACTTAAATTAATTTTTGGCGATTTTTTAAAGAAATGACATACCCGAGGTAGTCAAATTCGAATGTCCACCCTCTACCCCCCGGACCCGCTAAGAATCTCTACTCCTCTAAATCAACTCAAAAGCACCTCATCTCTGGCCATGTGAAATTTTATGTAGATATCTCCAACGGTACACAAGTTACAGAATTAGTTCAAAAAAAGCGTTTTGGAAGCACTGTGACTCGTCTAAGGATCATGCCAGTACGAACATTTTGAGAAACGGTATTTTAAAACGAAGTAGATTTTCATTTGAGCTGGAAAAATCGATACCTTTCATTTTGGGACCTAATATATTTAAGGATTAGCTAAGAATAACGGTAAATTTAAAACTGTGTGGTATCATTTTCGAATTAACCAATTTGGAATCACTTGTATAGGATTTTTTTACTTAATAAATAATAAATTGAAAAAATTGAATTTAAATTACTTTAAAAATATCTATTTCCATCACTGTTTTCCTTAGTCTAGTGTACTAGTATTCGATATCGTTTATTCAATATCCTTTACTTATAGTTAGGGGGTTTAAGCAAAAGCAATTGCTGCAAAAATTTTATATTGCGTAAGACATTAAGAAGAGTCTTCCAAAAGTTTAATTTTATCGCCAAAATTATTGCTAAAGTATCATAAGAATCATCTTCCGTTCCTCGTAGAAGTGTCTTGCAAAGAGTTCGAAGAAAATATGCTCACAGAAGTGTCGTCTTAGTATCTTCTAAAAGATGATTTTGTACTTTTACTATTTTTGTATTTATAAATAAAATGAAAGTTTTTTTTTAATATTTCATAATTATTTTTAAGAAACAATTTAAATAAATAAAAATAAATAAATAAAATCCTAATAAAATCCTCATGGGACACTTCAATGAATTGCGTTAACTTTAAACGAGGAAAAGAAAATTAATAATAACTTTTATAATGAAATTATATTTAAATTACCTTTTGTACAAGAAATGCGACAAGACCTTTTTACAAACAAAGTTTTGGACTTATAAATATGCAAATACTTGTCTGTTTGATGGAATTTTTCGTAACATAAATTAAATTTGTGAGAAAAGTCCGATATTACTAACTTAAAGTTTAATAAGACTTACTTACTATTTTAAAATATCCTTTGTACAGGTTTCAATAAATTCAGGCTTATGTTTAATATGTTATGTTATGTTTATGTTAGATATTTAAATTTCTCAAAAATTATTCATTTTTTTGGAAATTTAGCTGTCTATTAGTATTTATAATATTTGAGTCACAAAGAGATGGTTATAAAAGGATTAATAAATACCAAAATGTATAACGAAACGGGTTTAGAGAGGCCTATAAAACCTTTTACTCAACGATACAATGGTTCATCCAGAGAAAAATCGATCACATAACTTGTTGATAACGATACCATTCAAGTTCAATAGTTAATCAGTCTCGTATGTGTTCAATTTCAACACTTCGTTTTCAAAACATTAGTAAAAATTGATACCAATTGGCATCAAGTTGACACCACTTTAGTATCGAATTATCAAATAACATTATGTTTATTTAAAATTGTGTAAACGAACGGTATCAAAAAGCCGAAATTTTGTTTCTATAGGTATAAATTCTTCAAAGTGATCCGCCAAAATGAGAGATATCGGTCGCTAATGAAAATATTAATAAAGGGCAAATAGATGGCACTAAGCTGCTAATATTTTCAGAATAAGTGGCGAAGAGCCTGCTCTAATGTTGATAAATGTACTGCACAAAAACTAATGTGAATGGATCAAAAAATGATCCGAAAATTTTATTTCATTTTTAAATTTAATATGTATTAATTTAATTAAGTAACATTTTTATTAAGATTTAAATGCATTTTTTATGAAGAGAATTTTTTTCGTGGACAGGCATTAAGTTAAATTAATACTGATTTATATGATCTCGCTTGTTTCTCCATTATGTGTTTAAAAAAAAAAAATCACAATCTCTCTAACACACGCCAAGATAATTAATGCACAATAGTAATGTATTCTGTTTTTGTTAAATTTGAATTATCGTCATATTACCTGCCAGAAGTGACTACAAAGTAAGTATTATGTTTTTGTAAATTTCTTATACATTTCTGACAATCATCTAGAAGTCACTAATAAGTGACGTCTGGAAGATTGGCAACAAATTTATTTTCCAAATCTTTGAAGAGGTTATTATTATGTGATCGGCTACTTATGAACGATCGTGTGCCCAGCTTGTAATATAATTGGATGTGTTACAAATATAGTATAATTTTTTTCAAGCTACGAGAAAAGGTGATCAAATTTACGATTAAAACGAGTGACCGAAATCACATTGAAAATCGGCAACTAAACGATCAAAGTCAAAATGAGATTAAACGAAGTTATGCTAAAACCTATTTTATTTCTAATCATCATAGAGTTTACTCACTGTAGTAGTATCTTACTGTTCCATGTCCGACTTATTGTCTAATTTTATACCTTAAATAAAATATAGTAAGAGCTAATTAAAGAATAGCAAGCATATTGCCATGCAATAATATTTCTAAAAATCTAGCTCCTACAACTTGTTAAATAATGACCATTTAAACTAAGTTTTTTTTCTGCTAAAACTTAATTTATACTTGGTAATATTATAATTTTTCTATTATATACTAGTATTGTATAGAAATACACTGAAAAATATATAATGATATTCGATATGCACACAGAAAAAGTTAAAAATAGATTTCAATTACGAAATTGTTTATATTAATTAAATTTTTAACTGATTTTGCTCCAACCACCAAAATGATAATATTAATTAACTAAGAATAATTGATTTTGGTTTCAATTTCAATTAATTTTTTTTATCAAATTAAGTAGAATTATGATTGAATATTTGTCTAAAATCAACTAAATCCACAAAAATAATCAATATGAACTGATCTTTTGCATACAAATAATCTTACATAGAACAGCTTTGACACAAACTTGGATCTTGAAATTAAATACAAACGTCACGAACAACTACAAAAGCATCAAAACGATTTAAAATCTCATCAAATATTAAAAATTCGTACTTACTAATTAATTATACAAAAGCGTCTCCGAAAACTGAGCAAATCCTTACAACATGTTTGTATTTCGTATTACAGTTTTTTAAACGATAGAATGAGCCCAAATAGTTGAAAATGGTTTAAAATTGACTTAAAGCTATTTTATTTCAATATTTTTTATTAACAAGTTTTTCTTTTTTCTGTATATTTTCTAAAAAGCTTTAATTTAATTTCAATATAAAATCCATTAATACATTTATGAAAAAAAATATTTGGAATAATTTTTTCTGTGCATTATCGGAAAAAGTATCTTAATATTAAAGATCTCACGAAGCAAAAACAATGTCGTAATTGCTAATATTATTTTTTAAATAATTTTATCTTTACATAACACATTTAGTGGACCGCGCTTTCATTGCAATGTCAAGAAGTAATTTGAAGTTCTAAGAAGTAATTTGGAAACCAATAATTTCTTCAGAGAAATAGTTTAGAAATCATACAGTATTAGTTCCTAAGCATTAGTTGTTAAAATCATTCCTTAATACCAATTAGGAATCACAACAAAAAAAAAAAATAATAAAATAAAAATGAATTTCAATTACGAAATTGCTTATATCAATTAAAATATTGTTTGATTTTGCTCCAATCATCAAAATTAAAATATTAATTAAGTGAAAATAATTGACTTAAAAAAACTCAATTAACTTTTTTAATTAAATAAATTATAAATTTGTTTGGAATTTTGTTTAAAACTAACTATAGTATTAATTGATTCGATTAAAAAATTAACTGAAGCGTACCATTGCAAAAAATAATAAACACTAGAATTTCGAAAGATTCAAGAAATTTATTTACAGCAAAATTACATGTATTAATAACTAAAAAAATATTTTTATAAAATAACGATAAGTGGAAGTATACGTAATGTATAATGCATGTCAGCAGATCTCGGGAAACATATCTTCAGACAGTAACGATCATCTCTTCTGTGCAGTCCAATTTAGGAGAGTCTACTTTTAAAAACTACACCACAAAAGAAAGATTAAACGAATGTTTTAAGAAATCTTCAACAATAATGAAAATATATTTACCTTTAATATAAAAATATTATTAAAACTAATGGCTGAATACTTTATGCAGCATCGGCGTTCACGCGGGCCTTGATCTTGATTTTAACTTTAGGCGCCTACTTTTATAATAACACTAGAATAATTATCAATCTTATTAACCATTAAAAATGTATTTACAGAATAATTTACATAATTCTTCACTGCACTGTATAATTCGGTTCAGAAAATCGTATAAATCCCAAGAAAGAACGTTTATTTTGTCACTTTTAATAAAACAAAAATCATAATTAATTCAAAAGTTTATGAATAGTTAATTAAAAAAAGTTAACGAATATTTTTTTCTGTGTTAGTGCCACAATTGATTGCGATACCACTAGTTATAAGGATGTTATTAAAGAATCTGAAGTGATTCTGATTACACCAATTCTAGAACTAATGATTTTAGAACGTGTACTAAAATTTTTTTTGGGAATTAATAATTTTATTAAATTCCAATATAAAATGAAAAAATAAATTTAAGAAAAATAATCAATAATATTTTCTGTGTATTACAAAACTAATAACTACGAAATAATTAAATTAAATAAACATAGAAATAATATTCATGGCTGCTGCTAGCGGTGGTGCTGGTGGGTCAGAACCTGTTACCTCTATTAAACAAAATCTATATATTTTGCATTGTATTTTTTCATTTAGATTTTTTTATTAGCTTTTTTAGCAGATGAGATGACAGCGAAAAGATAACAACTATAAATTAAATAACTTTTCTAATAAACAAATGAATCATTGAAAATGTGTCATTGTCATAAGAATAATATCTACAGCAAATGATTACAAATATAAACTAACTCTAGCTAGAGAAACAGACGGACGGACGGACAGATAGTAAGACTGTCATAGAGTTAACTTACAAAACTATATAAATGTATAAAATAAACTAAAATATATATACAAGGCATCATCACTGGCAACCCAGAGCACCACCACCAAAAAATCTTACAAATACCAAGACAATTTTTTTGTTGAAGGAAAAAAATCTATTTGAATTTACCGATTCAAAAAACACACCTTTAAGTTAAGACTTGAGAAATATTTAGCTACGAAAAAAATTATTTATTACAATAAAATCGAAAAGAAAAAAAAACAAAAATAAATTAGAAATAAAATACAAAATAGTATAGAATTACATTGAACTTGAATTAGCTGTAATTTCTGCGACTGATTATACCAAAATGTTATAACATGTAATTATCATTTCTTGGGGTTTTCTCCAACTGAATACTATTTATTTAAATCTAGTAATTTAAGTACAATATGTAATTGGCAATCTTAGCGCAAAAAAAAAAAGATTTGAATGAATTGAAAAGGTGCAGCAGCCAGCAGCTGCAGTCGCAGTTACAGCATTTACAGCTGTTATGCAGTTGAGCAGTTAATAGTTATAAATATAACTTATTAAAATATTCCACTTATTATCAGTAATTTTTGTATTCTTATTTGTGAAGAAAATTGAAAAAAAAACAATTTAAGATATTCATACACAGGGAAAAAAATTCATATATTTGAAAATTTTTTCATAATCGAACATGACTTTTTTTCCCAAACTTTTTTCATATAAAATAAAATTTAGTACATAGATATTATTAAATTGTATTTAATGAAAATTTTACGAATTTTGCAGAAATGTTGCCAAATTTTAATTTAGTTTTATTATTTTTGATTCAAATGCTAAATAAAAATAGCTGCGAATGAAATTATTAAAAATTAAATTTAAATTAAATTAAATTAAAAAAGCTGTTAAAAAGTAATGTTTCGAAATTTGCATCAATTTGTTGCCATTCTATAGTACATGCATCATTATAATAAAAAACTCTTCTGTTATGTTCTTCTGCTCCCAACATTCGTCTAAAAGTCCTTAGAAACGAAAAATTTTCCAAAGAAAGTAAAAATTTTCCAAAGAAACATTCAAATATGAATTTACAAATTGAAAATAGCAATGAAAATTTAAACAATTTGTTTAAGTCTTCTTGACTTTTGATTTATTTCAAAAAATGTAAAAAAAGTATTAATATTTAAGACATTATTCTTAAATATTATGAACTAAAATCAATGAAAGTAAATTTTTATATTTATGCACAAACTTTTTTCTGTGTAGTCATTTGCTATTGATTACTATTGGCATAATGTTAATATATATTTTAATAAATCACCCAGCAGAACACTGTGCGCAAAATGTTTTAAGAAGCAAAAACAAAAAAAAATAAATCAAAATGTGTGAAACCCGGTTGTAAAAAACTAGCAGCAAATCGTCAATATAGAGGAGTATTAAATGTTTAAAATGATCGAGGTCATTGCTTTTATAATATAAAATATAAAACACTTGGTAGTTTAATATCTCAAAGCTCTTAATGTTTGTTTTTTTTTTCTTTTATATTATATTCAAATTCTGTTCTGTTGGCTAGTTTTTGCAATGACACCCGGGAAATTCTTAACATCCGTGTTTAATTAATTAAAATAAATGTAGTTTATCTATGATAATAAAATAAAATACTTAAAAATGTATATAAAAAGGAAATTATAGTTTATTTAAATAAATTTATTAAAATGAACTAAATGCTTAGGAACGAGGAAAAAAAATTATCTAAAACTTTTTTTCTCCTGGTATCGTTCTTTCTATACAGAAAAAATTATTTTAAGAAAATGTTCAATGAAAGTATTAATCAAAAATGTAAAATGCTTTATATTATTGTAATTGAATCATTTATTTTTTTAATTGCATCATTTGTTAAAAAACGAGGTTTTGTAATACATTAAATTTAAATTTTACACAGAAAAATCTAATATCATATTTCAATTACAAAAATTTTATATTCAACTACACTGATGCATATTCCTATAAACGCACATCAATTTATTTAATCAACTTACCAAAAATGGTGCTATAAATTATTTTTTTAAATTATTTATTGAATTCGCTTAAAAAATTAATAACAAAAAACTTAAAATATACATTAAAATTGTTTTTCATTGTAATTTTAGTAGCCATAAAAAATGACATTATTCTTATATATGCACTTAAACTAATGAACCAATTTAGCATTATTAATAAAGTATTGATAAACCTTTGTTTTAGATGACTTCAAAAATTCACTCTGACATTGATTCGACTAATTTTTGAAGAAAATCACTGTCATTTTCTTTCTATGCTTGTTTGATTTTGAATTTTAACTCAGTTATTGTCGAAAAAAATTTATGGGCCTTGTACCCCCACAGCTTCTCCATTGGATTTAAATACGGCATGCAAGCCGGCCAGTCCACGATTTCGATTGGTTCGTGACATAGATTGCAGCTTATTCTGTTGGAATACACAATCTTCATCCATTTTTTCATCCAAAAATGAGAGAAGAACATTTTCCAACAGTTCATTATAAACAAATCACATTTTAGATTTATCTTTAGCAGAAAAGGCTGTCCAAACCATAACACTGCCTCCACCGGAATCGCGTTTCGACATACGAATTTCCTTGGACCTCAAATCATGCCAATAACAAAAATATGAATCGAGACCGTCCAAATTGAATTTCTTTCCATCAGAAAATATTAGTTTATTCCACTCATCTGTCCATTTCATGTATTTGTGCGCAAATTTTAAACGATTTTCCTTATGACGCTGTTTTAATGTTGGCTTCCTTCTGTTTGCAAAATGTGTGCAACATGTTTGGAAGTGGTAGGAAGGTCAAGTTTATTATAATTATTATTATTATTTTTTTGTAGCATTTAATTTATTGCGAGTGGCTTCTTGTAATATTTTATTAATTTGACTTTTTGTTAAATTTTGATTACCTTTTGTTGGTTCCCGCACTCCGTATTTCTGCCCTTTCTTAAGAAAGCCTCGAATAATTCCTTCCGTCCGATTTCTCTGTTAGAACAGCCTCGATTATGAAAAAATTGAATTCGAATTTTTTATCCTGGTCTGTAAGAATAGTTAATTAGAACAAAAATATTTCCAGTAAACAAAGATGTTGTCATCAGAAACTTACATTAAGTGAAACAAAAAACTAAAACTACTTAAAATATTTTTTTACAATAACATTTTAAACAAATTTTTTTTCGACTGCGTTTATAGGAATATTCCCCTAAAATGATCACCAATATGTTCTGATTTAAAGAAAACAACAAAAGCAATAAACAAATATTTCTTACATTAAAAAGTAACGTTATATCGCGAGTTATTTTAATAACACAAACATTGTCTTTGGTTAATAGAAACAAATATACCTCAAAGAAAAACAAAAATTTTAAATGCATTTATAGAAATATGCACCAGTGTATTTTATTAATTGAAATTCAAACTATTAAAAAATTGTATCATCACTTATTTCTTCTTTATATTTGATTAATTTAAATAATTAATTTAAAGCCGATGAATTATTTCGTTTTTAGTAAAAAATATTAGAAAATTTAAATTTTGAGCACTTAAATAACTGATACAATTAAAAAAAGTAATTGGAATAATTTTTATCTTTGATAAATCGCTTAATTTAAAATATATTTTCTGTGTATGTACGTTAGAAATAATAAACAATAATAAATTTAAAATTATAATTTTAAACAAAATTATCTATTACATAAACTTGACATTATTTTAATTTTAAATCTCAAAATGATGACAGTGCCAAGTGTAAAGATATTTTTTTTTTTTTTTTTGTTAAATTCTATAAGAAAAGCGCCTTGCTTTTATTTAATGACGCACCTTTTGTTCAACTATTCATTGTAGTTTTTTTTTTTTCTCTTACATAATTTCATTTCATTTTTTGCAGATAATCATCAAAAGCAATTAGTTCAACATTACATTACATTTGTTATTATTTGTAACATCTTTTATTGACATCATAGAATTTTAAAATCTTTCCCAGCTTTATGACAAAGAAAAATTGAAAAATAAAGAAAAACACCTACATACATAAGATGTTATTTAAATATTTTCCTTTGATGACAATGTTGTCAAAGATCTGGAAAATAAGAAAATTTTTCTTATGAAAGGAGTGCCAAAAAATAAGTATGACATTTTTTGTGATTGCTTTAAATTTATGATAAAGAAATGTCTATTGTTCTAGTTAAAAAAATATTTAAAAAAAATTAAAAATATGTTACACAAAAAGTTTGGCTCATCTTTAAATTTTAATACAATTTAAAACTATGAAAAAGATTTTAAAAGCATTTAGTAAGAATGCTTTTTTAAAGCTATTTTAAAAATTTTTCACAAAAATGATTAAAATATTTGGCTAGAAATTTGTTTGTTTTTTGTAAATAAGCTTTTTATATTTTTTTTTTTTACAAAAAAATTTTAGCCAGAAAGATTTTTGCAAAAATGCTTTTTGTGATATTTTTTTGGTAGATTTGTAAAAAATTTGTACAGTTTTCTTTTTAATTTTTCAGAAATTTTTATAAAAATAAAGGCGAAAAGGTTTTTAAAATAAACTTTTTTTTATTATAAAACTAGTTTTTTAATGTTCATAAATTTTTATAAAAATATGAAAGTTTTCTTAAATCTACTTTTAAAATTTTTGCAAAAATTATTAAAGCTTTTGGCTATAAATTTGCTTAGGATTTTTGTAATAGTCTTTTTGTACAATTGTTTAAATAGATTTTTTAAAAATTTATTAAAGATTTAAGTTTTTAGCAAGAAAGATTTTTGTAAAGAGCTTTTTGTGAAATTTTATTTTGTAGATATTTGTAAAAAAATTTTATATATATTTTTTCTATTTTTAGAAAATTTTATAAAAATCAAGGTGAAGGTATTTATAAGATAAGACAGTAAGTTTTTTTTAGCAAAAAACGAATTTCTTAATTTTTACAAATTTTTATAAAATTTTTCAAAGTGAGAAGAATGAATGTATAAAAAATGACAGTAATTTTTTTTTTTAAGTAAAAAAGTTTTTAAATGTGTTTAAAAATTTTGTTAAATTTATTTGTAAAATGCTTTTTAATAATTTTTGTTAAAAAGAAATATTTTTTAAGCTTATTGTTCAAATAGCTTTTTGCAGAAATTTCTTTAGTTTTTTGATTATTAAATAAAGTTATTTAAGCTTTTACTTTCTTATTATTTTGCTTAAAATGTAAAAAATTTTTTAAGTTTTTTTAGTCATTAAAAAAGTTTTCTAAAGCTCTATTTAATTTTAATCTTTTTGTAAGAAATAAGCTTTTGATGATAAGTTATTTTCAGGTTTTTGAAAAGTTTTTTAAAAAATATAAATAAAATAACAAATTTGTAAAAAAAAAATTGGTTAAAGCTTTTTGCAAGAAAGTATTTAACGTTTTTGTAAAAAGACTTTTTATGAAAAGATTTGTTAAAACACTTTTTGTAGTGTTTTTTTAATTAAAAATAAAAAAGTTTAAATGATTTTTGTTAAAAAAAAGCTTTACGTAAGAAATGTTGTTAAGCTTTTTTAAGCTCTTGATAAAAACTATTATTAAACTTTTGTATGCAACTTATTTAAGCTTTTTGCGAAATTTGTTTCAGTTTTTGTAAGAAAAAATGTAAAAAAATATTTCAAAAGAAACTGTGAAAAAAGAACTTGTTAAGCTTATGTATTTTTAGGCTTTTTGTATTCAATAATTTTGTAAGCTTTTTTAAGCTTTTACTAAAAATATATATTAAAATTGTTAGAAATGTTTAAAGCGGTTCGAGAAGAAGCTTTTTGTAAAAACATGTTAAGCTTACTTTATTACTTTTAAGCTTTTTGTGTTTAATAATTTTGCTGAAATATCTTAAGGCTTTTTGTAAAATGTTTTTTTATTTACTTTTCGTGCAAAAGTTTTTTAAGCTTTTTATAAAAGAATTTTTGTATGAAAAACTTTTTAAGCTTTTCCTTAAATATATTAAAATTATTAGAAATGTTTAAAAGGGTTTGTGAAGAAGCTTTTTATTTATTTTATTATTTATTTTCTGTACAAAAGCGTTTCAATTATTTTTTATTTAAAATGCTTATTTATAGTAAAAGCTTTTTTAAAGGTTATTATTAGTAAAAAACTTAAAAAAAAGTTCTTAAAATATTTAATTAAAAAAGTAAAATTTTTGGTTGAATATTTTTTTTTTTTTTTTTTGTCAAAATTATGTTTTTATTTCATAAATGTGTTTTAAACAATTGGGAAAAATGTCAAATTACTTATTTATGGAAAATTTATTGTTGTCTACAAAAAATAAATAAGCTTTATAAGAATCCTTTTTTTTTTTTTGGTAAACAGAAAAAATGATTACGTTATATTTTTCAATTAACACAGCTGCTTCATTTTACATCAAAATTTAATTAAGATATTCAAGCAAAAATAACAGAAATAGTAAAAATAAAATTCAAGTAAGATTTTTTTCTCATTTAAATTTTTAATTCATTCAATTATTTACTTGATTGAATTAATAAACTTTTTAATTGGAAAAATGTTTCTGTTTTTCATTTTCATAACTGTATATTAGTAAATAACAAAATCATTTTGGTAAGAGGTGCAAATTTAAACAACTTTTAATTGAATGAATTAGTTTAGTGATTGGTAACATTTTTCTGTGAATGCAGAAGTTTTTTTGGGAGAAGCTGATTTTTTGTAATTGCTTAAAAAAAAAAAAAAAAAAAACTCGATTTTTTATAGCAAAATGAAAATTTAATAGGTTTTATTTAAAAATTATGTTATTGATGAACTAGTTTTTGTTGTCTGAGAAGGAGTATTATTTCGTGACATTAATTTCCTTTTCATTTTAAAAAATGTTTGATAATTTTGTAGCCTTAAATAGGCATTAAAACAATTTTGTATAATTAAATTTTTCATTAATTGCTAAGTTTGTGTCTTAAGTCTTTTGTTTATTCGATTATATTTCAATTGTTTACCATAAAAAGTATTTAACATTTCCTATCAATGAAATTAGCATCATGATATCTAAACTTTTTTTCTAATAAAAAATTATTATTTTTTTTACAATTCAATGCCATAACTCCAACATTTGGTACATTTTTTGTATTGCTGCATTTAGCTAATGGCATTGTAGTTGCAACTATGCTAACATATATATGTACATACTACGTATGTATGTCCCAGGCCAATTGGAAATTCAAAACCATACTTGACCAAAACTTAGCTCATATAAACACTTGTCGTAATACAATAATAATAATTGCATTTTCTACTATAACAACAGCAACAACTAAAAAAAATTGCATGTAACAAAATGTTCTGCCAAATACTCATACAAATATTTTACTACTATTTACTTACTTCTCTCTACTAACAGTGAATGTCAACTTTTTTTTTTACTTAAAAATATATTTATGAGTTGCTAAACGTTCGTTTAAACAGATTTCAAACTACGAATAGAGCAACACAATTACTTGTATTTTTTGTGTTGTACATAAAGAATATTTGTATGCAACGTTGTTGTTTATTGTTCGATTGAATTGTATACAAAAATATTAAGAAAAAAATGTTGTATGTAAGTATTTCATATTGGGACTTTGACATTTTACCAATTGACAGTGTTTTATGTTTTTTTTTTTTTATTCTTTCTAATGTTAATTCAACATCTATTATTATTTTTTTATAAATTGTTGTTGGGGTTGGACACTTGTGACAATGTTTTGTTTTCTGTTTTTCTATTAATATATATTTTTTGGATTGTTCTCCCACAATAGAATGGCATATGGTACAGCAAAAAAAGTTGTGGATATATTAATGAAAATGTATGTATATTAAAAATAGACAAATATTCATAAAGGAGATATTTTTATTTTTGTAAAAAAAATCTTAAACATGGTTTTAAAACTATGTTGTTTTTAAGCAATTTATAAGAAGGAAATTAAAAGAATGATTTTTATTAAAATAATAAATAAAATTAACATTTTGTAATTTGAGAAAATTTCTGATATATTTTTAATTTATAAACAATTTTCTATGTTTTTTATTTAATGAAAATTTTCGTTAATTTTTTTTCGATAAATTTTTATTTATTAAAGGCTCCTTTTTTATTTTTTATGCACATACAATTTTCGAAAATTTTTTTATATATAGAAAATTTTCTATAAATTTCTAACTTCTACGTAATTTTCGACAAATTTCTTATTTTTATGAAATTTTCGATAAATTATTTATTTACAATTTTTTTATTTTCTTTTATTTTATTTTATTTATTTTATTTCTCTTTTATAGAAACTATTCAGAGAAAATTTTTAATAATTTTTTTATAAAAAATTTATAACTTTTTTATTTATAGAACATTTTCGATCGATTTTTGTTTATATAAAATTTTCCATAAATTTCTAATTTGTACGAAACTTTCGATATATTTTTGTATTTATAGAACATTTATGATAAATTTTTTATTTACAATATTTTTTTTTTTATTTAATTATAGAAACTTTATTTAGAGAAAATTTTTAACAAGTTTTTTTTATAGAAAATTTATGGTAACTTTTTTATTTATAGAAAATTTTCGATAATTTGCTAATTTTTACGAAATTTTTAGTAAATTGTTTATTTATAGAAAATTTTTGATCGATTTTTTGTTTCGATAAATTTTTGTATTTATATATATATATATTAAATTATAGAAACTTTATTCACAGAAAATTATCCATCAATTCCTAATTTTTATGAAATTTTTAATAAATTGTTTATTTAGGGAAAATTTTCGCTTGATTTTTTGTTTATATAAAATTTTCTATAAATTTCTAATTTATACGAAATTTTCGATAAATTTCTCACTTTTGCGAAATTTTCGATAAATTTTTGTATTTATAGAACATTTGTGATTAATTTTTTATTCAAAATATTTTTTCTTAATTATAGAGAAACTTTATTCGCAGAAAATTTTCAATAATTTTTTGATAGAAAATTTAGGATACATTTTTTAAATATAGAAAATTTTCGATAAATTTCTTATTTGTACGAAATTTCGATAAATTTATTATTTATCGAAAAATTTCGATAATTTTTTTTTTACTTATAGGAAATTTGCAATATATATATATATATATATATATATAAATTATGAAAACTTTATTTGAAGAAATTTTTCGCTATTTTTTATAGAAATTTTTTTTTTTTTTGATTTTTTGATTTAATATTTTTGATAATTTTTTTATTTATAGAAAATTTTGGATTAATTTTTTATTGTTTTTTAATTTCTTCAATTTCTTTTTTATAAAATAATATTTTTAATAGAAAATTCTCCAGAATTTCTTATTTATAGGAAATTTTTAATATTTTTTTTTTATTTATAGAATTATTCTATAAATTTTTAATTTAGAGAAAATATTTTATTTATACAAATTGTATAGGAGAGGAGGTGTAGAGCAGAATTTATGCTTTTAGAAAAATGATCTTTCAGTCAACGTGTAATAATATGGGGTGAGTTACAGGGAGTGTAATTTGACCAGCTCGAGTATGAACAATTTTTTAGACCGATTTCTATAATGTATCTTGTAAACTATTGGTCGCATCGAATTGAAATATATGGAAGAATTGTAGAAAAGGAGCTAAGCTTTCAGAAAAATGATTTTTAAGTGACCCTGTTCTAAAATGGAGTAAGATATAAGATGCCAAAGTAGACTATCTCGACTATAAACATATTTTAAGAGCTCGTATCTTCTACAAATTAAAAAAGCTTTCAATTATAAATCTCTATCTTAAAGTCTTTGTGCGATCGAATTAAAATGTATAAAAAAAATCATAGAGGAATACCCAAGCTTTTAGAAAAGTGATCTCGTAGTTACCTTGTTGTAATATTGGATATCTACATAGAGTCAACATTTATCACCTCGATTTTTTTTGAGAACTAAAAACTAAAGCAGATTTCAATATTAATTATATATTTCCTAACCTATTAATCCGATCAAATTGAAATGTAAAGGAAAGTTGTAGAAGAGAAACTAAGCTTTAAAAAAATGAAAACTTTTTCTATGCGTTACAAAAATCAGCACAAACGCCCCAACCACCTATAGTGATGTAGGGTATAATTTTGCGTTTTATGTGCCGATTTTTAATTTTTTTACCATTATGATTTTTCTGATTTTTCATTGCTTAAATTATGAGTTCTTGGCCAAAGTTTCTGGCAATGCTGGCTACACTAAAGATCTCTTAGCTCTCAAAGTTTTAAGTCAATTTTAGATTTTCAAATTGATTTATAAAGCTGATCAACGTAGCTTTTTAACTATACTAAAATCCTTTATACAGATTTAAAATAAGTAATAACTTATTTAATATTTTTTTTTATTAATTTTTCTTTTTTAGAAATTTAGACTTTAACGTAATTTTTTTTTTCTATTTTTTCTGTAATTTGTACACAAAGTTTTAAATAAACGTCAATCTCTAAAATCGCTTAAAAATCAAAAAGTTATTAAACATTTTCTAAAATTTATCAAAAAATTCTTCATATATTTAAGTATTTTAAGTATTTTATTTCGTGAATAAATTGGTGCATACTTTTTGGGGCAAAAAATGAATAATGTGCAAAAATGACTAATATATGTGGAAGTTTCATTAAGTTACATAAAATCGAAAAAGTTATGTTAAAAACAAAATTGGCTTTTATAGAAAAAATTATAATGAATTACAGTTAAATTTGAAAAACGAAGGAAAAATTATATTTTTTAAATGTTGTTTAAAAATTGTTTTTAAATATTTGACTAAAACAAACAAATGTATACTGTTGAAAAGTCTGAATCTTCTACTTCCCAAAAAAATTTAATAGTAAAAAATGAAAAAAAAAAACAAAAAATTAGGTATAAATTAATGCAGGAATCTATATAAAAATAATTCCTGAGCACAATTCAAAATTTTTAGTATTTTTGCAAATTTATAAAATGAATTTATGATGTCCTCAGGGGTTTTAGCATTTTTTATATTTTATTTACGAATTTTTTTTGTCAATTTTTTTTATTAAATTTAAATTTATTAAAAAAATTAAAAATTTTATTTATCTGCATTGTCTAAAAAAAAATTAATTCCTTCAAAACACTGCCTTCTGCCAATAAAGTAAATAAACAATAATAAAATTAAAATACATTAACTTCTAATATAAATAAATTTAATAAAAATATATATAAAAAATGACGTTATTACATTGTTTCTTTACGATACAATTAAATTGTTTCTTTTTTTTATTATTTTCTTATTATTAATTTTTTTATATATATTACAATTGCTATAGCAATTATTATTAAGTAGCAGCATTATTCAATTCAATGTTGATAAGTTTTTATTTATAATTCTATATTAATTTATTATTTATAAATAAATACAGGAAAAAATTAACATGTGTTTAATTTTTTTAATAACTGCTTAAATGTTATTATTTTTTATAATATAATATTGACATATTTTTTCTTCTAAACTATAAATATGTTTTTTTATATTTTTCCAATACTTTTTTTTTAGTGTTCAAACGTCATGACATTTCCATACACCAAGCACCAACACCAAATATAGGATTTTCAAAGGTGAGTCATAAAAATTATTTTGGTTAAGAAAAATTTTAATATATGTATAAAAAACAAAAAATAAATAAATAAAATTAAAAAAGAAAAAAAAAACTAATGTGCCAATTTTGTGTTAAAAAAAATTTAGAGAAAAAAATACATGAAAAATAAACTACCGTACTTGATTTAACTGCACAAATATTGCTGGAGAATTATGTTATATTAGTAAAAATGTTGTATATGTGTTTGTTCATATGTTACAAGTAAATTGTACTTTTTACTACATAAGTACTACTAGATGCTAAAAACAACTACCAACCAACTCATGCTACCATATGTTGCTGCTGTGGCTGCCTGCTTTGCTGCTACTCTAAATATTTCATGTTTAAAACTTATGAACTTTGTTGCTTTTAAATCATTTTGCAGTTTTAAGATTTTCGCCGTTTATTGCAGAAATTCTTAATGGGGGAGTTTAGAGGTGATTGAATTTTTTTTGTTGTCTTAACAGTTTTTTTGTAAAATTTGAGTTGTTTTATTGATGTGTTTTTTCTAGTTTTAAACAAATGTTAAAATACCTATTTGAAAGCTTTTTGGTTTCAGGTTTATAAAGGTTTTTTGTTTTTATTTATTTATTTTTTTTTAAGTATGGATGTAGAGTTTAAATAAATATGTTTGAGAATTTATGACTTTGATAGCAAATTTAGTTGAAGCTATTTATTGCATGAAAGCTATTTATTGCATGGTATTTTAAAGAAAATTTTAATGATTTTTTTTAATATTTAAAATGAATTAAACAGCCCCAACATTTTTTAAAATCTTAAAATTCGAAGTCTGTAGGAGACTTTCTCATAAATAATATACAAAACCTAAGAATCTAAAACATAGCCTAGAATGTTTATCATTGCTCGAAGTAGTTTGATATTGAAAATCAGCAAAATTGATTCAAAAAAGAATAAGTTATTAAGCAAAAGCTAAAACAACTTCCACAGCAAAATTAAAAAGAAAAAAATAAGAACCAACTTTTGCATTTACTTTTTTTTTTGAACAATAAATTTTATCTGGCTTAAGACAACTATATTTGATTTGTTTAACAAGCTATATAGTTATTATGTACATCAAATGAAAGCTTAATAAATAGGTCTATTTTTTATTCTGTTCATATTTTTTATTCTGTTAGAAAATGGTAAAAGTTTAGCTAAAAAAATTGGTCAGTCATTAAAAAAAAATTATTTTAGATTTGAAAACTTAAAAAAAAATACTCTTTTAACATATCAGTATGCGTTTCGCAACACAAAAGGACAGTTATCTTGTTAATACACTAAATTAAAAATAAAATTAAATAAATTAATTTAAATATGATTTCTGTGCATTTGAAAAATATGATATTTAAAATTTGACTATTTTCATAAAATATGCTCTCTTGACTACATTTTTGAGCGGGCGAAATGTACATATTAAAATTATTTTTGGAATTTTAAAAAAATTTATGAGGTTACATTTTTCTAGCCTGAAGATGTTTTTTTTAATTCGACAGTTTCGATTAATGCTGCATGTAGGGTGTAACTCTAAATTAAAATAATATTTTTTTCTTAACCATTTCTCAAGACTTATCTTTCGGAATACTAAAGAAATATAAATTTTTATTAATAATATATAGAGAAAAAAAAGTAAAAGAATTTCTCCATATAATTCATATTAATATTAAAATTTTGACTGATAATTTCTAAAGGCAACAGAAATTGAGAAGTCAACACATTATTTTGAAATATATTGGAAATTTAGGGATATCTTTTAAAGATTTTTCACTCTTATACTACGCAAATTATTCATGAAAAACAAAATAAAGTAAAAAAAAAATCAAGTGTAAATATATTTGTAATGGTAAGAGAGAACTTGAGTATAAAATATTTTTTTCTTTTTTTTATACAGTTCACCAACATTTTTATAAAAATTTAATTAAGTTTAAATTATCAAAATCGTGCTTGTAAAAATTACGATTTCTTAAAATTTGTTTATGATCGAGTTGGTCAATTTTGACACTCCGTAGCTTACCACGTATTATAACAGGATGACTACAATATATTTTATTTTTTAAGCTTCAGTACTCTTCTACAACTTTCTTATACATTTGAATTCGATCGGAGTAATAGTTTAAGAGATACATAATTCTAATTTAAATCTGCTTAAATTTGTACTTCTTAAAAAAACGTGAGGTGGTCAAATTTGATACTCTGGATGGAATTCATTTTGTATTACAACAAGGTGACTACAAAATAATCTAAAAGCTTAGGTCCGCCTTTGTAATTCTCCTATGCATTTTCATTCGATTCGATCAATGGCTTAGGAGATACAAATTTATTATCAAAATCTGCCTTAAATATGTTTATGCTCGAAGTGATAAAGTTTGACACCCTGTAGCTCATCCTATATTATAACAGGGTGACTACAAGATTTTTTTTAAAGCTCAGATCCTCCTCTACAATTATCCCATACATTTTAATTCAATTCAAACAATAGTTTAGAGGATAAGAATTTAAAATTGGTTCTAAAAATTCTAAAAATTGGTTCTAAAATTTTAACATGTTCGAGGTAATCAATGTAGCTCATTCTATAATATAGAAGTGTGACTTTAAGATATTTTTTCTAAAATCTAAGGTCCTTTTCTTCTGTTTTTTTTTTATAGATTTGAATTCGATCCGACTAATAGTTGAGGAATAGTTGATTTATTATCCAAATAGGTCTTAAAATTTTTCCAAACTTAAGGTGATCAAATTTTACACACTGTAGCACACTACGTATTATAACAGGGTGACTGCAAGATCATTTTTCTAAAAGTTTAAGTGCTCATATACAATTGTCCTATACATTTTAATTCGATAGTTAATTTAGCAGATACAGATTTATTACCGAAATATACCTTAATTTTTAGAAATTACCACCTGTTAAATGTGTGCACGTTCAAGATGCTCAAATTTGATAACCTGTAGTTAATATGTTGACTCCAATATATATTTTCTAAAAGCTTAAGTTTTCCTTCACATATATATATATATATATATATATATATATATATATTATTCACATTGCAGATGAAAATAATAGCTCCTCAAGACAATTTCATGAAATATTAACTTTCTTGGGAAAAATCTCTGATATAGCGCAGTCAAAATAATAGTACCGTCATTATAATTTTTTAAATAAAATTTAATATTCTAGTTTCTTTTCTAGTAAAATCATATAAAATGATAATCTAAATAAATTTATATCATATCTAAAGAATCATTTTAATATTTTTTGGTTGACATGTGACGCAAAACATTGGAAGTCCTATGTGGACTTTATTTCTGAATAAAATGTTTATGCTAAAATTAGGAATTTGCTTGACTGGTTGATCAGAAATGATATTGCGTTTTAAAAAAAGATTGAATCTCGTTGGTGCTGACCATATCAACATTTTTTGTTTTATGTTTAGTATAATTTGAGGACAGGAGATCACATTGGTATGTAAAAAGGACAATGTAATCAAATATATACAAAAATACTCAAAAAACGATGCGAGGACAGTTGTTCTCGAATATTATGATTCAGGTACTATACCCTGGGGATCATTAGTGAAGAAAAACTGTGATGTATTCCTCTGTATGACTATAATTTGATAGAATCATAATTTCATAACACCTCAAGCAAATAACATTAATATAGGTCCCGAAGAAGAAGTATAAATGCAGTTTTGAAACAGTAAGGTCCTTGCATAGCTGTAGTAAAATAATTAAAAATATATTGTCACAATTAAAGAAAAATGTTATCGGAAGGCATAGCATGACGAGAAAAGTCTTTTGTCTAATGTGTGTATAGTATAAGCTAAGAATTAAAAAAAAAATTGGAAATCAAACATTTTTGCTATATATATATATATATATATATATATTTGTTTGACACCCTGAAGCTTATCCTATGTCATATATAAAATTTATCTAAAAATGTGTAACTTTCTCAAACATTTAAATTCGATCCGACCTGTAGGACACATTTTTTTGTTTTTGTTTGTAATCTATTTAATTAGTGAGTAGGGGTCAAAAAATTATTATCTCAATTTAACTTGGGGTAATCTGCTTGCAAACTAATCTGGTAATTTCTTTATGAGAGATGCCAATATGTATAATCCAGAGGTGTTACGTCTTCAATTCAAAAAACCATAAGAGGATTGCCCCAAGGCTCCATTTTAGGACCTCTTCTATTTATGATTTATTTGAACAATTTATACCAGCAAATAAAATTCAGTAAATGTTATACATATGCAGATGATGTCCAGTTACTTGCGGATGATAAAGGGCTAGGTCTTAACTTTTTGGAGTATAATGTTAATAAAGATTTAAGACTTATATTTGAGCGTCTAATGTAAATTGTCTCAATTTGAAACTTTTTAAGGCAAGATGTATATGGTTCTCGCAAATTTGTAGAGTACCCAAGTTATTAATATACTCAGAGGAAATAGAATTTGTATCATATTACAAGATTTTAGGATTTTATATAGATAACAAATTAAACTTTGACTTTCTAGTAGATTATGTTTCTTCAAGAATAAATTTCATTCTAAGGCGGTTGTATAAGGTAAGATTTTACTTACCTAGTAAGGTGAAGAGGAGTGTTGTCATAGCATTATTCTGGTATATTAATAAATGGTATTAATAAACTGAAACAAAGTTTTAATAGAATAGCTAGATATATATTTTGTCTAAAATATAGATCTCACACACATATGACATCTTATGCAATAAATCCTCTTCAATATGACTTTGAGACCTTTATAAACTTAAGACTATTATTGCAGTTTTATAAAATTTTTCAATATGGTAAACCCAAATATCTAATAAATAAGTTTAACTTTGGTATCTCAAATGGAACTTAATTTTTTAGTTATATATAAGATATTATTCCGAAGTTGTGAATAGATCATTTGTTGTCGGAGTGTCCAGATTATGGAATAGAATTGCACCGTAAAGTGATAGAAATTTGTCGAATTCAATATCAAATTGTACTAAAGAATACGTCAAATTAGCTGCTATACATTACCACAATCTAAATTGTTATTTTCTAAGTTTTGTATTCATGAAATTTCGACATTTTAGAAATGTGAATTAAAGTTTGTAATTGCCATATAAATAATCTGGATTAATTTGGCTCTATGGGCTTACAATCTATAATAAATGAAATAAATAAAAATGAAAATAAAACTATTTACATTACTAGAAGGGTGATTTAAATATATGAACTATCTTAGAAGCCAACTCTATGGGAAATTTATTATTTTATTTATTTAAGAACATTAATTTAATTTAAATTAAACTTTACAATAATCCCTGACTTTATAAAATAAATGGAAAATACAAGAACATTGCTACAAGAATTACCCCACTATTAGCAGTGGCTTGGCATTCATTAGTATCAATTAAATGCTGTTGAACCTTCACTTTAGCTTTTAATTCTATTCTTTTTTATTTATTTATTTTTTTCCCCGTTCATATACAATCAACAATTCTATATGTAAAATACTTTTTTTTATTTATTTCTTCTAAAATTCAAAAACTTTTGATTAGAATGGTTTTAGAATTTACATGGAATTGGCCTTCAAATTCAAAATAAAATAAAACTATAGAAAAACCAATTTATTCTTTTAGTCACTTGTTGCCACCATAAGAACTGTTAAAATTTTATTTACATTTAAAGATTTTTGTTTATTTATTTGGATTTTTTTTCTGTTTTCGTTAAAAAAATGTTTCTTATGAAGTTACATTCCTTTACTGTAGGTGACTATGTGATTTTTGTATATATTTTTTGTCAAATTTCGTTCTTTTTTTGTTTTCATTTACCATATAAATGACAATCATTCTTAAGAAACCGTAACAACTCTATTAAGTTAAGAGTAGAATGAATATTTTTTTGTTTGTTTAAATTTAATTTTGCGTTGACATTTACATATCACATAGTTCCAAGGAAGTATAAAACAACAGCAACAGCACTCACAGCAACATTTTACTATAGCCAACAAAATGCACAGTAGCAACTTATTTAGACATTTTATTTAGAAAAATTTATTTATTTACTTTAACCACAAGCAGCAATGGCCCAGGAATAAATGAACACTATCAGTTTTAAACCCATATAAAAGAAAAAAAAAAGGAGAGAAAAAATCGAAATTGACTATTACTAGACCTTGACGTTCGACCAAGATTAATCAATACCATTTACTCGTGACTATAAGCAAAAATAAATAAAAGTCCTAAAAAGCTACAAATGAAAAAAAGTCAAAATTCATTCAAAACTTTGTTTATGTATGTAAGTTTGTTTATGTAAAACTATGAAATGTTTCTTGGAACACTTGCTTTGGAGCTGTTGAATTATAACTTAAAAAAAAGTAAAGTTTTGACACAATTTACTTTTAGATTTTCTTTGGTATTATTTCTTTCAATGTTTAAAAATTTGATTAAAATAACTTCATTTTAACTTGTTTTTTTTTTTCTTATTTGTTTCACTTTATCATCTTTTTGTTTTTCTTTTTTCTAGGCTTTATCTGGTTTTTTAATGATGCTTACCCAGAATGGTAAATTACTGTATATTTCGGATAATGCAGCGGAATATTTGGGACATTCTATGGTAAGTGTAAAGAAATTAGATATAAGCTTTTTATTTACCTATAGAAAATTAAATTTCCTTCTCATTTTTCTCATATAAATGAAATTATAGCCCAATTTGTTCGCTAATAGAAAATTTTGTATATTTAATATTAGAAAACTGAATGCAATAGCAGTAGACCTTCTTGAAGACAGAGTATTAAAAAAAGATCATGGAAACAAAATAAAGTGAAAACGAAAAAAATCTAAAATTCAGAATTCGGACGTAAATATCAGTGTGAAACTCTGTTTTTTCTTTATCTTGTGGAACTATCGGCTTTAAATTGTATATTTTTATACTATATGTGATAAAATTTAACATCCTGTAGCTCATTCTATATTTTAACGGGGAGACTAAAAAATAATTTTTATTGAAGCTTGGGACCTTAGCTACAACTCTTCCGTTCAATTTAATTCGCCATGACCAATAGCTTTGAAGATACAGATTTATTTTCGAAATTGGCCTTAATTTATAGAAGCTACGAGTTCTTAAATTTTTTTCCTGCTCGAGGTGATCAATTTTTGGTATCATATAGCTCATCTTGTATTTTAACACAGTGACTAAGAGATAATTTTTTTAAAGCTTAGGGCCTCCCTACAATTCTATTATACATTTCTTATCGTCCCGATAACTAGTTTAGGAAATACGGATTTATTGACGAAATCATTCTCGATCACAAATAAAGGACATTTTTTGTTTTCATTACCCCTCTTAGGAGCATATATATGGCTGCCACAGCGCATTTTGCTTTGTTTCTGTTTCGTTAATTGGTTGTTATTCCAGCTAAGCAGGTGATTGGGTAGAATTTCCTAGGATATTTAGTGTAATGGTGGGAAACCTTACTAATCGTTGATTCCTACCCTTTTATCAGTGGGCTTCATAAGCGCCATTTCAACTGACGGACGGACTGATATGGATCCACAAAATATAAACTTATTTGCTCCCCGACGAAAATTGAGGAAATTACAAACACTTTGTGTATTCCAAGTCACAAATTAGCTAATTAGGTAAACAACGAAAAAAAATATCACAAAATTGAAAAAAAATTCAAATTGTAAAAAAAAACACTAAAATACAAAAAAAAAATCAACAAATTTCGCATTTAAACGAAAAAATTAAATTTTGCTCTCTCTGACTTTAGCCTGCAAAACCTTTAAAGCCACGGCGGAGGTAATGTTTTTGGGGTTCAGCGAAGGGATCCGAAATAATTAGTGCGTTTGATTAAATTTTTTGCTAAACGTAGTAGCTAGATGTTTCCATTCAAGTCGCTGTCAGATTTTGTTCATGTTGGGCAGTCGTATATAAGCAAAATCTCGATTACCTCCATGTTCATTGCCATGAAAACTGTGACAATAGAATCGAAATGTATTTCGAGTTGTGGTTTAAAAGTTGTGTAAAACAATCCTTATTATAAGTGTGGAACATTTCCATTTCACCTTGTGTTATTGTAGGCCTTTCAGAGAATAACTTTTTAATTATTTGGCTTTTATGTTGTCTTTTAATTTATTTGTTCCCTCCAATATATTTCTTAGATCGCAAAAAAAATTAACAAACGACTTTATTTATTACTGATATGCCATAAAAAATTTGCAAATTTGCTAAATATTTTCACGACATGGTATGTCAACTTTGATCTGAGAAAATAGGAACAGTTTAAAGAGAAATAGTGTAAGTTATATATATCAAAAGCTTTTTTTATTATTATTATTATATTCCATTGCACTCAAGTATGTGTCTTAAGTCTTTTGTTTTAAAATATAATAAATTCCATGTATGGCTCCCATTTCTAATATAAGTCTTAAGTCTTTCGTAATCTCTCACAGACAAACAACATTTCTTACAAATATTTTGTATTGACCATCATTTTAAATGTCATTATTTTTGCATTCAAATATACCATATTTTTTGACACTCTCCATTATCAAACAGCTCTTTAGCGGTAACTAACAAACTTTACTTAGACCGACCGACAGAGATGGGAATTATGTTTTAAACAAAGTAAAGAATATGCCACTAACAAACATATTGACACGCCTTAAGATAGCATTTAATTAAACTACACTATTATGTCATTGTTATGATAAATTTGCCCTAGAATAAATGTTTAAAAATGTTTTTAAACAGAAATACAAAACATTCGACATGCAATAAATTAAACAAGAGCCAGAAAACTTCAATTAGTCTTAAAAATTAAAGAAAAATAAAATAAAAAAAAATACAATTTGAGCAGGGAGCAAAAAGACAGTTGAACACAACTAAAATGGGCTTTATGTCAAAATGTTTAACAAAATACATATGAGATACGAATATTTTTTCTATCTTAAGGTTTTGTTTGTAGTAAGTGTCTGAGCATAAATATTTTTATTTGAATATCATCAACATTTTCAAACCCTGTAACAGTCATACATATGTATATATGTATGTGTGTATGTATGTATGTATGCATGTATGTATGTATGAATGACTGAGTGAGTATGTTATATGTCGTTTATGGTTTGAGTTTGCTAGTAATTTAAAGTACTAACAACAAGAACTCTGGCAGGCTGCAACACTTTTTTTTGTATGTGGCAAATGCCGCAAATATTAGCCAACACCATAACCACCACCACCAAAAACGGGTGTTGGGTGTGTCGTTGTGTGTCTACGTTTATGTCTATGGCCATTGCCAAAAGCCACATATCAAAGATTTATTGATAAGTTATAAAACACCAAACAGAAAATATGTTAGTTTGAAAGGGATTTTTTTCTCTATCTCTCTCTAAAAACGATTGACTTTAACTAAATTAATTACCAAAAATAGAGAAGTAAAAAATCTATATTTAAAAATTTGTTTTTGAACTTTTGACCAAGGGTCAATTTAAAGGTGAATTATTACCTAATAATACAATAATTTTTTAAAAACTCATTCATTTTATTTTTTTTTCTTTGCAGGAAGATCTATTAATTCATGGTGATTCTGTTTATGATATCATTGATAAACAAGATCATTCTGCCATTCAAGCTGAACTTAATCGTAATGTGCCACCACAACCCGGACAACATATTAATTCGGCGGCAGCAGCTGCTGCTGCCATATCAAATCTCGAGGGTGAACATCGCATGTTTTTGTGTCGCATGAATGTTAGTCGTAATGCACGCAGACAAATGCGTTTTGGTGATCAAAAGGTAAGTAAGTGTAAGGAAAAATGCACTTAAATATATATGTATTAAGTGTGAACAGAAAGTTTCTTTAATTTAATATTAAAAGAAAAAAAAAACTAAATTATTTCATATATATCATTTCATTTCGTATAAATTTATATTAAATGAAATCATTTAAGTAATGAATAAAACATGAATTGTAATTTCAATTTCATACATATTTATGTAGTTAAAAGCAAAATAAAATCAATAACTATTGACAATGTTTGATTCTATATTATTCTACAAAATCAAATCAAATTGAAATAAAATATACAACAAGGTAAACGCTTGCGTGTAATCTATACAATCTTTTTATTTATAGATAAATTATTGTTATTTTTGTCTTATATTAAACAAAAGTTTGCTTTTTTTGCTGTTTAAAATTCAATGAATTTTCTTGATTGAAGTTGATAATTAACATAAATTTATTGGGAAAAAGAATATTGTATATTGAACATTTTAGTGATTAAATATTTTGAAAAGTAACAAAAACCGGGATACTAATAGAAAAATATTATTTATTATTATTATTATTATTATTATTATTATTTCATAACAAGTTTGTTATTTAAATCTTTTGTTATGCTATTTTAGAAAATAAATTTTCAATAACAATAAATTTATATATTTTTACGATTACTTATGACAAGTTCAGATTAAGCAAATACTTGACAGGAAATATTTAATCGTGTTTTCCCAAAATTTTTCCAATCATATACAGAGTTGCCTTTTTATTCAATTACGCGAATATGAAGGGAGAAACATATTTTAAGCCTGTTCAGATTAGATGCAAATTATTTTCTCAAAATTACTTGATTAAACACATAATAAACATAAATTTATTTAACATCAATTATTAAATGAATTTATAGGAAAATTTTATTTTTATGTTGTTTTTATTTATTTAGAAAGAATTTCGGAATATGTGGATATCAAGGACATTTTTGTAGCACTTTTATTTAATATAAAATTAAAATATTTAAAAAATTTACAAAGTAAAATATTTAGATAATAAAGAAAATATGCACATTAATAAAAATTACTTTAAAAATATATATTTAATTTTGCTTAAAGTAGTAGCCCTGACTTCACAAAACAACGCTGTTTTCTTTGCACGCCACTTTCAGCTGTGTAAAAAAATAACAAGTATTATGATGGTTTAATAACACAAAATATTCATATTTTGAAATTTTTATTTTAAAAACTAGCAAATTCTACTATTACTACTTTTAAATACTTTATACTACTCAACATTTTTCATTTGCGAACTCGATACTTAAAGAATTTTTTAATTTGAAATATAGTTTCTAATTAAGGTTCTTTTTTTAAATCGATTAACATGAAATTTTATAAATTTATTTATATAAAACATAAAATAAATAAAAATGTAAACTTTAAACTCAACGTTAATAAAAATCAATAAGATTATTTTCATATGTTTAAAAATTAATTTGTATCTTTATACTGAATTTTAGCTGTTATATTTTTATTACGATATAATTAAAAAAATTAAACTCTAATATAAATTGATTACATCTTTTTTGTCAATTTAAATTTTATGTACATAAAAGCAACAATTTTTACAACTCAACCCATCCACCGCATCAGTTGTTGTCTGCCGCCATTTGATCTTACATTTATTTTAGCTCATCAAACAAAAATTTGCTCAAAATGATGGCAAATATTTTATAAGTTGTGTGCACACAATGTTCACACTTGCCGAATTTTTAGTCAAAGGCAAATAGTTTTATTTGTCCAAAATCAACTATTATCTCGTTTGAATAGTAAAAGTATTTTTAATGTTCACTTTAGGCAAAGTAAATATTTGCAAAAATCGTCAAATATTAGCGTAATGTGAACTTAGCTTTAGGGCGCCTATAGACACATACTGCAAAGAGATACTGCCGATAAACCCTACTGTACTTATTTGATTGATTAATTTGCTACACATTAATGAATCAAAATTTTATTTTTGTGAAAAAATAGATTAAAGGCAAAAAAGTTTTAAATATTTTTATATTTTTATTTTAATTTGAAATGAAAAACAAAAAATTTAGTAAATCATAGACAAAAAAAATTATCAAATTCATTTCAAAAAACTGCTTGCAGTATGAGTTCATTTTAAATTCAAAATGATTTTGATTTTTCATACTGCATTGTCGGTGTGACGCACACATTCAAAAGCACTCTCAATTTTACTTATACATGCTTATGGCTTCAGCCTATGCCAGGGATGGAAAATGGCATCTAACAAACATAAAAATAAAATGTACCGTTTTTGTTAATATATTTTAATTACAAACATTTACATAAAAATTAAATAGATTCTAAACATATTTTTGTTAAATAATTTCTATAAAAATATTACCTGCAATTTTAAAATTGCGGCAATAAATTTGTTGAGTTCATCTGGAAACAGTAGAGAAATTAATAAGTTATTTTGTACTTTTTTTTATTTATTTATTTATTTTTTTTTATAATAATTTAATGGAAAGCTTTGGCTTACGAATGTAGTATAGAGCGAATTCCAAAAATAACTCCCGATATATCTGATTTGTAAATTTTTCACCCGCGATACTTTGACCAGAAATAGTAAATTTTTGAATCTTTGTTCCTCCACACAGCACAGTGTCACATTTATCCAAATTAACAACGACAAAAATACGAAAATAAAAGCTTAATCATTGAAGTAATTTGTTCGTATTTACCGATAAACATATATATTATGGCAGAAAAAAATACAAATACTTACAATATAGGAAAATGTCCATAGCGCGAATTATGTATTCTCAAAGTTGCTACTTAAAAAAAAAAATATTTTTGTGAAGGAGAATATTAACTTTAACTATATAAATTTCACTAAATACAGCAGATATTGATATGATATTTTGGCATATAACAAATGTATCTATATTATTTCATTGCCGATTTTTAGGTAATGATATTCAATATTGAAGCAATGTCTTTTTTATTTAAAAGAAATACTTATATTAAAAAAATGAACATTTTCGCCAGCGGCGCTTCACTTTCTAAATCAAATATAAACTATCATATGGACTTACTTAATCAATTAGTATAACTATTCTTTAATAAAGTTCTCTAATCATGGAAACTATTTATGAATGTAATTTATAAAATTTTAATTTTACAAATAAAATGTAATTTTAAAAACGTAAGAGATCCGATGTAATTTTCAAAATAAAAGGAACAATTTGTTGCTAATATTGCAAATTTTAATTTTTTCTCATTAATTAATTTTTAATCAGTTCGATTACTAATACAATTCCCAATTTGTAAATTACTCCTTTTGTTGGGGTTATTATTTGAAATTTGAGCAGATGTTTCATTTGGTCATAATTTCGTCTTATATATACAAAAATTTGGAATTAAAAATATGTTGATTTAATAAGACATAATTGATTTAAATACTCACACGGATATAATTACAATTTTGTTTACTTTTGATCCCTATTTGAGTTGATCAATTCGATGAAATCATTACTAAATTACAAGATATTTTATGAACTAAATTTGAATTATTTTATACTTAAATAAAAATGCTTTAAATTTTGTGTTTAAGTAAATAGTCTTCGCAACCCACCATAAAATGTTTGTACGGAATACTTGTGGGTCGCGGATCCCCATTTGACAACCTTTGGTGTAGGGTATAATAAAAAATTTTATTATAGGCTTAGACCGTAGAATATGTAATACTTTTTTGTAGCCCTGTATAATTTATATGTCTGCTGCCTAAAACTTCTTATAAAGTGGCCACAATAATTCTTCCTCAATGTATATAATTGTTAAAAAAAAAAAAAAAAATTCATTCTATTTCAATTTAGAAAGGTGGGCGTTAAAATAATTGGTTAAATTGTTTTATTCTTCAGTTGGCTTCTGCATAATAATTTTAAATCACTAAAGGATGTTTAAAATTCAGAAAAAAAAGAAATCAATTGAAATAATTAATATTTATTGCTGGCTCAGTATATGAATATTAGATATAAACTTTATAAATAAAAATCATTCTTATTATACTTTGCCATATTTTCCCCTAAAGTTAATGTTAAATTACATTTTTATCTTTATACTCGTTTACACAAAAAAAAAAAACTGTTCCATAGTAAGTCTCTATATGTAAGTAAGCATTTGTGGGACTAAAAATGATAAAGACTCCCACATGCTGACAAGCAACCAAGTTATTTTACATCGTTAGCATCTCTACGGCTACCGAAACCTAGTTAACAGCAGCAACAATAAAATCAAAAGAATAAGAAAAAAAACCTCCGAACATACACAACTTCATTGCGTTGTGACATTATCAGTTTTTGGCGATCATTGCAATTTTTGACGTTTGTAACTCATAATGTGACGACTACTGGCAACAAGACTACTGCTGTGATCCTGTATGCTGCTACGTGTTTATGTGTATTTTGACTTTTTTTCTTATTTATGTAGTTCCCTTTGTGATTTAAGCTTGAAGTTTGTTTAAAGAAAACTAAGGCGTAGTTAAAATTAATATGAACATATTAAAAAGGAAAAGTTATATGACTAATCTTTAATAAATAAGTATTAATCTTTAAAATACCTAACAAAATTAGAGAAAAATTTTTTTTATCAAAATGTGTTTATAATTAATTAATCTCTGTTTATCTATTAAGTTATTATATTTTTTATAAATTATTATCTTTAAATCCCACCCCCATTTTGTCCACGTTACTGCTTTTGTTGTTTTTTTTTACACATATTTCCAATGATGCCCACATGCAACATACAACAATAACAAAAAAATATATATAAATAAACGGCAACCAGTTACAACTGTCATCGTTTGTCAGTTTATAAATCACTTGAGCTCACTTTTACAACATCAACACAATTCATTCATTCTTCAATCTTCTTCCTCTCGTAATAAAATAACAAAACTAAAAAATAAAAAAAAAAAAAAAAAAATGATGAATAATTCAGTATTAAAAAACATACTTGCAACTTGAGTGTAGCAACGAATGTTTTAAATGTCTCAGTTAGGATTGTTTTAGAAATTAACTTTTTAAGCTCATGATTATTTATGATTTTGAACTTTAAAGTAAATATTAATTTATATTTTTGGAAATTCGTTAATTTGTCATGAGGAAGATATAGAATATATATATGTATATAATTTCCTAAGCATGTTTTCTCTTTTCAGAGTTTTCTGAAGAAATTATTCGTTCAACAAATCTTAACGGAGCCAGATCTTGAAATTTCTATCAGGGAGCGGAGATAGCCGGATTTACATATAATTTTCTAAAAAATTTTTCAATTTCCATAGCTTTCTGCAGCTCCCAGAGAACGTAGAAAATTTGAATTCGGCTTACTTATAATATTATTTCTGCTACAAATTCTAACGGAACCAAATTAAATTAAATTAATTAATTATTTAATTAAATTAATTAAATTAATTAAATTAATTAAATTAATAATTAAAATTTCTGTCAGGGAACGAAAATACGCGTATTTATATATAATTTCCTAAGCATGCTTTCTCTTTCCATAGCTTTCAGAAGCTTCCAGATGACATAGACATTTAATATTCGGTTAATTTATAGAACTATTCGTATTACAAATTCTTATGGAGCCAGATTTTGAAATTTCTATCAGGGAGCGGAGATTTATTTTTTATTTTAAGTAATAATTTTTTAAAGTCGGTTATCATTTTAAGAAGTTTAAATTTGCTACATTCAATATTTGTTCTCCAAATCCTATCTGAAAATGATTTTGCATTTTGATCAGGGAGCGCATTTACGCCTATTATTTTTTTTTTTTGGTTTAAAAAGTTTGCTAATTTAATACTTTAAGTATTATCCTATCAAATTCTAATGGCTTCAAATCTTTAAGCTTCGATTAGGAAGAAACTGAAAATGTTGTTCATATATTCTTTAAAAGATTTTTTGATTTTTATTATTATAATATTTTTGCTGGCATTGGCAGTCTTATACTCTAGCACAAATATATTTAGTCTTTAAGAAAAAATTCCAAAAAAATGTTAATGAAAGTCAAAATTTTAAGAATGAAATGAAAAAAAAAATAATAACAATAAAAAAGATTTTAATAATAGTTATAAAGCAAAGTACGTTATATGAGTATTATTTTATATTGTTTTATAAAAAATACAAACTGTCCCCTGAGTTTCAATTTAAATTACAAACTTTAATAGAAAATTTAATACAATTATTTTAAATTAGATTGTAATTTGGATTCATCTATAACAAACATAAAAAAAAAAATATAAAAAAAAACATAAAGCAAACTGTCGCATGTTTGACTAAACAAAAACACAAAGTTAAAATTAATAAACATTCACTTTTATTTTTTATAACTTTAACATACTCAGGCACATTTATATTGCTAAAATTTATTATTAGGAAATGTGTATTTGTAACATTCAGACAATTCGAATTCGCTTTATATTTCTTTATATTCAATGAATTGTTTTTTTTTTTCTTTTTTTAAATATATTCTAGGTTGTTTTGGTTCAGGGTCACTATTTGTCATTTTTACCACTTTGCAGTCGCAACGAACCCGTATTCTTGGCAACTTGCACACCAATCGCTATGCCAGAGACTCGAGAATGTGTAGTGCAGGGAGCTACAAATGTCTTTACAACGATACATTCAATGGATATGAAAATAGTACACATTGACAAAAAGTAAGTTTGAACTAGTTTTTTTTTATATTTTAAATTTAAAGAAAAATTACAAAAATGAAATAAAAATTAAATTTTTTAAAAATGAAATTTTATGAAGGCCAATATTGTGACATTTGTATGTCGTTGTTGCTGTTTTTTTTTTTAACTATTTTTGAAATTTATTAGAGTTAACTAATTTTTTTTTTTTTTAATTTATTTTTTCTTTTATTTTTATTTTTTAAGTGGCGAATTTCATTTAGGTTATACAAGATGTGATATTCAGGGTTTATCCTGGTATAGTCTTATACATTCCGATAATTTACGAGAGGCTCAAAGTAAACATAGACTTAGTAAGTTCAATATTTTAAAAATAAAACTAATAGTTTTAGTACTAATTTCATTACAATCTCAAAAAGAAAAATTATTAAAATTTTAAATTGTTGCTAGAATTTGTAAATTATTTTATTACTGTAGCAAACTAATTAACTATCTTAAATATTTTGTTTTAATTGTTATTACTATTTTTTTATTTTTTTTTTTTTTATTTTTATTATTTCTTTCAGTAACCCAGTCAGAACAAGATCGTTCATGTATTTTATTAGTTCGTATGCAACGTAGACAAGGTGATTTTATTTGGGTCCATGTTGTCTTGCAAGTACGAGATGCCCAAGATACCAATCAACAACCAGTCATTGTTTGTACCAATCAAGTATTAAAGTAAGTATGAAAAAAAAAACAATATATTTTAGTTTTAAAATAGGCCCCAAAAATAAAATATAAAGATCCCTAAAAATCTTGGTGGTTATTGTGTAATTCGATTTAAAAAAAAAAAAGTTCAAAAATCAATGTCTTTCTTTTCATATCGAAATACATAATTACAATTTTAAAATCTAGGCTCTTATTTTAAAATACATATTTATAAAATAAGAAAATAAAAAAGTACTAATACCCAGCAAGAAAAAAAATGGAAGTATTTAAGTGTTTCTGCCATTATCAAAATGCAATAACTCTGAAACTAATAAATACATTTTCATAATTCTTTCACAACTTAACTGATGTAAGTCTAAATAATTTGTAAGTAAAATATTGTATTGGTCGAAATCGTATTTATTAAGTTATAACAAAAATAGAAAGAAGGAAGAAAAAAAATTTGGTATGAAATTCTAAATAGAGCCAATTATAATTGTACATTTGGGAGAAAGAATTATATACTTTAAATTTGCAATAAATATTAAAATGTAGTTCGTTCTATATTTGACTAATTGATTATACAAGTTTATAGAAGTTATGTAGAATTTTTTATATTTTTTCACCGATATGATTAGGAAATTGAGAGTTGCGACATATTTTTGCACAAAATTGAACTAAAACATAATGACAAGATCACTGTAATAATACAGATAAGAATAAATTATCTTAAAAACTGTAAACTAATAAATGATCATCTAAATGCCATCTATATATTGAACATAATTGATCAATAAATTATAAAGTATTGTAAAATGTGGTGCATAGAAATTATTCTGAACATGATAGCCCAAGTTTTTGTGTTATTTAGAGCAATTCAAGTCTTCAGATACACTGATGCATATTCCTATAAACGCACATCATTTTTTATAATCAGCTTACTAAAAAAGGTGCTACAAATTAATTTTTGAAAATTATTTATTCACTTCACTTAAAAAGTTAATAACAAGAAACTTAAAATAAACATTAATTTTTCTTCATTGTAATTTTAGTAGTTCAATGCCATTTTTTATGGCATTTTCCACACTTAAACTAATTAACCATTTTAGCAGTATTAATAATGTGTTGATGAACCTTTGTTTTGGATAACTTCAAAAATTCGGTCTGACATTGATTCGACTAATTTTTGAAGAAGACCACTGTCAATTTCTTCCCAATCTTACTCAATTTTTAGTTTTAACACCGTTATTGTCATTATGGTTTCATTCTGTGCATCTTTTGCGTAAACTTTACAGGCCATGTACCCCCGCAGATTTACCATTGGATTTAAATCCGAACTGCAAGCCGGCCAGTCCAGTAGTCAAATACTATGTTCATTAAACCACGATTTAGGTTGGTTCGAGACATCGATTGCAGCGTTATCCTGTTGAAATATGCAATCATCATCCATTTTTTCATCCATAAATGAGAGAAGAGCATCCTCCAACAGTTCATTATAAATTTAACCGTTCATTTGCCTCCACCGAAATTACGTTTCGACAGACAAATTTCGTTCGAACTCAAATCATGCCAATAGCAAGAATATGAATCGGGACCATCCAAATTGTTTTTTTTCCATCAGAATTTGAGCGGAAATTTTAAACGATTTTCCTTATGATGCGGTTTTAACATTGGCTTACATTTTGCTTTTCTCCTTTTTACGTTACCATCTGTTAGCAAAATGTGTGCAACATTTTTGGAAGTGACAGGAAGGTCAAGTTTATTTTTTTTATTTGTGTAGTATTTAATTTTTTGCGCGTGGCTTCTTCTTTTATTTTATTAATTTGAATTTTTGTTAATTTTTAATTACCTTTTGTTGGTTTGCGCACTCTGTATTTCTGCCCTTTCTTAAGAAATCCTCGAATAACTCCTTTCGAACGGTTAATTTTTCGTTCAATTTCTCTTTTAGAACTTGATCACGAAAAAATTTAATTTACATTTTTTCCTGGTCTGTAAGAAAATTTCCTTTAGGCATCCTTTAAAGTTGATGAAACTTCCCAATTAAAACAAAAATATTTCCAGTAAATAGAGATGTCGTCATCAGAAACTTACCTTAAGTGAAACAAACAACTAAATCTGTTAAAATTTTTGAATATTTTTTTTCACATTATCTTTTTAGACAAACTTTTCTCGACTGTGTTTATAGAAATATTCCACTGAAATGATCACCAATATGTTCTGATTGCTAAATTAAAGAAAATAACAAAAGCAAGAAACAAATATTTCTTACATAAAAAAGTATTGTTTTTGGTTAAGAGAAACGAATATACCTCAAAGAAAAACAAAAATTTTAAATGCGTTTATAGGAATATGCACCAGTATATATTTGGACAAATTAAATTACTTAAAAACCTAGTATTCTTTCGATTGGTTATTTGATGGTATGTTACGGATAATTTTTAAATGACGCAATTTAGAGATATCACCCTCAATATGTACCAGTTAATATATATTTGGCTATTTCTGGCGATCAGTCATTATAGAATATAGTTTACACGTTCCCAAATTTCAATTAATGTAGTTTTAATACTAAATATATTTAGGTACGTTTTTGCTATAACTAAACCATTTAAAGAAATTGTATGCTCCAAATAAATCAGGATTTAGTAGATCTTCGATACTTAAAAATATTGTATAAACATTTTGAATTTAACTGAGAACCTCTGTAAGTGTCCGAATTAAAAAGTGAGATTATGAGGCAAAATCGCAAATTATTCTAAAGTGGATAATCATCATTAATTTGGTATCACTAGTTTTTTCATAGTGCGCAAAATTAGTCATTTTATAGCGTTTCGAAAATGACAAAAAGCACTTCGGACGACCCTTTAATATTTTCACCATTTTAAAAATAGAATTGAATGCATATTTTACACTTTTTCGAAAGTTAAAATATATCTCTTTTTTGTTAACTAAACTTAATTATTTCTTTAAAAAATTACAATTTAAACAGTAGATTTCTGTTAACTTTAAATATATTTTAAAAAATATTTAAAAAGTGGAAAAATTACACTTTCAAACGATTTTTTCTTTGTAGAAAACTGACACATTTTTGCAGACCTTGGTCCTTTTTTTAACAATTATTCTTTTAAGGAAAGCAAGGAATTTTTTAAATATAAAACTTTTTTAAGAAAAATTGCAAATTTTTTGAAATATATTTTTGGTTTCAAATGTAAGGACTGTGCACGAAAAAATTGGTGCATACAATTTAGCTTCTAAAAATGAAACCGATGGGTTAATCTTTTTGAAATTTTGCTTTGCTAAAGACCGTTATATTCTAGTTTTAAATTGAAACAAAAAAAATATTTTTTATTCGTTTTTAATAAAATATTTAAAATTTTGTGGAATACCCTAAATAAAAGCTTTAATACGTTTTCGATTACTTTTTTTGTTGGAAAGGGTCGACATCTTTTTAAACTCATTGCATTGCTGGACAATGAACAGACAACAGCCATGTTCGTTTATTTGTCAATATTTTTGTAATAAGTAGTTTTCGTCATGACTGATAATTGTTTATGTCCTGTGATGTTTTGTATATGTTAAATGTTATAACGTGTTAATACAATTTTTGTATTAACTAATTTTTTTTATCAAAATAGCCCTGAAATATTGACGAAAGGTTGGCATTACAAATTAAAACTTTTAGCTTCGAGTTCGAAAAATATTTAAAAGACTTTTTACAAATAATATCAAAAACTGAATTAAAGAAATTTACAATTTTATTAATATTTTTAAAGTTACTTTTTGTAAATAAATTGGATTATTTGTTCATTAGTCAGTGTTTGAAAATTGGTACTTTCTACATTGCACTTTTTTTTTACAAAAAAAGGAAACAATTTTTTTTTAATTTTTGATTTGTTTTTAAACATCCACAAACAGCCGTTTTTTTGTGATAATTTTTTTTAAATTAGTAAGTTCTTTAAATATTGGTACTTATTTTTTTTACATTTTTGAAAATTGGTATTTTCGTTTCAAATTGGTACTTCAAAATTTTTTTAATTTTTACTTTTTTGAAACTTGGTTTGTATATTTTAGTACTTTTCTTTTCGAAATTGTAGTAGTTTCTTTCTTTAATTAGTATAATTTAGTTTTTTTTTCGTAATCTGAAAGTTTGTTCTTTTTCAAAATTGTAGTACTCTCTTGATTAATTATTACTTTCTTTGAATATTGGTACTTATTTATAATAAACAGATACTTTCTTGCATATTGATACTTATTGAAATATTGATAAATTTTTAAAAATTGGTATTTTTGTTTCAAATAGGTTCTTTAAAAAAATGTTTTATTTTTTATTTTTATATTTTTTTTTTTTTTTTTTATTTACTATGTTTTTTTTTAATTTTGTACTTTTTCTAAAAAAAATTGGTACTTGTTTTTCTGTTTTTTTTTTTTTTTTTTTTTCTTGAAAATTTCAACTTTTTTGAGAAAAGTACTTTATTAGAAAATAGTATTACTTTTTAAAACATTTCTTTAAAGAATGCATTACAATAATGCAACGTTTTTGAAAATTATTTTTTTCAAATAGTACTTTTTGTAAAAAATAGTAGGTACTTAAAAAATGCATGCTTTTCTGAAAAAATTATCTTTTCAGAAATGATTATATTTGTAAAAATAATGCAAATTCGTAAAAATTGGTATTTTATTATTTTTTTAATTACTGTGTAAAATAGTATAGTATAATAATATACTTATTTTGAAATTCAAAACTTTCTCAAAATCTGTTACTTTTTTAACTGTATCTTTAAAAAATATACTTCTCTTAAAAAATTAAAATTCTTGTGTTAAGTGGTACTTTCTTTCAACTAGTATCATTATGTAAGGAAAATAGTACAATTTTCCTTAAGATTACAATTTTTTTAAATAGTAATACAAAGATATTTATTTTGAAAATTAAAATTTTTATAAATATTCTCTCTTCTTAAAAATTAAAATTATTAAATTTTTTCAAAAAATAATCCAAAAATTTATTTTTAAAAAATAGTACCTACCTAACATGATAAATAGGATTTGTATACCCACCATCAAAAACCCCATATTTTGGGTTTATAATTCCGTATGTAACATGTCGAAAAAATCATTTAAGACCCCATAAAGTATATATATTCTGGGCCCTGTTAAGATTCTGAGTCGATCTAGCTATATCCGTCCGTCTATTTAAGGGGACGAAATTTGTTTGAAATATTTATATTATATTATATATTATATAAAATGGGAAAAATCGGTTAGTAAACAAAAATGTTATGGGCCAAATACTAGAAACGCAGGATGTCCGTCATACCTCCAGTTCATATCTTGTACAGATAGTTAAAATATCGATATAAACTCGGAAACCAAAAATAGGCGTGGTCAGTCCACTTGAGAAAAATATTAAATGTTGCCAACAATAAGATAGGTGCATAGGAGAACATCCTTTGCCATTATATAATGATATTGAAAAACAATTTAAATCTGAAGTTTTCCAATATTATACGAAAGATTTGTATGTAACAAATAGTCGACAAAATTTTCATTGAGAATATTACTTTAAAAACTTCTACCATTTCGAACAGAAAACTATCATTAAGATTATATTTTTTCTATTTTTTCATGACGCGTTGTATACGAAGATTAAACAAATTTAAAAAAATTTTCAATATAAATTTTAATTTAAAAATTTCCTTTTCAAATTTTCTTCTTCAGCGAACGTGAAGCTTCTGTTATGATACTCAATTCATGGCTTTATCACTATTACACCGTACAGTCAAAAATTCAATTCGGTTTACCCTACGATGGAGGCACCAGGGTACCAGCCACTCCCCCCACAGCGGGAAATCCCACCTCAGTTTATTACCATCATCATATACACCACCACACACCAACTTCAGCATTCTCACCCACCTCCGTGGTAGGTTCACCTTATAGTGGACTACATCATCCAAATAATCATCATCAGTATCATCATCATATGCCACCATATGGAACATTTCATGCCTCTACAGCATTAGATGCGGTAAATTCCGCCACAACTGTTCTACAGAGATCAAATGGTGTTGGCGAATCAAACTTGGAGGGTAGTAGAGAAAATCTAAATAGTGATATAAATATGAGTCATGCAACAAATGGCGAGCCGGTAGATTATAGTCAGTTAGGTGGTGGTATATCTAATCATTCCATGTCACCCTCAAGGTCACCTCTGTCCAATAAATCAAATCCTCCAGGTGATATGCGTTGTGAGAGCACAAATAGTTCCATCTCGAGTCATGCTTCGGCAGCTACTAGTTATACTTTGTCATGTGCCAGTCATAGTAGAACCACATCACCGCCAGCTAAACGTCGAGCGGTGGGTAAATTGGAACCAATTTATTTGCAGGAAAACTCTTCGGAAGTGCCACAACACGAGTTACAAAATGAAATGGATTCAGTGTATCAAGTGCACACACATCGTGCTGATTCACATTCCTCGGTAATATTTGCCACTGTAGTACCTACTAGAACGCGTTTGTTAAATAAACTTTTGCCACCTGATCCTGCAGATTTTATGGATCAATGGAATCCCAGTCCCCCCTGGTCGGAAAGTAATCAAAAACTATCGCTGGATAATTCCTCTTCATCACAACAGGAATTGAGTCCTTGTATAACTACCACACCCCCTACACCCACTAGTGCCCCAGCCTCGCTGGGTCCAGCCTGTGCTACGGGGGTTCATACATTGGGTTCAGCTTTTTCCTTCGAATGGATGCCAGATCAATTAGTGCCTGTGATGGATTCATGTGTTACCTGCTTAAATTCCGAAGGCTTGCCTGTGGTTGTATCGCATCCTCATTCACACCATCATCATCCAAATCAACATCATGTTCATCATTCATCACATCCCGCCCATCATCCTCATTGTCCACCTTCTTGGACTTCACATATGATTTCAACGGATCATTATAATCATTTGTTATCGAGTCAAAATCAACGTGTTCTAAGTCTACCTGAAACAATATCGCACGAGAGAAGTGAAAGTTTGGAAACGGGTCAAACAAAGTGTGAGAGAATTGATGATTTGGCATCATCAAATGGTGAGTATATTGAGAAATTTTATTTATTTTATTTTAATTTAAAAGAAGGAATCAACATTTTCGAAATATTTTATAAAATTTCATAAATTTATTTAAAAGGGAGATCCATCATATGTTTTGGCTAATGCTACGTTTATACGTGAGTCCTATTTGCAAAATAACTAACTTGCGACAACTAATACTAATTAAAGAATTTATTTTGTCGACAAAATTTTAATATTTAACATACAGCAAAAAACTGACATATAAACGCAGTAATAAAAAAAAAAAAAACTTTGCGAAATTTTTTCAACAAAAAATTGTTAGTGAAGTTTTTCTGGTAAAAAATAAAAAACTTTTTCTATAAAAAGTTGTTAGACATTTTTTCTATAAAAAATTTTTAATGAAACTTTTTCTATTTTTTAACGAAATGTTTTTCTATAAAAAGTTTCTAACGAAATTTTTTCTATAAAAAATTTTTAACGAAATTTTTTCTATAAAAAAATAATCAATGAATTTTTTTATAAAAAAATAGTAAACGAATTTTTTCCATAAGAATATAATCCATTTTTCTATTAAAAAAAATAGTCAATTTTTCTTGTCATTATTATTTTGAGAAAAAGATTAAGTCGTTGCCACAGCAAATAGGTGACGAATAAACTTGGTAAGAGTCAATTTGCTTATATATCTTTGTCTGCCAACATAGTGTTCCTACTTTAAATTGCAATTTTCAAATAATCTTAAATAAATTTTTGCAATACATTTAAGCTAATTTAAGCTATTCTTATTTTTTTGTTTTAGATTCCGAAAACCATCATGAGGGTCACTGAAATAGGTGAAATCGAGAATAAAAAAAAATAAAAATAAAAACATTTCCAATTAAAGAAAATTTAAAAAGTTGTAAATTTATAAACTCAATTTAAAAATTAGCAAAAGATTCGGAAAGCGCAGGTTTCAAAATCTAGTAATAAAGAAATTATACACAAAATTCTTTAAGCAGAATTTTTCTTGAAAATATTAAAAAAAAATTGTTAAATAAATTTTCTTAAAAACTTTACTTTTAATTATAAATGTCTGGTACATTTTTTATATTTATATATTCTAAAAACCAACAAAATTTATATTTTAAAATCATTTAATTAAAAAAAAAAAATATTTAATAAATATTTACCTTTCAAATTTATGTAATTTTTCAACTCATTGGACTCTGGACAGTTCATTTTAACAAAACTTCACTGTAATAAAAAATAAAAATAAAATAAATAAGAAAACAAAATTGTAAAATCGACACAAAAAAAGTAAAATAAAAAAGAATTGTAATTTAGTTTTATTTTTATGGCATTTTAACACATAAATTAGCTTTTAAATGGAAAAATAGTGCAATTTGTTTATAAACTAAATGATTATACCATAAACTATGTACAGATATATGAACATATTCATTTTAGATAAGAAGTACAACAATATTTAAGTTTAATACAAAAAATAAATAAAGAAACTCATAAAAAAATTCTTTATTATTTTCTTAATAGAAAAAATATTTAAGTATTTTTAAAATTGGAAAAGACTATGGAACAAATTAGACAGAAAAAAAAGGCAATATTTAGCATACTTTGTATGTTTAATTAATTTTATTTAGTTATTATTTTATTATTATTATTAAAAAGCAAATGTATTATTATTTTTAAAAAATATTATTATTTTGTACGACTTTTTATTATTTTAACTTTTGTATAAATATTTTTATTTTTTTAAATAAATTAATTAAAAAATTAACTCAAGAAAATTTTAAATAAAATTCAATTTTATTTATTTTATAATAAAAATATTAAATAAAAATGTGCTTTATTTAAAGGGAAAATAAGAGGTTATGTTAAAAAAGAGAAAGAGAGATTCAGAGAGAAAGAAAAATTTAAACCCTTTAAACAAGTAATACAGGAATGGAAAGTTGCAATTTATGATATATTTTTCTAATTCTAATAAAATCTAGTAAGTTTAAACTTCGAAATAAGTAAGTTAAACTTCGATATTTTTTCGATAAAAAATTGTCAACGAAATTTTTTCGATAAAAAATTGTCAACGAAATTTTTTCGATAAAAAAATTGTCAACGAAATTTTTTCTATAAAAAATTTGTCAACGAAATTTTTCTATAAAAAAATTGTCAGCAAAATTTTTTCTATAAAAAAAAAAATTGTCAACGAAAATTTTTCTATAAAAAAGTTGTCAACGATATTTTTCTATCAAAGAATTGTTAAATATTTTTTTTCTATAATAGAAATGTCAACGAATTTTTTTCTATAAAAGAATTTTCAACAAAATTTCTTTACTATTAAAAATTGTTTTCTCTTAGAAAACTTATTAGCGAATATTTTTCTTTAAAAATTATTAGCAATATTTTTTCTATGAGAGCGAAAAGTTGTTTAGAAAGATTATTAGCGAAACATTTTCTTTCTATAGAAATTTATTAGCAAAAACTTTTTATAGAGATTTATTAGAGAAAAGTTGTCTATAGAAATTTATTAGCGAAAAATTTTCCCATAAAAATTTATTAGCTAAAATGTTTCTATAAAAATTTCTTAGCGAAATATAATATATAGAAAATTATTTACGAAAAATTTTCTATAGAAAATTATTATCAAATTTATTAACGAACAATTTTTTATAAAAATTTATTAAAGAACAATTTTTTATAAAAATTTATTAACAACTAATTTTTTTATAAAAATTTACTAGCGAAACATTTTCTATTAAAATGTCTTAACGAAAAATTTCTACATTTTGCTAATAAATTTCTTTAGACATTTTTGGCTTAGAAATGTTTCTCTAATATATCTCTATAAAAACCTGTTCCCTAATAAATTTATAACAAAATTTTTTCGCTTATAAATTCCCAAATAAAACTTTTTGCTAAGAAAGTTTTCCTATAAAATATTTTTCTATAGTAAATTTCTACAAAAATTTTTCTATAGAAATTTATTCGCGCAAAATTTTACATAGAAATTTTATAACGAAAAAATGTCCATTGAAATTAATGAGTGATAAAATTTTTTATAGGAATTTATTACCAATAAATTGTTAGGGAAAAATTTTCTATTAATAATTGTTATCGAAAAAGTTAAAGTCAAAGATCACTTCAGCGCCAAAAAATCAATCAGAAATTCTTTAAGAAATGTAATTATTGAATTTTTCATAAGGCACTTTTATTTACTTAAGTATCTTTTTATCTTCTTAAACATATTCACTAAAGTGTGTATAAAAAAACATATTCCTTAAACATGTTAACACTTAAATCTTTTGTGTAAAAAGAAAACCTAACCACCATAGAATTAATCACAATTTGTAACAATTGCTTGTTTTATAATTAAATCTGTCAATAGTTTTAATAGAAAACAATTAAATCAACATGACATGCGTTAAAAAACCATAAAATAAAACTAGCAAACATCTAGACCAAATGATGTATGGCCGCAGGAGATGAAGGAAAGAAAAAAACATTACGACAAACATTTTATATACAAGACTATTAAGTCCAAAGGAATCTTAATAATAATCAACAATACAACGATCATGATCGTCATTATTGGTTAAGAAGAAAACTAAAGCAAAGATCTTTATATAGTTAGCTTATCGCTGCAGATACAGTGTGTTGTTGTAGCAGTTGTCTAACATAAAAATCTGTCCTGCAGCTAGAGAACATTTTCTTTTTTTTTTTTGCATTTGTTTCTATAGAACATTTTATTAGAATGTTTTGGATTTGCTTTCAGTATCAGTTAGTTGTTGTTATGTTCTGATTTTATTTTTTTTGTATTGAAAAAACATTCATACCTTTCCCCCTGTATGTTTCCAATGACCATAAGAAAATTGCTGCTTTGTAGATAAAGCAGAAAAAAGAAACGCTTGTCGCTACAGGCACAGTTTTCCTTAAATCTATAAAATATCAATTTAAGCACGATCAAAGCTCTCTATATCGTGGGAAAATATTAAAAATAAAATTATGTTAAAACATTTTCTAACTCATCATTATTTGTCTGGTGCCAGGGGTATGACAAAGAGAAGGTAAGTGTAAGGACGCCAAGAAACAAAAGACCCAATTCTAAATGACTAAATAAACTTTAATAATATTTGGCAAATTAAAACAATCATAAAGGGGAAGGTTACTTATATTTATGTTTATTTTCGATTTGTGCAGTTTAAATTGTTTTTGATCATTTATGTCCCATTTGTATTTAAAATTAATTTTACGAAAAAAAAATTACACAAAAACTATATAAAGATCAGCATCTTAATAAAAATTGAAAACTGTGACATTAAAAGCTAAACAAAAGTTAAATATTTTTTTTTTTTTATTTTTTTGGAAATTTAAGCAGCAGTATTATGGTCATGTAGTAAATATGTTTGTGAAATTACACTCAAATATTTATATTGATAAAAAACATTGTAATTTAATCAATTTAAAAGTTAAAAATATCATTTTCTATGTTTGCAAAAATGTAACATTTAAAAAAAATATATTTTGCAAAAAAGTATAAAAAGGTAACATTTAAAAAAAAAGCTCGAGTTTCATTTGGAAATATATGGAAATTCTTTTTTATAATTCTTTTTTTATTAATAAAAATAGTAATTTAACTAATTGAATATTTAAAAATATAATTTTCTAAATTACAAAAAAATTTAAAAATTTTCAAAAAGAACTCAAGTTTTATTTGAAAATATATGGAAAATGTTTGCTATAATTCTGTTTTTAATTAATGAAAGCAGTAATTTAAAAGTAAAAAAAAGCAACATTTTGCAAAAAAGTGTAAAAAGGTAAGTGTAAAAGGTAAGTTTCATCTTGAAATATATGGAAATTTTTTTGTTATACCATTTTCTAAGTTACAAAAATATAGTATTTTTCAAAAAATTCAACATTTGGCCAAAAAAATTTTCAAAAAAAACTCAAGTTTAATTTGGAAATAACAAAAAATGTGCATAAATGTCCAAACGAAACTTGAGTTGTTTTTGGAAAAATTTTGCCTTTTTACACTTTTTTTGCAAAATGTTGCCTTTTTTGAAAAATTAACAAAATTATAATTTTAATTTAAAATTAGTTAAATTAATTTTTTATTAATAAAAAACAAAATAATAACAAAAAGTTTCCATATATTTTCAAATGAAACTTGAGCTTTTTTTGGAAAATGTTTACTTTTGCAAAATGTTGGCTTTTTTGAAAAATACTACATTTATAAAATTTAGAAAATTATATTTTTAAATTTTAAATTAGTTAAATTTCTTTTTTTGTTAACAAAAAAATTTCCATATATTTCCAAATTAAACTTGAGTTTTTTTGAAAAATTTTACCTTTATACACTTTTTGGCCAAATGTTGAATTTTTTGAAAAATACTATATTTTTGTAACTTAGAAAATGGTATAACAAAAAAATTTCCATATATTTCAAGAAGAAACTTAACTTTTACACTTACCTTTTTACACTTTTTTGCAAAATGTTGCTTTTTTTTACTTTTAAATTACTGCTTTCATTAATTAAAAACAGAATTATAGCAAACATTTTCCATATATTTTCAAATAAAACTTGAGTTCTTTTTGAAAATTTTTAAATTTTTTTGTAATTTAGAAAATTATATTTTTAAATTTTGAATTAGTTAAATTACTATTTTTATTAATAACAAAAGAATTATAAAAAAGAATTTCCATATATTTCCAAATGAAACTCGAGTTTTTTGAAAAAATGTTACCTTTTTACATTTTTTTTTAAATGTTACATTTTTGCAAACATAGAAAATGATATTTTTAATTTTTAAATTGATTAAATTACTTTTTTATAAATAAAAACAGAATTATAATAAAAAATTTCGATATATTTCAAAATTAGACGGATAGTTTTTTTCCGCAAAATTTTATCTTTTTACACTTTTTTGCAAAATGTTGCCTTTTTCAAAAATGCTAAATGTTTACAATTTGGAAGATAATATTTTTTTATTATAAATTAGTCAAATTACTTCTAGCTCAACGCCAATTTTAAACGACCGCCGATACAATGTTTTTCACATTGCTCTCTGTACCATTAACATAGCAAAAAAACAAGATTATGGGGAAATGTCTATCGGATTTTCACCCATATCGCGCAGCTTATTAATCTATATAAATAATTTTCTTCAAATAAATAAAATTTCTAACAAATCTGTTAAACAAAGAAGTTCGTAAATTATCTCAAAAAGTCAAATTTTCAACAGAACGGTATAAAGTTGTTCCTGATTTTCACCAGGCATTTATACACCAAATTTAGTACCTTTAAATTTCTTTTAGCCTAAACTTATATCATTCTTTCTACGAGTGTAATCTGAAAATACACCACAGTCTTCACATTATTTTTTTAACGTATTTTTTTCCGTCTATTTATCTGGTTGGTTCGTCCGCTTATGTAAAGATATTAAAGCGTCAAGTTATTCAACAAATAGTACGATGGACGACGACGACAACAACGATGATTCCAAATCGAAACAGATACTGGACAGACATATCATTCTCAGAAATATTGGTGTAGGTCATAGAAAGATAACATGCTGTGTATAATTTTTTTTTTCCTTATTGTATGCAAATTCTGTTGTGCATCAGCAAAAAAAAGAATAACAAAAACTAAATAAACAAACGAATGAATAAATCCACCAACAACACTAAAAACTGAAAATACCAACAAAAAAAGAAAGAAAAAAAACGAGAGGACGAAAATACGAAAAACGTATTCTAACCATAGTACGAAAATTTTTATACGTAATCATACATATTGCAAAAAACACACACACACAAATAATCTTACATATTTTAGTATATTTGTTAGTTTGTATGATTATTTTTTTATTTTTTCTTGAATTGTATGTGGCGTTTTTTCGGCTGCGTTGTTGTGTGTTACTATGGTGGAAATAAAACAAACAAAAAGTATGAAAAACACATTGAAGGAGTAGAAAGGGATTTTTTTTGTTCTTTTTCTATAATACAATTTTTGGCATTTTAAGTTAAACCAAAAAAGAACACTTTATCAGAGTATTGTTTAACCCCTAAAATGATTATGAAGTTTTTTAGTGTTTTTTTTTAGAAGTATTAATATTTGTTCACTTCGCAAAACAAAAGACTTAAGCTACATACCACTTTTTTAAGCAATGTACTCTTTTTAGCGGCGCACAGTGGCTCAGAATCGTTTTTCATCGGCCAAAACTTTTTAGTCGATAGAGGCATTTTATTTATTTATTTATTATTATTATTATTATTATTTTACTTTATGATGGAGAGATTTTGTTTCTCAAGTTTTAATTTCATTAGAATCGGTTCAGCAGTTGTTGAGAAATTTAAGGCTAAACTTCAACTTTTAATATTTTTTTTATAGGATTTATTATAAAAATGGGGATATTTTGTTTTTTGATCAGCTTTACTAATAAAAATGTTATAATCAGATTAATTCTAGAACAGCTTCCACTAGAACCTAAAGAACCGGTTCCATTAGAATAGGGTTTTTTTTAACAAAAAAATGACGATTTTTTTAATGTTTATTTTGTTTTTTATTTAAATAACATTAAGGAAAAATTTTTATTTTTTTATAATAACTAAATTTTTTTTAGGAAAATTGTATTTATTATTCATTCGATCGGAAAGTAACCTGCAAATATTCCATATTTAGTTCTATATTATTTCTGTTCTCTAGCAGCCCTTTTACTTCTTCATCTAAGTCCCGATGTTCTACTTTGCATTGACTTTGAATGCTAGAGATGAACGGATCTGACGTTGCCAGTAATATATTAAATAGATCTTCATTTGTAGAATTTCGAGATATTTTTCTAGTATTATGCTTTCCATGAAATCTGTAATCTTTATTCCTTTTTTGCTGGGCTTCCTCTGATAGATATCTAAGTACATCGATAATTATTTTAAATCTTGAATCAAGATTTATATCAACAATTGTTGTTTCAGATGCTCTTTCGAATCTAAAAATAACCTTCTTGCTGTGTTCTCGTCATTCGTATTACCTGATCCTTGTATTGGTTAATCTATAATCAACCCATGTTTGAGATATTTGTCCTAACTAACTTCTATTGAATGACGATTTATGTCTGCTCAAACTCCTTAAAGTGTTTAACTTAGAAACTGATATTGATTATTTAAAAGGTAAGTGCAAATTGGAATTGTCAAAAAAAATGGGGCATATGGCAAACTTGAATTATATTAAAGAAAAACTACGTTCTAAGTAAATTATTATTTATGAAGATTGTAATTACATAAATTAACAATAAATAATAAAAAAACTGTACTTACTCAACTTTCAATTTTTAGCCTTAAATTTCTCAGCTAGTCCTGAACCGATTTTAATGAGTTTAAAACTGGAGCAAAATTCAAAAAATATCTCTCCATAAAAAAATATCTAAAGTATCTATATCTATTCAAAAGTTACCGAATTTTGACTAATGAAGAAACTTGAGAGCCACCGATAGACAAATAAAGAGTGAGAGAACAATTTCATCCAGCTCATATTCTCTCACAGATAAATATAAGATTTTTCCTCTTAATTCAAGTCAAATTAGACTTAATTTCAATTTTCAAGAATCAATTACTTGATTTAAGTACAATTTCTACTTAGTGTTGGAAATTCCATACTTAAATTAAGTATTTCGTTCTGAATTTTTAAATAAATCATATTTTATATTTGTTTTAAGTATACCTCAGTACGAATCTTACTGAAATTTTTAAGTACCATTTTTGCGAAAAATAAGAAAAATAAACTTGATTTTAGAATATAGTTTTTCTTTCTGTGCACCCTAATAAATACAATATGAGACTAGGGTAAGGTTTTAGTACCGCTGAATAAAACAATCAAATTGGTTTTATTTTCAATATTTAATTTTTCAAAAAAAAAAACAAGCGAATACAATTTTTCATTTGGTTTTAAGTTTCTAATTTTACAACATCTTAAAGTCCATTTATCACCCCTAAAGGGTTAATCGTAAGCTATTGCTGTTAATATGATTGCTGTTTTTGTGGCGTTTTAACTCTGCCACAACAATTTTTTAGCAAATGTTGTTTTTTTTTATTGTTTTTTGCTTTTATTTCAGAAAAATTTGAGAAAAAAGGTCGAGTTAAGCATTATGCCAGCGTTATAGTAAAAAAGTACTTGCAATATTGTATAGATATGTAGGTATGTACAAATGTATGATTGTTTTTATTATTTGTTTTGTATAAAATGCACTTCTACTTGCTTACTTACTTACTAGTCTATGTATTTTTTATATAAGAAACAATATATTTGTAGGATTTTTAAATGCTTTTTTTTTGCCAACATTCATATAAACATTTATTTAACCAAACATTTTCAGGGTTTTTTCTTTAACATTTTTTTGTTAAATATAAAACCCTCAAAAAATTGAAAAAGAAGAGAAAAATATCGCTTTATAGTATTGTTGAGTTTTTTTTTTTTTTTTTTTGCATTGCTATATTTTTGTTTGTTTATTTTTTGGAAGAGCTGCTGCTCTGTTTTTTGTAAAACTTTTTCAAAAGGCTGGTGTTGTTGTTGTTGCAACTTACAACAAATACATTCTACATAAACTATGTTAAATCTGGTCTGAATTGTTATTGTTGTTTAATCCTTGCTTAACTCTTTTTTTTACAAACTTTTTTATTTCATTTGAGTTTTTAGCCAAAACAGCCAGCCACCGTTTAACAATGACAATAAAAACAACAACAAAAGCATATAGTTTCATATATATAAAAATATAAGTTTGTAAGTCTTTATGTATAGTTAAGTATATGAAACAATTCAAAACTGCAGCAAAAACAACAATAATAATAAAGAGTTCGCGACTATTTGGCAACATTTAAATCGCATAAAACGCATTCACGTTGGGGTCACGACATACCTTTTGTTCTGAATGATTTTAATATTGGGTGTGAGGGTGAGTTTTTATTTGAATGCATAACAGTCAGCCATCCCAGCCATATCAGTCTGTCCTTCCATCCGCCTGCTGTAGTTTTTTTTTTTTTCTACGTCTAGTCTGATCAGTTTTCATAGTGTTGACTGAATCTTCCTTCCTTTTACAGTTTTTGGCATATGTTTGTTTGGAGTTTGTTTTGTGATTTCTTTTTTTTTATAGAAATACTGGCCTCTGACTGACAATGAGTGCAAAATGTTTTTCCTTTTGTTTGCTGGCTGTTGCCTGGTTGCCTATTTGAAAATTCATTCTCGTCTGAATCTTGGAAAATTGTTTAGCAGTAGCAGTTGAGCTTTAAATGTGATTTGAATTTTCTAAACACGAGTATTTTTTATATTTCAGTTTGGATTCTTTCTTCCTTTTTTTTATTTGTTGTCGTTTGCACACGTTTTTCTTTAAACTATTTTGGGAACTATTTAAATATAGGAATAATCTTAGCACTTGGAAGAGATGTCTGACCATAAACCAACTTGGAATGGAATGTTAAAAGGGATAATTTTTAGCTTATTTTCGTTTTTATAAAGGAAATTGTTTTTAAATACCAAAATTAGTTAATTTAGAGTTTTGGGAAATAAAAATGAATTGTTAATTTTTTTAAAAGATTTTAAGAAGGTGGATTTGTTTAATATTTTAATTTTGGTCATTTGGAAGGCAATTATGCAGAATTTGCAACATTGTGTTTGTGAAATTAATTGAATTAATATTAGTTTAGTTGAAAATGGAGTAAAGGTTAGGGCAGAGCTTTTCATTGATATCTTTAGAACTCGAAAACGATTAAAAATACAATAATAAATATTGAATTTATAATATTTTATAATCACTTAGTGTAAATACAACAAGAACTACAGATTAACAAATTTAGTCTTCTAAAGTATGAAATGAACATTTTATATTTTAATATTTTAACAAGACACAAATTGTATTTTGTAGACACAACTTTCCAAAGCTCGCAAAGTTGAGTTGACACCTGTCGTATTATCCCGGCTCCAAGTACCGACTCTGTTCTTCTTATGATGTTATTGAAGGAAACCTTCGAACCTCAACATTATTTGATTGAAATCTACCCGGAGATATGTTAAGAATAACCTTTGGAGATACAAGCAATAGCATTCAAAAGATTTGGAACTGAGCTGATATTAAACCTTGGTATTTATTTGTTGCCTATTATTATTGTTTTTTTGTTACATTTACTAAAGTTTATCAATATTCAACTACTAAAACGAAGAAATTTCAACTAACAAATGATTAGAAATAGCGGGGGATAAAAGATTTGGAACTGAGAGATATTTTAACACTGCATTTATTTTTTTTTTTTTTTTTGCTCACAAAAATTTTTTTTACGAATTATATGTTCAAAACATTTGGAACTGAAACTATTTTCTTGATATTTATTAAAATTTGTTATTCATATTTAGTTCAAAAACCAAAAAAAAAAACTATTCCCTTAAGAAATAGCAGCAAAAACTAATCATTTAGGGCCTCTATTATAAATATCCAACAACTAAAGTTAGGATGTTATCAAAAAAATTAACTGTTGTTGGTTGTTATAAGTACAAGTTATGCCAAAAGTGGCCGATAAGCTAAAGGACAGAACATTTGACCATTAACTTTCATCGCAAGGTTTATGCATTTAGAGCTGCTATATTTTCTGCTTTTATTCCGGTAGAGTTTTTAGCCTTTCTTTTTTCTAGTATTTTATATATATATATATATACAATATATGAATAAGGAATCACATTTTTTTAACTTTAATTAAGTATATATCCTAAACTAAAGTTCAGAAAAAAATAATTTTTTGCACAACCAAATTTCAAAGTGTTGGCTTTAGTTTCCTGAAGAAATAAAAAATATACATATTTTGTTATACTAAAATTATGCATTATTTCGTGTGTCACTTGAATAAGGAATTCTTTTAATATTAATCAGGGAGGCTATGATTTGCATTTCTTTCAATATAAGTGGCTAGAGAATTTTTAATTTAATAGTTTTTAAATAGTTTTTATTCAAAATGGGACGTGGTAAGGCTCTTAATAACTCTGAAAAAGAAAAAATTCTGATAGCCAAAAACATTAATAGAGAAAAGACAGTTGTATACAATTATTTAAATAACCTGGAAAGATATGGAAAAAACATAAAAGAGCGGAATAGAAGGGTGGAAATGACAACAACTCCAAAAGAAAGACGAAAAATTCTTAGAATTTCATCAAATTCTGCCATTTCGGTATCAAAAATACGTGAAAAAAATGGAGTCAGTGCCAGTCTAAGAATAGTGCACCGTATTTTAAAGTCGTGCCCATACATAGTCCGACGAAAACTGCAAAAAAACTTAATGGAAAACGCAAATCAAAACGTCTGCAGTTTGCCAAAAATACAATGACATGGTCAGACAAATGGTTTAAAGTTGTATTTTCCGATGAAAAAAAGTTTAATATTGATGGTCCCGACGGGTATAACTATTACTTCCATGACCTAAATAAGGAGGAATTATTTTTGAGCCGCCGACACAGCCGAGAGGGCGGAATAATGGTATGGGGTGCCATTTCGTATTATGGTACCATAGAATTGGTTTTTGTATCCAACAAAATGACTGCAACGACTTACAAAAACATTCTGGAGGAAGCATTTCCAAAATTTAATGATTTCTTTGGATCCATACCTTGGACGTACCAACACGACAACGCTCCGATTCATACCGCCAGAGCAGTAAAACAATGGATTAATCAACAAGGTGTTCAACTTTTGGATTGGACCCCATATTCACCAGACATGAATCCAATGGAAAATGTCTGGGGTTGGCTTGCAAGAAAAGTTTATGAAGCAGGAAAACAATTTGAGACGATAGAATCCTTAAAGGATGCAATAACGGAAGCATGGAGTTAAATTACTTAGAGTCATTATACAAGTCGATGCCAAATCGCATTTTTGAGGTTATTTCTAAAAATGGTGGCAGTACTCATTACTAATTGAATGCTAGAAGAAAATAATTTCATTTTTGTAACCTAAAATTCAAAAGTAAATTACAGTTTGCTTAGTTTTAAAATATTCCTTATTCAAGTGACACACGAAATAGTACCACAGAAATACATGTCTTTAAATAAAAGCATAATTTTAGTATAACAAAATATGTATATTTTTATTTCTTCAGGAAACTAAAGCCAACACTTTGAAATTTGGTTGCGCAAAAAATTGTTTTTTTCTGAACTTTAGTTTAGGAGATATACTTAATTAAAGTTAAAAAATGTGATTCCTTATTCAAGTTGCAGGCAGTGTATATATATATATATATATATATATATATATATATATACCTTTAAGTTCATTATTTTAGAGATAAGATCTCATATGAAGGGTAGAGTTCAAAGGTTCCTTTGCTGTTTTGACTTTGAATTCTTTTCATATCCTTTGTTTTTACAGATTTCCTTTTACACTATAGGAATTTATAGGAATCTTTCTTTTAGGTATATTCCCTAACCGACATGGCATTTTCTTGTTGTTGTTGTTTTATTTTTACACGTTCACACATGTAGCACTTACATATGTCATAAGAGTATCTACATACGAGTTTATTCTAATAAAAATTTAACATTTAAAACAAAACATTTTTTTCTGTTTTTGTCGTTTTTGTTTTTATTACCATTTGGTGGCTAGAGAGAAGAAAGACAAAAAAAAAACCGAAAGACAAAATAGCATAACACATAACAGCCATCAATAGCCAGCCAGGATTCTTAGGAAATAGCAACAACATAACAAAATAAAACAATATATACAGCGACCTCATATGCTAAAGGTCGAACGTGTTAGAAGAAAACAAGCTTCTGGGCGTTTCACTCATAGAAAAAAAGAAGAACTTATAGCTATAAAAAAAGCAAAACAAAAGAAGAAACAAAATATAGTAACAAAACGTCAAATGGCAGGCAGCCGCTTACAATGCGATTAGCTTCCAAATAGAATTTAAACTTAACAAAATAAAATAAAATAAAAATCCCAGTAACAACATTGATGCTGATGATGAATAAAGATTATAATCTTAAGATATTCAAATACACAAAACAGCAACACAATGGACTAACTGACTAGCTGACTAACTATCAACAACATTCACTTCATCACAAATCAATTTATGATACAAATTTGTTATTGTTGTCACGCAACAACAACAAGAGATTAATGCTGCACCAACATCTTAAACAAACTTCTACTTGAACTGTAAAACAATTGAGTTGAGTTAAAAAAAAAACCTCTGCAAATTAAATCACATTTCTATGGATTACGCTATAAATTGATTTGAAAATTTTATAAAAGTTTCTCCTCCTTCTTTTTCTTTTTCTCTAGCAGAATTCAATTCAAAAAAAAAAAAACATTTTTAACACACTTTGCTTCAGGAAGTGTTTCTAATTACAAAGTAAAGGTTTACAAAGCAAACGATGAGCGTTTAGAATTCTATTAGTTAGCTAAAAGCAGGCATATGCATTAAATGCTAAAATAAAAATGAATTATTTCGCTATAGTTATGAAGCGCTTAGACAGTCAGTATAGAAGAGAGATTAGAGCATTAAATGGTTCTATTGGCGATTAAATACACGCATGTTTACAATATGCGAGGATTGGCAGGAATTTTTTTTAAAATACAAACTAATTTTTAAAATGAAAATGTTGCAACCGGAAGAAAACAAAAATTTTCGGACAAAAAAACCAAATTTTTTACCTTACCACCGATTATGATAAAATTTACGTTAATACAAAATTTGAAATTCTTCAAAATTTTAAAAATTTTCGTTGTAGTTTAGTTTTTATCGTGGTTCAAATTTCAGTTTTTTCAGATTTTTTTTTTTTTTAATACATAAAATTTAAATATATATCTTCGGAATTATTTGTTCGGTTTAAACAAATTTTGGCTCAAAATGATACTTAATAAATCTAGTTTCAAATTGTTGAAGAGAAAGAATTAAATCCATATTTTTCCACTTTTATAATTTTTCTTTAAAATATTTCTTAAAGTTTTAGCAACAACATATAAAAAATTTAGAATGGGACAATGAGGGGATACTGAGAAAATTAACATTTAGTAAAGAAAAAATCATTTATTTCAGTTATAATTTAAAAATTTCTAATGTTTTCTCAACGAAACAATTTGTTTTAGTGATTCTATTTTAATAATTTGAAAATTTGTAAAAATAAAATATATCTCGTGGGCATAATATTTTATAACTTTAAAAAATAATCCTTGGAACCAGGATTCTCAGTGCTACCAAATTGAAACTTTTTGACAATAAATCGGCAATTTGTAACTCATTGTTTTGATTAAAGAAGAATATATGAGCTGTTCCAAAGAATCTATTTACGAGTTTCTGTTTAAGTTTTGCGAAATCGTAAAATTTTGCAATTTTTCTTTGCCTACTGAAGGTTTTGAAAAACCTTTAAAATCATAAAAGTATATAACTTGAAATCATCTCGAAGACCACTTAATTTTCAACAAAATGTAGATTTTTTTCTATTTCAAAGGAAATCCAAACTTTTTAGGACACACGTACGATATTGATTTTAGAAAAATCTATTCAGATATTTCCATATACAAAACAAAAATGATCAAATTATTATTGAAATAAATGAGTTTTTTTGCTAAATGTCAATTTTCCTCACGGTCCCACTCTAAATTTTTTTATAAACTGTTGCCAACACTTTAAGGAACATTTTAAAGCAAAACGAGAAAGAAAGATATAGTCGGTCAAGACTGACTATATGATACCCTACAACATTGTGTACGAGCATAAAAATTCGGGAAGGGGGCTTATATTACACCTGTGGCCAATTTTACTAAATGTAAAATAAAATATACAAATACAGAATAATGCGTTGTTGCTAACATCTAGATGATTTTATGCACTTTAGGGCGATTCCTGGAAGTGGATTTATATGGGAACTGTGGTAAATTATTTGTGTGGAATATTAACTTGACACTAACATTCGACTAGGATTTAAGAACGTTAAAGTGTTTTTCGGAAGAGAGGTTTATATGGAAGCTATGTTTAATTGTCGGCCAATCCTCATAAAATTTGGTACAAAGACTGATACTTGCACAGAACTTCATTGCATTAAAATATTCTTATTTTTAAGGCATTTTTGAGTGTTTAAACTCTATTTCGGGGGGACATTTGTATGGGGGCTAGGTCCATTATTTCATCGATCACAATCAATTCGTCCTTGTATCATAAAAGCACCACGCGCCAAATTTCATAAAATTATCTTTAAAATTGCGACCCATACTTTGTGCACAAGGTTTACATGGACAGCCATACAGACCTGTTAAAAGAGTGATTCTGATTCGATTGGTATACTTTAAGGTGGATGTTGGATAACCTTTTCAATACGTTACAAACATCAGCACAAATGCATAATACCCCAACCACCTATGTTGGTGTAGGATATAATTATAAAAATGGAAGATATGATTTTTTAAATGTCCTTGATACAAGGACGAATATTGATTTCATTATACTTTCTCTTCAAAAATGGCGTTTTTACAAAAATAATTAGAAACTAATAATAAGAATATTTATTAGGCATCAATTTGAGCGAAAGGTTATTTCAATCGGACAAATAGACCCGAAGATACATATATGGATTTAAATTTCATGTATTTAAAAAAAATCTGAAAAAAGTCAACTTTGAACCGCGATAACAGCTAAACTACAACGAATTTGAAAACTTTGAAGAATTTTAAATTTTTTATTTACGTATTTCATCGAGAGGTTCGTCTGGTTTTCGAAAATTTGTGTTTCTGCCAACCAACTTTTACATGCACAGTTTTAAATCAAAACTTTTATTTGAAAAGTATCTACATAAAATGACTTAATTTCAAAACATTTGGAACTAAGATGATACACGTAGAGAAAAAACATGATTACAGCATTATCACTATAATGTTCTAATTTTTAATTTTCTTGAATTTTAAAAACTCTGTTTTTATGATAACAATATTTTTGTATAAATTTTGTCATTTATTATTTACCTTCAATAAAAATTTTAATATGATTGATTGCAAAAATTATATGGTTTTAAATATTTCTACCATAAACAAAATTATTACAACCATTAAATATTTTCAGTCTTTATCCTTGTTCTTCAACCATATTTTGTTATTAAACCATATTAATATTATTATTCCCATGACAATAATTTGTTTCAAATAAATATAATACTTATTCCTTTCACAAACTTAGTGGAAATTTTAATACTTGTTAGTTTTCCAAGTTCATTGCAATTCTCATTTAGTTTATACATGAATAAAGATAAATAGGCAAGATTTGGTTATACTTATTGTGATTCAAGCAATATAAGAAATTTAGTTTAGTTAAAAAACATAGCTTGCATTTGAACCATATATGGTGGTACAAATGAATATAATTAATGAACAAATAATACGTAAATATTTTTTTGCCTAGTTTTATTACTTTTTTTTTTATTTATTTTTTTTTTTTTTTTTTTTTTGTAAACAAAAAAGTGTAAAATGTTGCATACACTAAAAAAAATCACAATCGAGGCTTACAAAAAAACGATATTAAACAGAAAATTTTAATGTTATAAAACTACTGCACATTTAAAGCCGTTTAATTTAATAATGTTAAAAATCATTATTTAAAAAAAAAAGTAAAAAGGCAATATCATAACTAGTATAAGAAAAAAAGTTGTATTCTTTTATTTTGTTTTATAATAGTTTCAAACTATAATTTTTTTGGTATAACGTAAAATATTTTTAGAGTGAACTTTAGAAATTATATAGAATTTATTATTTATTACGGAAAAAAAGTCACATAGAGTCATCCCATGACTTAACACACAATTATGAAATTGTCGTTATAATTTAGTTTTCAACAGGGTTTTCTGGCAAAAATATAATTTTTGTAGGCAACCATATTAAAATTTCTATTGAATGTAAACATTAAATGACAAAATTAAAAAAAAACATTGTTATCATGAACAAAAAGTTATTGAAATTCAAAAAAATTTACAATGGGAACATAATATTGTTGTACTGATAATCTTGCAACTATGTTTTTTCTCTGAGTGTATTCAAGCAAAAATAAAATAAAAGAAATAGTAAAAACAAAATTCGAGTAAGATTTTTTCTCATTTAAATTTTTAATTCATTCAATGAAATTTTTAATTCAATCACCATGATTGATTTAATAAACTTTTAATTGGAAAAATGTTTTTGTTTTCCATTTTTTTTACAGTTATTAGTAAATGATTTTATCATTTTTGTGAGAGGTGCAAATTTAAACAATTTTTAATTCAATGAATTATTTTGGTGATTTCTTTCTGTTTGTTATTTTGCAATAAATAGTTTAGCTTAAAATTTGTGCAATTGTATTAAGGAACTTTTCTATATATTGTGCATTTTAGTTAATTTTAGAATCAGTTTAATCTAAATTTTGTTAATTTTAAGCTAAATAACAATCATAATTCTAATTGATTGGACTAAAAAATTATTGGATTTTAATTAAAAATCAATTATTACTAATTAATTAATATTATTATTTTGGTGATTGGAGAAAATTCAATAAAAAATTATATCTTAAAAAACTTAATTGTTATAATCAATTTTGTAAATGAAATCCATTTTTATTTTTTTTATTCTTTTCTGTGAATTGTCAAAACAAAAAAACTTACTTTTGTTTTCAGTTGCAAATATTTTGACTACCAATGTATATAAAAGCTTTATTCCATTGCTTGTTAGGTTTACAGGTTTTTGTCAGAATTTACAAGAAAGCGTTTCCGTACTCAGACTTTATTTGTAGTTTATTGTGTCCCTGAATAATTTTAACAGAAACCTTTAAGTCTGACATATACTGTAACAGACTTAATATGAACTTCTATTTTTTTATATTAATTAAATTTCCCACCAATCCTCGTTTATTGCTGCTTTTAAAAATTATGAAAGTTATATATATATATATATATATATATATATATAAACTTTACTCCTTCAATCTCTTTATTTTTCGATAAATGCTTATGGTCACTTTATCATGGTTATAATTTACCCCACTCCTCACATACATACCAAACTACCCCCCCCCCCCCTCCCCATACACACACACAATTTAACCTAGCTATCCCTTTAAAACGAAAAACTTTAGTAAATATTACCAGAGAGTGTTATTTAGAATGTTTATTATTATTGTTCATTATATTATTGTTGTTGTTGCTGTTGTTTCAACATAAATACTGTTGTATTATTACACATAACAAAAACAAAAAGATACTCCAACAATGTTTTTTGAAGATTGATCATTTCAACTTAAGTTTTCTTTTTTTTTATTTTGGTTCTTTTCATACACAAGAAGTGTGCATAATCGTTTTGTTTAGCTGCAGCAAAAAAAAAAATGTGTAGTAAAATGCTTGTTGCTGGCTGCTTTTTGTGGCAGAAACCTTTCACAGGGAGTTGTCGTTGTTAAAGTAGATGAAGTAGTTGTACATGTGGTAAAGTTTGGTAAAGTTGTTTGAATTTATGAAGGAATAGGAAAAAGGAAAAAGTTTACGCTTATGTAAGTGCTTACTTGTAGCATTGAGTACAAAAGAAATTTGACGCCGCTCTATTTTGTTTCGCATGGTCTTTTGCCAGCGTTTTGAAATGTTGACTGGTGATCAATGTTTTTCCTTAATTTTTTATGTCTTTTTCCCCTCGCACAACATTTTCTGGGCATTAATGGTTGGGATGTATGAGTTTGCAAAGAATTGCGGGAAAATTATTTGTTTTAGTTTAAGATATTTAGGCTTAAGAAATTTAGGTGGGTAAATTGAAAAGAAAACTTATAGAAAAAAGCCGATATTTTAATTTAGATATATTTTTTTTTTTAATAATTCAAATATTTTTTTGTACAAAATTCCCTTTTTTATTAAATTTTTTAAAAATTTGCTACATTTTTATATAAAATTTTCTATTTTTTATAGGAAATTTTTCAAATATCAAAAAAAATCAACTGATTAAAAAAAAAAATCATTTAATAGAATATTTTTAAAAAACTGTCCTTTTATAGGAAATTTTTCAAAAAATTTCTTTTTACAGGAATTTTGTCCAAAATGTTCTTTTTTATTGGAAATTAAAAAACGATATTTTTTATAGGAAAATTTAAAAAAAAATAAAACAAAATTTCTTAAATTTTTTCAAAATTATCTTTTTTATAAGATTTTTTTAAATTACTTTTTATAGGCAATTTTTCGAAAAATTTCTTTTGAAAGAAATTTTTTAAATATTATTCTTATTTTATAGGAAAATTTTTATAGGGAAATATACTTTAATAGGGAATTCTAAAAAAACTACATTTTATAGGGAATTTTTAAAAAATATAACTTTTGTATGGAATTTTTTAAAAATTTACTTATAGAAAATTGTTCAAAAAATTCCTTTTTAAAGGAATTTTTTATAGAAAAGTTTTAAAAAATGTATATTTAAAGGAAATTTTAAAAAAATCCTCTTTAATAGAGAATTAAAAAAATACAATTTTTATAAGAAATTTTTAAAAAAATTTCGTTTTATAAGGGATTTTTTAAAAATGTTTCTTATATAAAAAAAACTACTATTTAAAGGAAAATTTTTTAAACATCTACTTTAATAGGAAATTTAAAAAATCTACTTTAATAGGAAATTTTTAAAAAATATACTTTTTATTGGAAATATTTTTTATCAATTTTTCTTATTTTTAAAAAATTTACTTTATATAAGAAAAATTTAAAAAAAAAAATCTGCTTTAATAGGTTATTCTGAAAAAATCTACTTTTTGTTGGGAATTTTTAAAGAATGTATTTTTTAGAGGAAATTCTTCAAAAATTTCCCTTTCAAAAATGTTCATTTTATAAAGTTTTTAAATTATTTTCTCTTAATATAAAATAAATAAAATCTTTTTTAAAAAATTTTAGTCTTTTAAAAAATCTACTTTTTATAGAAAATTTTTCGAGAAATTACTTCTTATAGGAAATTGAAGAAAAATTAAAAAAAAAATACTTTTTATAGGAAACTTTGAAAAATTCTACTAAAATTTTTGCTTATAGAACATTTATTTTTATAGGAAACTATAAAAAATCAACATTTTATAGGAAACAAATAAATCTTTTCGCAGGAATTTACTTTTATAGGAAATTTTTAAAAAATTACTTTTTAAAGAAAATTAAAAAAAAAAATGTTTCTTTTCATAGAATTTTTTCTTTATTATATGAAATTTTTCAAAAATTTCTGTTTTATAGGAAATCTTTAAAAAATGTGTATAGGAAATTTTTAAAAAATTTGGCATTTATGAGATATTTTAAAAATATATAAATTTTATAGGAAATTAAAAAAAATCCTAATTGGAAATTTTTAAAAAATTTTCTTTTCACAAAAAAATTTTCCAAAATCTTTTTATATGGAATTTTTCAAAAATCTCCATTTAAAGCGAATTTAAAAAAAAAAATATATATATATATATATATAGGCATTAGAAAAGAAAAATTCTTTTTATAGGAAATTAAAAAAATTTGTATAGGAAATCTTTCAAAAATTTTCTTTCTATAGGAAATCTTTCTAAAAATTTTTTTATATAGAAAGTTTTTCAAAATTTTTTTTTATAAAACATTTTTTAAAAAATTTCTTTTTATTGGAAATGTTTTAAAATTTTTTTTTTTTTTTGATTTGCTTTTTTTTGTAGGAAAACAATAGAAAAACAATTTCTTTTTATATGTAATTATTATAAAACTTTCTTTTTAATAGACAATTATTATAAAAATTTCCTTTTTATATGAAATTTAAAAAAAAATCTTTTATACGAAATTTTTAAAAAATCTCCTTTTGATAGAAAATTAAAAAAACGAATTTCTTTTTATAAGAAATTTTTAAAAAAATCTTTATAAGAAATTAAAAAAAGAATACTTTTTATAGAAAAATTTTAAAAATCCCTTTTTGTAAAAAATTTTCAAAAAGTTTAATTTTTTAGCCGCTTTTAGGAAATTTTAGAAAAATCAACTTTTTAAGGATATGCAAAATCTGATTTTATAGGAAATTTTAAAATTTTCTTTTAATAGGAAATTAAAATTTTTATAGTTTTTAAAGGTCAATACTCAGATCGACCACATATGTGAAAAAGGCACCATTTCTGTTTTCATAATATTTCACTGCGTATTTTAATCATTAACGAAAATTGATGCCATATTGGTATCAACTTGACACCACTTCAGAGTCGAATTATTAAATAGCATAATATATTCTATTCTATTCCATTCTATTCTATTCTATTCTATTCTATTCTATTCTATGTGTTCAAAGATATAAAGTCGATACCGTAAATTGTCAATGTTACTGCTACTGTTGTAGATTTTCCCCTCGGTGTTGGTCTTCCTTTATATTTTCTCATTAATCTCTTCTAAATACCACAGCATGTATGGAAGCTAGCAGAAGTTTAAAAAATCCCCTTGAGGGGTTCATAGACAAACTTTAAACTTTATCATTTAAAAATGTTTTTAAAGAAATTTTTAACCACCCTCGTACTAAAAAACTAACTTTCTTAGATGAATTTTCAATTAAAACCCACCAACAATAAACAGAACCAACAAAAAATAAAAACAGTTCAAGGCACCTGTACTTTTCACGGTAGTTTTTCATACATAGCAGTTGAACAGACAACAACAAACACTCTAGCAACACTAACTCTAATAATAACAACAACAAACAGACAACATTCATCTAAATGATTCAATGGTTACATATAGCATGTAAACATTATACATTAATTTTATTTGTAGCAAAAATTCTTACATGTGGAAAGAAAAACTTATTCTTCTCATCATACATGTACATACAAACAAACAAACAGACGGACAGAGAGACAAACAAACACTCGTACCGCACACACTTGACGCATGCTACAATAAATTTAATAAATACATACGTATGTATAGAAGAAATGTAAGATATGTTAGTCTGTTTAATACTAAATACAAGCTGGGACTGGGCTACATATTTTTTTGGCTGACTTACAATATAATGTCTGTCCTTCAGTCTCTACTTGTCTGATTTTTATTTTTTCAATACAACAAATATGTGTATGTACGATTTGACTTACAAAGTCACACTGAACGTTCAGATTTACAAACAATTTTTTGATGATGCACTTGTAACCCAAGCTGGCTGAAATGGTTGGTTACAAAAAAAAAACGAATAACTGACAACCATACAAACAAAAAAATCTTTAAAATTTATAAAGCCACCAAAAAATAAACACATATATACGTATAACAAACTTTTAAATATAAGATGCGCCAGTTTCAAAATAATTCTAACCACCTAAGTTAAACTTAAACTACACTAACGTAAGTTACATACTATAAACTAACTCCCAACAAAAATCATCATATTCAATGTTTGCCTAGATATTACTCCACACTTCTTATACGCAATACAGCCTTAAAACATTTCTTTTCTTTTTTCTTACATCATCTTAGAACTGTCTGAGCAGCTGTAGTTTTGGCCAAAAAACACATACAAACAGACAGACGGATAAAAAAAAAAAAGATTTAGAACGACATTAGAGCAGTCAATCCATCATGGATAAACATTACCATAAATTACATAGAAATAATTGATTATTATGAATCTCATGAAGAATAAGAAGACAACGAATAAAGGGAACACATTCTAACACAAACACATGCAACCAATAATTTTTTATTGCAACATTTTAGATGGATCAAGTGCTCCGGTGGTAAAGGTAAATACGAATAAATATGTACATCTTCCAGCATCTATACTACATATGGATTGTATATGAATTTAAGTACTGTTTAGTTGGTGGTTGTCTACCAACAACAACAACAACAAAAATTATAATCCAACAACAGCAACTGAAACTTAAGAGAGTGAATTATATACTACGTAAGTACTATAAGAAAAAGAGAGTGGTAAACAATTTTAGGAACAAAAATTGAAAAAAAAAAAAGAAAAATAATTCAAATGTTCTGAACAACTGAAAAATTGAACATCGAACGTTTAATCTGACTCCGAAATCATAAAATTGTATTATTTCCAGAAAGTTTTTTTAATACGAGGACTATTTGAGTTTTCTTAATTAAATCCAAACATCGTCTTTGTCAAAAAATATAAAAAAAATTCAAGCAATAAATTCATATGACTTTTGGTGTGGATTAAATGAGCAATAACACGAGAAATAACTTTAATCAACTTTTTAGAATAAAGCTACATATGCGACCATATTATATCGCTGGTATAATGAACTCAATCGTGGACGCTATCTGCACGAAGATGTTTTTTTTTTCTAGTTTTAATAAATTCCTCAAAGACTTCATTTTACCCAAGACTAAGTTCCCCATATAATATATTATCATGTTAGTCGGTACTACTAGTTGAACCGAACCGCCAGGAATTCTTCACTGGTATAAACATGATACAGATACGTGAGCGGATAAAAACAAGATCACCAAATCATCGCATAGTTCCCACCTTATAGAACCTATTTATAACTGCAAGTGTTCTTTCGATAACAAAAAAAATGCAAATCAAACAGTTTTTCACTGCCACCGTATAGAACAGGGGTTCTCACAAGCAACACCTTCATGAACCCCTTGATATATGACAAATCAAGGACGGCCCATCGCAATTTTTGTGTAATAAATAAATAAATAAATAAGTACCAAGTAGTGTATTCAAAAACCGAAAACCGATTAACCGGTTTTTGCCGACCGGTTTTGAATAATTTTTGTTTTTGAACTATTCGACAGGTCGGTTAACCGGTTTTTATGAAATGTACTTTATTTTGTTTTTTTACTCTAGCGACCCCTTTTTCTCATTTTTAACATTTGCTCTGGGAATTTTATTTAGATCCCGATTCACTACAACAATCAAATTATTTTAAAACAAAATTTGTAAAAAATTAAATTTTTTTTCAAGTGGTTTTTGAGTAATTTTCCTACAAATTTGTAAACAATTTTCTTGTACTGAATCAGGTCCTAAATTATTTGAAGGCATTTCTCATTTACATTATTATCTGATAAAGCTTTAAATTTAGTTTCTTAAAATTTCTAATTTATGATTTGAGTAACACCAGATACACTTTGCAAAAACTTTGCTTTCCTAATAAGCTAGCAGATATAATTGGAAACAAAAATAAATTACTTATTTTCTGCCTGAATAATTAGTTATTTTCAACAAATTTATGTAGTTAATTTTAGACTCTAGGGATGCTCAAAAATATGTACCTAAACGAAAATAGAAATAAAAAATAAAATAAAAAAATTAACCGTTTGTGAGATTTGAACTTGGGCACAAATTAACCATTCGTTTTTAATGAGTAACGTCTTACTCAGTACACCATCTTGCATTTAATTTTCTAAGTGACAAAAGCTTTCTTTGATATAAAATATCTTTTTAGACATTTTGTTAAAAAAAAAAAAAACAAAAACTAACAGCATCAGAATAGAGTTGAACCAACAATCTTCTGGTTGTTAATCCAACCCTCTAGCTAACTGATCTATATGATTGCAATTATACTATTGCTATTATACTATTGAGTATTTATTTATGTAATATAGAGCAGACAAATAATGACGCCTCATTACCAAGAGACTATTTTATTAAGTAGTTGCTATTACCAAGAACCAAAAAGCTTTTGCTTACAAATTTTGAGCATAATCATCTAGCTGCAGAAGAGCGATATGACTTTTTATTTTTATATTATTTTGTAAAAATAATAAACATTTATTTAGTAAAAATAATAAACATTTCAAAAATATTTATATTTTTAGTAAAAACCGGTTAACCGGTTTTTTAGGTAAAACCATATTCGAAACCGGTTTAAAAAAATTTTTCGACTAATTTGAATACCGGTTTTTTGAATACATTAGTACCAAGTCAAAAGTTTGAAACCTCATTATGTTTGATATCAAATATGTTTTTCAAAAAATGTTCAAACGTAGAGCAAATAAATAAATCATACTATAATATTTTGATATCAAATGTTAATTTCAAATCATTCTGAAATACAAAAAGTAAATACAAACGAATATTTGTGAATAAATTCCTTTTCTTGTTGAAGAATTTATTGTTCTTAAACTTTTGATCGCTGCGACGAGGTTTTATTTTTTATCATCCCAAATTTAAAGTTTACGTCTTTCCCACATCGAACTAAGAAAATGTTACAATTTTATAGATGACTTATAAAGATGAAATGTTTTCTCCAAAGTGTGAAGGTAGATAATTGGTTAAATCTCTCATACATACCATATTCTAAAGTGACTTTAAAACTTCTAAATTTATTTTACTTACAGCCGTGTAAAGAAAATCCCACTTTAGTCCATTAAGTCCAACTTGTGAGAAGTAAATCTTCGGCAAATAGAAATCATATTACCAAATCAGACGTGGATCCACGGGGCAAGAAAATCTCCCCTCCCCCAAAATGAATTTTTCAACTAAGAAAAATTAATCACGAAGATTTATTTACAATAGGAAAAGGAAAGAAATAAAAATTATTTAGGAAAAAATTAGTTTGTCAAAAATAAAAAAGGAATGATGAATTTACCTTCAACATTGTCTATCCAAAAATTTGCATATTCTTTCTAAAATTTTTAAGTAAATCAATAGGTTTTAAAAATTAGCACTTGTTTAATAAAAAATGTAGGAAATGCACATTTATAAGTATTTTTATTTGACTCTTTTTTAAATAACTACATAACATACACTGCCTGCCACTTGAACTTCAATTATTATATCTCCTAAACTAAAGTTCAGAAAAAATTAATTTTTTAGTTTCCTGATTAAATAAAAAATATACATATTTTGTTATACTAAAATTATGCATTTATTTAAAGACATGTATTTCTGCGGTACTTTTTCGTGTGTCACTTGAATAAGGAATATTTTAAAACTAAGCAAATTGTAATTTATTTTTAAGTTTTAGGTCATAAAAATGAAAGTTATTATCTTCTAGCATTCAATTAGAAATGAGTACTGCCACCATTTTTAGAAATAACCTCAAAAATGCGATTTGGCATCGACTTGTATAATGACTCTAAGTGATTTAGCGAAATTGAACTCCATGCTTCCGTTATTGCAACCTTCATAAACTTTTCTTGCAAGCCAACCCCAGACATTTTCCATTGGATTCAGGTCTGGTGAATATGGGGGTCAATTCAAAAGTTGAACACATTGTTGATTAATCCATTGGTTTACTGCTCTGGCGGTATGAATCGGAGCGTTGTCGTGTTGGTACGTCCAAGGTATGGGTCCAAAGAAATAATTAAATTTTGGAAATGCTTCCTCCAGAATGTTTTTGTAAGTCATTGCAGTCATTTTGTTGGATACAAAACCAAATCTATGGTACCGTAATACGAAATGGCACCCCATACCATTATTCCGCCCTCTCGGCTGTGTCTGCGGCTCAAAAATAATTCCTCCTTATTTAGGTCATGAAAGTAATAGTTATACCCGTCGGGACCATCAATATTAAACTTGTTTTCATCAATATTAAGCTTGTTTTCAACTTTAAACCATTTGTCGGACCATGTCATTGTATTTTTGGCAAACTGCAGACGTTGTGATTTGCGTTTTTCATTAAGTTTTTTGCAGTTTTCGTCGGACTATGTATGGACACGACTTTAAAATACGATACACTGTTTTTAGACTGGCACTGACTCCACTTTTTTCACGTAGTTTTGATACCGACATTCTAAGAATTTTTCGTCTTTCTTTTGGAGTTGTTGCCATTTTCTTCCGCCCTTTCTTGCTTTTTCCATATCTTTCCACGTTATTTAAATAATTGTACACAACTGTCTTTCCTCTATTAATGTTTTTGGCTATTTGGACCGGATTCTGACCCTGAGATTTCAAAATCAGAATTTTTTCTTTTTTCAGAGTTATTAAGAGCGTTACCACGTCTCATTTTGAATAAAAACTATTTAAAAACTATCAAATTAAAAATATTGAAAGAAATTCAAATCATAGCCTTCCTGATTAATATTAAAAGAATTCCTTATTCAAGTGACACAAGAAATAGTACCACAGAAATAATTGTCTTTAAATAAATGCATAATTTTAATATAACAAAATATGTGTATTTTTTATTTCTTCAGGAAACTAAAGCCAACACTTTGAAATTTGGTTGCGCAAAAAATTATTTTTTTCTGAATTTTAGTTTAGGATGTGATTCCTTAGTCAAGGATGTGATTCCTTAGTCAAGTTTGATGTTTTATATCTAGATAAACAATTTAGATTTTTGTATTCCCGTACTTTTGTACGTTGTTGCATTTTTGTGGAAGAAAAAATTAGCTTTTTCTCATTTTAACACACTTTACCCAAAAAGTTACGGAAACAAACCTAAGATAAAGATGATATTGAAGTTTCATGAAACAAAAGGAAAAGAAAATATTTTGTAAATAATAAAATAAATAAAGGAAACAGTAAAAATTGTGAGGAACATCCGGTTACCCGAGCTTGCAGCTGGGGTAAACTCAGAGGAGTTCAGGGTTCTTACATAAATAAATAACAGTGTTCTTATTTCTATATTCTACTCTTGTTTCTTTATTTCTTATTTCTTTTCCACTTTATATATTTTCTTTTTCGCAAACTTTTTTTATTGAGCCACTTGCAGATTGAATGCTTCTTTATTGAGAAAGTGCTGTTCCGTGAAGCCTTCGTGTTGCGTTGCCGGTTCTACATCTCCTATTAACTATCTCCTATTGGTCCTTAATTATCTTTAGTTTCTTTAGTCCCTATATTTTCTGAGTTAAAACTTCCAAAAAAATGTTCTATCACATGGTCCTGAGCAGTGCTCACCTCCTACCACTTTAACGAGATTGTAAATTTTTCTGAAGTTCTTAATCTTACTGATTGTAAATCAGTATACCTTACGTTGATTTGATGTAGTCAATTCAACAAACTTTATTATTTCTTTCCCTATTTATTTATTTATTTTTATTAACCGGCTACTCATCACGTCTGCCTTATTTACTGTCCAGCACCAAAAAAAAAAAAGAAAAAAAAATCGATAAGCCAGTATTATCTACATTTCTTAAAACTAATATTATCGTAATTTTCCTGCACTTTGTTCGAACCGAAAGCGGTTGTTGCATCGAACATTCCTTTCTGTTGTGTCCTTTATGTTCACTGCTGTAACAGTTTCGTTGATTTGTGTGTGAGTGCCTGTGTATGTGGCTTCTTTTTTGTTTATTTTGTCTCCTTCTTGCCTGCTGTGTTTGAATCTTTCCTCTGCTTCGCTGATACTCTTATACTTCTGTGTATTTCTCCCTGCTGATTCTTCTCTCTGCTGTTGTGTTCCTCGCTTCTACGTCCATGATTCTTCAGTTCTGCTACTCGCCTGCTCAGCTGTGACGATGTAGGCATTAACGTCTTCACTCGGCTTTTCTCTCTGCTGTTTTCTACCTCTCCTTCTGCCTGCTGCGTTTTTCTCATAGTTAACCCTTACATGGCTAGCATTGCCATTTAAGATAAAATCCATTACCTGCCTCTGACCTGAATTTTTCCTCCTTTTTTCCTTCTTCCGGAACACTTTGTTACAGCCTTTACTCCATAGACCTCCGGAACATCTGAAATGAAAAAAGTTACATAGCTGAATGTAGTTCGCTCCTAATCTAGATGGATTTAATCGACCTCCGGAACATCTAAAATGAAAAAAGGGCATCGCCGAAAGTAATTCGCCCCCAATCTAGATGAATGTAATCCATCTCCCGACCAATAAAATGCCAATGTATCCTTTATTTTCTTATACTATGTTTACATTTAAAAATATTATTCTTAATAACTATGTGGGTCAAAATTCCAAGAATTTTGGTCCTTGCAAAATAAACAAATATTTTCCAACTAACACTTTGTTTCATTCAATCAACTACTTGATTGATATAATTAAAATACCTATATATTTTTGGTTTAAAATTTTGATTCATTTAATTAACACGTTTTTAAAGTTTATATTTTTTAAATTATTTTTTAATACAAATTTTTAAAACTTTTTAATTGGAAAAAAATCATTGTTGGTCAGTTTTTAAAATTTTTAGTAATTAATATAACCATGGCGGAGAAAGGTGCAAATTTAAATATTTTTTTGATTAAATGAATCATTTTGGTAATTAAATATTTTTTTCTGTGTACTATTGTTTTATGTACTGCAAAGCTTCTCTTAGATATTATGTAAGCACCCCTTTTACGCCCACTTTTCATAATAAGATTGTTTACATTATATAAGTAGACACATTATGACCGTTTATCCTCTGAAAGGTATTATAGGATATAATATTAAAAAGAAATTACACACCCACTTTTTCAAAACAGTTGTTTTTTTAAAGTTCAAATGAAATTATTTTTTGGAGAAAACTATGAACTTTCAATAAAAATAAATTTTACTACTTTCTTGATGCTACTAAGAAATCAAATTTGATATACGTAAAGAATAGAAAATACCTTATATTATAAAATTTAATCTAAATAGTTTATACTCCTCTTTTCAGATAAATTAACTATGATATTTTTACCACTGTCTCCAAAACTTTAATAAATTTTTAAGTTTGTTTACTATGCAGCACAACAATCCTTTTTAAAAAAAGTGGGCGTAGCATTCAGTCAGCGCTTCCTTGAAGGATATATACATATTTTAATCAGTTCAATAATTTGGACATAAAATCAAGTCAAATAAAGTAAACAATATTATAACAAAAGTGGGCGTAAAAAGGGTGTGGTATCCAGACAAAACCTGTTGCAATAATAGTGATAATCTATAAAATAATTACACATAATATTTAATTTAAATAATTAATATTTTTTTATTTCCAATCATACTGAAAAAAGGGCTGCAAAAAATCGAATTTCAAGAAAATTCGAATTAACTTTGAAAATCCCTTTAAGGGTTTTGTTAGAGTACCGGTACAGTTTCATTTAGTGTTGGAATCATTGAGGCATTTTTTTCTGGTTGCACTGTGTATTCATTCTTAGTGGTTTTAACAAAACATTTTCGATAAAATAAAATACCAACCTCTTTCTAAAGAACCTTCAACCAAATTGTTGCTTTGGAACATGGCATGAAAGAAACTATGGAAACTTGATCGTTCTAAGCTGCTTTAACAGAAAAAAACATACTATATATCACTCTTAAAAGGAATCCCCCACAAATGGTAGATAAACTCAAATAGATATAATGTTAGGAGTTCTGTACTCCAGGTTTTGCGACTTAACCAATGTAAAGTTTTTTTTTAATGAAATTTCGTTATTATAGCCAGTCAATAGATTGAGAATCTAAAGAATATACAAATGAATGCTGTGCAAAAAGTAGATCTGTAGTGCGAGACTTTTAGTAGTTCCACTGGTCTAGAGTAGGTTCCCAATCGTCTAAAGAAGGTGATACTAACAATTTCCAATTATTAAGTTTTTTATGGTCTTTCCAGGCGGATGCTGATTTACATTCTCTAACCAAATGCTAGATACTGTAAGTTGGACTCATAAAAATTTTACTCAGTGCAAGCGATCATTCGATTTTGCTGATGCACATCTACAAACTTAACGTTTATGACGTTAGGTCTACTAACCTACTCCAAACGCTTTGTACTGCAAATTGAACTACGTAAAATGGCACCCAGTATCATGTTTATAAAAAGAATTGTCTGGCATTCTAAAGTTCGTTCCAATTATCACCTCGCACACTGTTCTTAATCATACATTCACACAGATACTTATATTTCGTCTATAGATATTTATGAAGAAGGCCATTATCCTTCAGTTAGTGTAGAAACCTATGTACAAACGTATGTCTGACTAGTACTCGAATGTATGTAAGTCGCACGCATAAGACTCGCACATCGATTTAGTTTAAATTACGCTTTAGTTAGTGGGAACATCAACAAAAACAGCTACAAATATAACAAAAAATATCTTTGTTGGTAAAAAAAATAAGATGATGATTATTTTTAGTGTAATTCCGTTTTAGGTCTAGGCGCACACAAACAAACTTTAATTTAAAATATTGGTTGAGGGGCAAAAATGACTATACGTGCCATTAGACGAGATTTGTAAAGCAAAAAAAAAATAAATATAAAATAAAATAAAATAAAAATTAAATATCTTGACTTTAATCTATGTGAACTCTGACCTGGAAAGTCAAATGAAGTAATTTAAAATATTCTCCAAACATTTGCAGATCTTTATACAGAACTAGCGTATAAGCCTGCCAATGCCGGGAAAAATTTTATAATAAAAAAATATGTACAAACAAATCCGAAAATATTAAAAAAAAAATATATATATATGAAAAATATTTTGACGCTTTTCCTCTACCTAACCGAAACTGGCTGAAACTGACTTTAATCCCTAATAAGTTTTGTGGTAGTACTATTTTAAGCAAACAGATTATAGATCTGAATTCACAAGACTTGAAACTAATAGAGTGCAAAGTTTTAGCACCATATGTTTCATATGTTTTATATGGATATATAGATATTAGAACGGCGATAAATATCATTGATCGGGACCAAATATTTAAGTCAAATGTCGTTAATAGTTGAAAACGGGACACTTTTGTCAAAACAAATTTTGCTAAGGCACATTGTGTGAACAGCATGTGTGAAATGCATAAATAGATGATGTTGGTAATTCTTAACACAAATGTCATCAAAAAATTTCGAAAGATAAAAATTTTATGGGTCAAACAAATTTTCTTGGGCTAAAAAAGGATCACAATATCACAAAACATTGAAAATATCATAAATTTTCTTTGAATAATTTAGTAGGTTTTGATATTACGCGTAATTGTATATGTTAAATTTAACACCGCTATAACTTTTGCGCCCCCTGCAGGAAATGATTAAAGCGAACTGATTCTATATATGCATTCGAGTCACTTTATATTTATACAAATGGATTTGGAGGAGATATATATATATATATATATATATATATATATATAGAATTAAACCAAGAAGGTTTGTAAATTTTATTTGAAAAGTTTTAATAATTGAAGGAGTTGTTTAAAATCTCTTTTGTAAATCAAAGAAATAAAATAATATGTACTACTGTTTTTTTTTTATATTTTGTTGTGACTCTTAAGCAATGACCGGCACTAATATTCTCTGGGGTACGAAAATTATAGTTTGCTTAGATATTACAAGACCATAATAGAATATTAAAAACTAGCATTTTTAATTATTTATAGAAATAAAAATGTCTTCAAGTTATAGATTTTTTTTATAAAATTAATAAACTACGAAATTTAATTTTCCCCCTACCCTATTCATAGAAATTAATGTTATTTGCCGTTGTACGTAGATCATCAAGTTCTCGCAAAATAGTTCTTATAACAGAGACATGTGCTAGTCATGGCAGCCTATGAAAAGTACAAAAAAAAAAAAAAATACTGGAACATACTATTACTAGTGTACTATTGCCAATGGTTGAGGAGTTACAACGGTCTCTACAAAAATATTGAAGCACTTTGAACTCCATCTAGTAACAAACTGCAAAGTGGATATTAAATCCACATAAATGTATGAATATACGTCAGTGTAGCTATTTGTTTGATTTTTTTTTTTCTACTACAACTAAAACTCAAGAAAATTGTTGCGAAAATGTAATTTGAAAAAATCAACAAAACAAACAAAAAAACTATATATAAATTTTGCAACAATTTTAAAACCAAAATAGAAGAAAAACTAAAAGAAAAAAAAAAAAGAAAAGGAGGGTTGTTTGGTATAATTTAAAAAATGAATGCAAATGTTTACTAAATACGCCTATAAAAAAAAAAAAAAATACTCATAACCTTAACTTAAACTTATTGTTAAGCCACATGTCTAAATATGTATAACAGTAAGATCATATATTTTGTTATAATTGCTAGTGAAGTCGATGTTGACGTTGCCGTCATCATCATCGTCATTATTGTAGTTCTTTCTCATTGTAATCATTGTAATTGTGTTTTTCTAAAAGCCTTAATTCTTATTCTCATACTCGAATACTCTTAAGACATGAATGTATTGTTTATGTCCAATTTCAAGTCTAGTTATTTATTTGAAACTATATTGTATATAATACATACTATTAATCTGAGACGCCCATGACAAATCACTCAATTGTCAGTGGTTTTCAACAGTACAACAGTATTAAGTTGCTCTTTCTCTCTTTTAAAATCTACTAAAAAACATAAAAAGAAAAACAATAACAAACTTTCTATTGTCTGGATATAAGAGTTTGTTACTAAAGTGACTTAATTCATGGGTCTCTAATACAATTGACAAAGCCATAAAAATATCCAAACATCCAAGCTACCAACTATCCATACATTCATCTATACTTTCATTCATTCCTTTATTCATTCTTCTATCTTTACTTACTTAACCTAAAGATCTTCGTATTCCGTTTTTAAACATTTTCAAAGTGATGAATATTGTCTGTCATTTACTATTTACCGATTTAGTGTCCAGAGATTTTGTCATTCAATCAATCCCATTTTGAAATTAATAACTTTACGAAATGATGTTGTCGTTTCGGCCACAAAATGATGTCCTCTCTATGATGTGACAAACAATGGAATATTGATGAAATGGTCACATCAATTTCATTGAATGACTGTTTACTAAAGGATTTATATTGAGTTAATATTGTATTTGTTAAGATGGACGAATAGTTAGAATACATATTATACTCTTTATTTCGTTTATGGCACAATAAATAGAGCTTATTTCTAGCTGGATATATGTTTATTTGGCCGTTGTGTCTGTCGCTATTTAATGTTTTTTATTACTGGGCACTTGATTTCAAGTGACGATAATGTGTTGTTGTATTGGCGCTTCTGCAATTCTTTTAACAAAAAAAAAAAAAAAAAAATCAAACAAAAAACCTCCAAGAAGAATAGGATAAGAAAATTATAAAACCATTAAAACGAAGACATAACACCCTGCTGCTAATTATTTTGAATTGTTTGCTCACTTTCAACCTCAGAAGTTTCAATGCGAAATGAAAATATAACAAATTTTCTTTGGAATAGATAGAAAATTCTACAGAGCTAGACGATGGAGAAGGTAAATCTGCAGAATGAAACAAAACGAGAAATATCTAATAAAGCATTAGACTACGTAGTAAAAATGGTCCATTTATATAATATTTTAAATAAACTTAAATTATGGAAAAGGAAACTTTGTCCATCATTTTATTGTAAAATATTGAGATATGATTAGCCATGGCAAGCGATCAGAAGAAAACACAGTGATATTAATTGTAAATGTTTAACTATCTAAAACTAGTTAAAATCAATTCCAATATAGGCATAAAACCAATCCAATTTGATCTCTATTAGGTCGGCAAACGGTGGGAGAGGCTTCAAACGCTCACCCCAACAGGCCACGAATAAGTCAATTAAGGACTGCACACGAAAAAATCCATGCACCCTTTAAGGCTTAACTTTTGTTATAAGTGCTAAATTTTGTTGTCATAGCATAACTAGTTTTTCTTTAAATGAAAATTTAACAAAATTGATGCAAATGCATAATTAAAATTTATAATCAAAATACATATCGACCAAATAAAACAATTGCTAGGAGTGCAGGTGAATTGGGGAATTCAGTTTCTTGAGTCACGAAAAATACAAAGGGTTCATGATCACCGAAAGGAATCCTAATAACCGAAGAAAAGGTTAATTTAAAGACTGTAGAAACTCAGATAAAATAATACAAATTTTAAGCGAAAATATCTACATCTCTGGATAGAATGTGACTCATTCAAGTTCCTAATAGGAACGCTAGAAAAAATGTGAAGGGAAAAGGGAGGAAGAAAATTACTGAGACAATTTTTTTTTTCAAAAATAAGAATGCTGGCTGAAGGGTGTTAAGAAGTACGTACTGGCGGACCTTTTACAATATTATGGTCATGAATACCTGGCGCGGATCCACGGGGGGAAAGGAAATTTACTAACCCCCTCCCCCCCCCCCCCAAAATGAATTTTTCAACTAAGACAAATCAAACACGAAGAATTATTTACAATAGGAAAAGGAAAGAAATAAAAATTATTTAGGAAAAAATTAGTTTGTCATAAATAAAAAAGGACTGATGAATTTACCTTCAATATTGTCTATCCAAAAATTTGCGTCTTTTTTCGAAAATTTTTAAGTAATTCAATAGGTTTTAAAAATTGGCACTTGCATAATTAAAAAATGTAGGAATTGCACATTTTTAAGTATTTTTTTTTCACTCTTTTTTTAAATAACTACATAACATATTTATGAATTTTTGTAAAATGTTAAATTCTTCTAATAGTAAATAATTTTGTAGTTTCATTTATTTTTCCTGGGTTTTCTAAATTCTAAATTTCCAAATTTCATTAAATTTAAGCTTTAGTTTTACGGATCATACGACTAAAAATGAATCTTTCGATAAAAAAAAATACCCAGCAAGAAAAGAACATCCAAAGAAGTCAATATTATCCTAAACTTGTGATCCAGAAGTAGTGCAAATTCGCATCATTTCTAACGAATTTAACATAGACTTGTCATTGGAAGATTTTATCTATTTAATACCTATTCACTGAGTAGGAAGTCATGTTCACGATGTCATTTTGTAAAATTGATGTTTTTTATGTACTTTTTTATCAATTGATGGAAATTACTTTTAATTTTTAATAAACCAAATGTTCTTTATTAAAAAAAGATACATAACAATGTGTTTCATTTGCTTAAAGCAGTTATTATTAAGTAATAAGTATTTGTAAATTCTAAACGTTTTATAGCAGAAAATTTTATCTGAATCGCTTTTTAATAACATCTTTGGATGATGTTTCTTTAAGCACAAGAAACCGTACACATTCTGAAACTTTGGAAGTAATGAAAAAATACATCTTTAAAAATGACTTCTATTTATTTTTGCTGGGTAGTTTTATCAGTTAATGAAAAATATTTTTTTTATTTTATTTTATAAATCAAAATCTATTTAAAACTTTTTACAAAAAGTGCTTAAGTAACAACACAAAAAAAGTTTTTCCCAAACTTTTTCATGCAAAATATAATTATTATCCTAGATATTATATAGATATTATATATATATAAAGAAAATTTTACGTATTTGGAGGCAATTTTATTTTGGAAGCTAAATAAAAACAGTTACACATAAATTATCAACGATAAATATTTAAAAATGGTAATTTTTCAAGTATAACCTTAAAAAAAAAGATTTGTAACTAAAAATGATTAAAAATTTGGAATTATGTTCAAAAAACTGTTTGTTTTTTAAGTTCTTGGATAAATTCTGTCATTGTTTTGTTAATTTCTTCTTTTTAAGATTTTTTATAAAGTAAAAGAACCAAGCTTGTTATCCATATACATTTGTATATGTTTTGGTCAAAAAAATTTTGAAACAACATTTAAAAATGAAAATTTTCAAATTCTAATGCAATTTATTATAAACTTTTCTACAAAAGGCTATACAACAATGTAATATTTTTTAAAGACTGTTTTTGTAAGCATAAGAAGATTTATTTTCTAAATTGAATCTTGCAAAATTAAGATAGTTTAAATTTGAAATGCAAATCACTTGAAAACTATAAAAGATAAATAGCAAGCATGTTTAGAACAGGCCGTAACGGGAGCTTTAAGAAGATTTAAAACTTCTGAAATTGGATAAAAAAAATTTGGCAAGCTATTAACAATTTTTAATGTCAGAGGTACCCTATTTTTTCCGCAATAGCTCCGCTCCTAGGAAGTTTATGGGCCTCTTTTTCCAAATTTAAATTTGCACACTCCTCTGCTACGTCTGTGTAGAATTTCATGTAAATCCAACTACCCTACAACTATTTCCAAAAATTCTCGATCCTGCCCCACTGTGCATTATACAACAGGGGTGGGCACGAAAGTTCCTTCAAGGGCCAAAGTTGGAAATTTACAGATCTAACGAGTCCGCAATATATTAATAGAAACTTTCCATTAATTGCTTAATGTATGAGTTCAGATTAAATGACATATTAGATTAGAGACTTAACAAAAAATATAAATGTACAGTAGAGGATCCCGAGAAACCTCTCAAAACTATGTAACAATTTTTAAAATACCAGCAACTGAAAATCATGATTATAGTACACCTTGAAAAAAAAAAAACAAGTGGAACTGTTGCATTCGGCTGCGACGAATCTTCAGAAAATCTATATTGCATAAATATACAAATTCAAAACATGGATTCATTTTAATTTTAATTTTATTAAATTATATTTTTGTTGAATTTAGAAATATCGTGAATTTATTAAATCACATGTATTTATAAAAGAAAACTTAATAAAACATTTTTTTCTGAAAAAATATACGCAATTAAAGAAATCTTAAAGAATATATTTATATACATATTATATCTTATCAAAATGTTTGCTTTACTGTGGAAGTATACTTCATATTTGTAAACAGACCTTAACCTTGGAAACTTGTTATATAAAGAGTCCTCGAAAACTGTTTTCTTTGTGTACATGATCGCTGAGACCATCTGTGTTGTATTGCTGAATAAAGAATAGATATAAACAATTTTAAATTCCTTTTTTTGTTTTCTATCAAAATAAAAAGATTTTTCGAAACAGATATATACCTAAAAATTAGATATTTTGAATTTCAATTAGCTATTTTAAAATTTTCAGAATTTTTATCTTTAATGAAAACTATTAAATAATTTCGTTTAAGTATTAGAAAAACTTTTTTGTTGTAAAAACGAAAATTATTTGATAGCTTCTGCTAAGTATTTGCCAAATGTATATTACTATTTTACTTAAAAGTAAAATAAGCTTCTTCAAAACTTCTCCCTTAAATGATCCCAGAAGCTCCTGTCTCTAAGATACAAATTTACTTGTCAATCGTATGTTTTCATAAAAAATATGCTCATGTTTAGAAAGAAAAGAAAAAAATGTTGGAACTTATTCAATTTTATATGGAATGATTTACTTAAACTTTTTATACGTTTTCATTTTTTCCCCAAGTATGTTTCAAATAAAGCATAAAGTAATTTGCTTAAAAATATATGCATTAAAAATAACTTCATAAAGTTTTGTAAATTTTAAATAATTGTTTGTGTATTTAAACGATTTAATTGTAAATGAAATACCATTTAAAATTTGATAACTTTAGTGTTAAAAAAATCCAAAAATTTACATCATTATCGAAATTTTGAAATAGAAAAGCAAATTTAATTAAAAAATTAATAAATTATTTCTTAATTATAGTAAATATAAAAAAATTTAAATAAAATTTAAAAGCTACGTCCTTTTGTTTTCTTCATTTAATTAAATTCAAAATTGACTTAAAATTTAGGTAGCAATGAGATCTTTATTGTAGCAGCTGTCATCAAAACGTTCTTTTTTTTCGAAATATCTCAAAATTTATAGAGTATTTCGAATTTTTGAAAATTTTTTAGTTTTTCGATTTCGATAGATTTTCGATACGGTTCCCTTTATCAGATTAGTTCCAAATTTTTGCATCAGTAAGTTTTTGATATTAAAGAACATAATATTAGATCTATTTAAGTAAAATTGATATTCTAAGTATCAAAACCTACATAGCTCAACCTTTCGTATTAAATTCATGAATTTTAATAAATTTCATTGAAATGCATTTATTTGCCTGAAGAACTTTAGAGTATAACAATAAAACAAATTCAATATTCCCTGAAATTTAGGAACCATAGATTCGTAAAAGTTGTTGATTGTATTTTAAAAACTAAAAATTAATAATAAATAAATAAAATATCAAGATTTTTGGTGACACAACAAAAAAAATTATAGTTCAAAAGTTATTTATAAAAATATGTAAAAATTTGATCGCCATATTATCAAATTTTTAGCCATTAAAATCTTGTACATAATTTCTAATTTTTCAAAACACGTGTGACACGTTCATCAGTATCCATGCAGGAGCTGATTACGATAATATAATCATTTTTGGCCATTCAGATAAATTTAAATACATTTTTTGGCATTCACCTTAGACAAAAACTCCGGACCTCCTTTAAAACAAGTTAACACTTAAAAATCTTTAACCAGAGCAATCAAGATATTAAACATTATATTTGTTGATAACATTAAAAGAGCTTAAGACTTAGTCTAAGGTCAATTATTAAAACTAAGTCTTCTTGGCTTGCGTACGACCAAATCACTTCAATATATATTTACTTACTGTAGGGTCCTTCAAAGTAAAAAAAAAAACAGCAGCAAAAAAACAAACAAAAAACTCAACAGTGTATTTCATTCAGATACGGATCATAAGCGAAACTGCTTTGAAGAAAAAATAATATACCAAAAAACAAAAATGAGACAAAAAAAATGATGACAATTTCTGATTAACGAAAATGTTTGCAGCAACAGCCTCATATCGTCATCTTCAACGTCATTTAAACTTCTGACTACCTTCCCACTGAACTACAAACAACAAGTAAAATCATTATAAGATCATATTCGTTGCAGACAAAATGAGGATCCTCTAAAGCATTTTCATTTTAATTTAGAGCTTGATTGTCTATAATTTCTTTTTTTTCAGATTTTTTTAGTTGTGGATTTCTTTTCAAAATTGATTTAATTTTTGGATATGGCAGCAGAAAAATAATGTGATCTGTTAGTGATTTTCTTTTCTCTCTCTCTCTCTCTCTCTCTGTTTCTCGGTTATTATTTTATAGTGAATAAATAGAGGAAAATGTTGTTTGTTTTTGGTTATTGATCTGTTTTTATTTCCTTCTCTTAGTTTGGTCAATTTCTTGTTAATATTTTACTTTTACTCTTAGCCAAAATCAAGCCTTTTGTTACGTTCGCTTGATCGTTTGGTGGTTTAGCTAGTTACTTAAATTGTTATTTGTTTTTAATGGTTATTCTGTCTCGTCATTTTCTTAAGTCTAAAGAAATTGATGAAGTAGAGTTCTAGTATTTTATTGGTGTTGTCATTTTGTTACAAGAGTTCTTTTTTTTTTTTTTTTTCTTAGCTACATTTAATTCAAATTGAAATCTTTTTTCAATTGATTGATAAGTGAAAAGAGAGCGATTGATTAGTAACTTGAAAGAAAATTTTAAACAACCGAAAGTCCAAAAAAAATCAATACCACAAATAAATTTTAAATAAGATTATATTTTAAATAAAAATAGAAGATTTTTTTAAGCCTTTAAAAGCAGTTTATGAGAAAATTTTAAAATTCAAAATGTGTGCGATTTTAATAAATATCAATTTTAATTGCGTTTGTATGTTTCAAAGAATATGTTGGCGAAAATTGAGTTTTAAAATTTATCTGGACATTCAATAATCATATCAAGTTTTTTTTCAAATTGCACGAACTTAATGTTTCGCCGTTTTTGTTTTTAAAAAATTTTTTATAAGAATTTTATTGTTTTGTTGACTATAAATGTTTTGCGTTTATTGACACTTTCCAAATGTTAAATTCATGGTCAATATTTGCTAAAACTACGCCTTTAAACAAACAAAAAACGCAATTCACAATTGTCTGATTTAGAATTGCGGTTGAGAGACCAAAACTTTTACACACAAAAGTTAACAACACATGAACAATTTAATTGTTCATTACAAGTGATGCAAAATGAATTAATAATGATCTTATACATAGTATGTTTTATTATACTAGAAGGCGATTTAATATAAATGTTTGGTCGATATTTAGTTATTTTTAACTTTAAATGCGCTGGAAAAAAATTTTTAGTGTAAATATAAGAACTTTATATAAAAATCGATTTTTGTGAGGAAATATCAGTGATTACAGATCTATATGAATTATAGACAAACACATTTACTGTAATTCCTTTTACGTAAAAATTACGTTAGAAAGGATCATAATATAATTTTATGAATATATGTATATATATATATATATATATATATATATATATATATATACTCTCTCAATTCACAGAAGTGTCATTGTAGTACAAAACAAACTAGACAGGTTGTAATGATATGATGGCATTTAATTGAGGGAGTTGTTAGAGAGGAAACATAAACAACATGAGACGGAGTTTGAATTGCTTTGTTTATTTTTTGTTGAAGTCTTTTGCATAATAAGAAACTAAGTAGAAAATATTAGCAATTTGAATTGCTTTTTGAAATGTGTTTTGTTTTAATGCGGTTATAAATGTACATATTTAAAATCATAACTTTTATCATAAAAGTCAGAGGATTATTTTTAAACTTTCATATTTTTTGAGCAAAAATAACAGTGATAATAACAGAATGATTTTAATGACGAGTAGAAATAAGATATTTTCTGATTTCTATTGATAAACAAATTGCCAAAATATAAAAAATGCCAAAATAAAGAATCACCAAAACGGAAAAATCACCAAAAAAGACGCCGGAATAAAAAAAATGAAAAACTGCCAAAATAAAGAAAAAGAAAAAAACGACAAAATTAATAAATCGGCTAAACGGAAAAATTGCCAAAACGGATAAAAACTACAAAACAACTCAAAATAAAAAAGTCGTCAGAACGGAAAAAATCGGAAAAACAAAAAAGCGCCAAAGTAAAAAATCACAAAAAAATAAAAACCCATTGGTTTTATTATAAAAAATTGCAAAATTAAAACAAAACATCTCCGAAAGAGAAAAAATTACTAAAACGAAAAATGCCATAATGAAAAATATCGCCAAAATAAAAAACGTCTAAACTAAAAAAAATGCAAAACAAAAAAATTGCCTAAACGCAAAAGAATTTCAAAACGTATAAAAATCACCAAAATAAAAAAGCCAAAATAAAAAAAGCCGTCAGAACGGAAAAATCGCAAAAAAAGCCAAAATAAAAAAAATCGCCAGAATATAAAAACGACATGATGAAAAAATCGCTACGACAAAAAAACTACCAAAATGGAAAAAAGTCAAAATAAAAAAATAACCAATATGACAATATCGCCAAAACGGTAGGGAGTTATTACAGTTACTCAGAGTTTTATTCACTCTATAAGAATCTTGGAAAAGAAAAGAGTTGTTATTTAAACTCATAAGTGTGTTGTTTTTATACTTAAACATTATTTTTATGTATGTTATTTTATTTTTCAAGAATTTTCATTAATTTTCATAGAATGTTCTACAGAAAAATTATGTCTTAACAACATTTTTAAATTGGTAAAAAATTTAAATTTTACTATTAGATATTACGATTGGTTCAGTATTTCGTTATTTTTTTTATTAGATATTAACAATTAAGCGAGTTGACTTTTCTGTAAAATATTAAACAAATTATATTTACTTTTTCATTTCTATACGATAGAAGTAGCGCATAATTTCATTATTTTGGCTTAAAAGTCTTTCATTTACAATTTACTAGCAATTTAGATCTATTATATAAAAATCAATTTTTATTTAAAATATAAGTTCTTCATTTACATTTATGAGCGATTTTAGATCGACTTTTGAAGGAAAATATGAATGATCACAGCTTTTCAATATATTGGCTTTAAACCTCTTCGTTACCGATTTATAACCGATTTTAGATTTATAATATGAAAACTTATTTTCGAGGGAAAATTTGAGTGATTACAGATTTTAATTGTTTTGGCTCGAAACCTCCTCTTTTACAATTTAAAAGCGATTTTAATTTTGTTTAATAAAAATAAAATTCTAAACATTATCAAAAATGAGTTTATTTTATTTTCTTCTAGTGTAAACTAATGCAGCCTTTAAATTAACTTTAAAATTTTTATCTATTGCAAGTTCAAGCATTAATACTTTTTGTTTTATTTTAATTTTTTTGTTTCCCCTCAAATTGTAAATTTTATTGGCAGAAAAACTTCAGGTATCGAACAGACTCGTACAAGTTGTTACCATAAATCATTTACGAGAATTTTTCTGATTCGTATGCCAAAACTACCGTCGGTTAAACCTAGAACTTAAGTTAAAAAGTTAAAAACAACAATAACACTAACCACCGCATGTGGTTGCAACTTGCAACTAACCAAGCTCAACTACAACGACAGCAACAACAAAAACATCAGAAAGTAAAGAGCAAAAATTTTCATACTTTAAACGAACAACGAATAAAACGAACGACGAACGAAATACAAAAAAAGATTTATGAGCTACGTTTATATGATTATGGTAATTAGGTCATCATTTACCGCGTAAATGGTCTCCACCATGGTATTTTCATTTAGAGAATATTTATTTTATTTTTCATTCTATTCAATGTTTAATATTATTATTCAATAGTTAAGAATGAATATGTGGCACGATATTGTATAAAAACGATCAACAGAGGTCACCTAAATATATTAACGTTTTAGAACATTTACAAGATATAAACACGTACACTAACTGACACACACAGAGATACTTATAATGTGGTATGTTTAATGTAGGTGTATCAGAAACAAAATAATAATAATAATGAAAATAAAAATAGTCATTTAAGAGGATGTTAAATAAACTAGTATTTTCCCACATATGTGGAGCTAATAAATACAGTAAGATAAAGAACTTGTGAAACATTGAAAACAGGTGATGATCACAGATTTGTATTATTTTAGCTCTAAACCTCTAAATTTACAAATTTAGAAGCGATCTTAGATTTTTTCAAATTTTCTTTATTATTTTTGCTCTAAATTCTATAATTTACAGCTTAAAAGCTATTTTAGATATTTTGATGAAAAATATAAGTGATCACATTTCATTATTTTTGCTCTAAACCCTCTAGTTTAGAAATTAAAAGTATTTTTAATAAATATATTTTTTTTTTAATATTATATACTAGATTATATCTGGGGTGTTCCGCTACCCCTATCATATTGAAATAAAAAAGTTTAGTGTCAATAAAACCCATTTTTGCTATACTATATTTTTAAGAAAATTCAACCCGATCATTAACAATCTAATAAAAAATTTTCATAAAAAAGTTGTTACTAATCAAATACTGAACATTTTGTGATCTGTAAAGGAAATAAATAGCTTTCAAACATTTTTTTCAAAACATTTGTGAGTTAAATAAAATTATGAGTAACTGAAATGACTCTCTTCCGTTTTGGCGATGTTTTCATATTGGCTACATTTTCAATTTGATTTTTTTTTTTTTTTTGCTATTTTTTAGTGTTTTTATGTTTGTTTCAAAAAAATCGCCAATTTTTTTCATTTTGTGATTTTTCTTGTTTTGACTATTTTTTCCATTTATACGATTTTTTTATTTTAGTGTGATAAATAATTCAACCAGACCGCGAACGCATTAGGTGACCAAATTCGGCTAACATTTTGAACCGGATAAGTCAACCAATATAATATAAAAAATACGTTTATAAATCTGTGTAACTGAATACTATATGTTATTTGCTCAGCTATTTTAAAACGTGTTAAAAACACGCAATAGTGCCACAATTACATAAATAAATTGCTTAAAAATTAAAAGGAATAACCTACATCCTGCAACAGCGAAGAAAGAACTTTTCGTGCATGACAACAGGGCAATTGTCGAACCACTTCTAAAACACGATTATCTTTTTGTGTTATATTTCGCTTGTTATGAAAAAATACAAAAAAATCGCAAAACTTTCAGTCCATAAACGGCTCTTTTAGTACATCATGGGAAAATAGTTTCGATATATTTTTTGCTTAAAATGTAGTCGTACCCGTTATTTTTTAGTATTTTTCCTATATTCAGTTAATAAATACATAATTTCTCGGAATACTCTAATGTACATGTAATATACGTTTCTATATTTATTGTTTTTTTTTTTTTTTTAAACTATTATTTTTTGTCCATTAATAGCTTAGTCTGAAAATATTTCTATTAGCCGCCGCCTTTTTCATGTTGGCTATTTTTTATAGAGTTTTTTCCGTTTTAACGATTTTGGGGTTATTTTGCATTTTTTCTTTTTGTTTTAGTTTTTTCGTTTAGTCGATTTTTTGCAGTCTGACCATTTTTTTCCTCCATCATTTTTCCTTTTATGCGATTTTTTTATTTTGGCATTTTTTATTCTGACGATTTTTTTAAGAAAGAAAAAAAACAAGACTTTTTTCCTTTAGGCGTTTTTTTTTTAATGTTGGTAATTTGTTTTTTTTATTTGTCCGTTTTGTCGCTTATGCGTTCTCGGTTTATGTTTTACTACGATACTATCAATAAAAATCACAAAAAAAAAAAAAAAAACTTTTAATATTTAGAAAAAATAAAAATCACAAGATAATATTTATTTCTGATCGAAAAAATAAAAATCATAAAATAACTGTTAGTATTGCTCAAAAAAATATAAAAATAATTATAATAAAAATTATGACAGTTAGGGTCAATATAATATAATTAATTTGTGTATTTGCTCAATATAAAAAGATACAGTATAAAAAGAAAAACAAAACACCTTTAAAAACAATTCAAATTGTTTACATTTTGCATGCATAAAACTCAATAAAAAAATAAGAAAACAACTTAAAGTATTAAACTCTTTTCTATTTTGTTTATCAGTCCTCTCTTACAACTCTCTTAATTAAAATCTATGAAAAATACCATTCTAATGGTATATTTTTCATTAAAATCGGATGTATACTCTAGCCGTAAAATATGTGTAGATTGTTGTTAGCAATAATTGTCACACTGTCTTTGTTCCTTAATATTTGTACGATCTGAAAAAATAGATTATAAATATATACATACATACATACATACATATAAACACCACTGATATTCGCCATAATCAATTACATCATACACATTCCCAAGTCTCACAAAAATATGTTTCAAAACCAATGACAAAAAAAATCTCCTTTTTAATCTACACTCAAATCGTACCAATAGCACAAGTAACAGCGAGCGACATTAACATCATCAGAGTTAAACTAGAGATTGACTTGTAATCTTTACTAATAACCGCTCTTAAAACTCATTAAATCAAATAAAGTCCTGGCTACAAAGTGATAATAATCATTAGCAATATCTTTTAATTTTCGTTGGTTTTCGTTAAGTCTCTGCTGTTGTTCCTCCTGTACTTAACTGAGATTGATCTTTCCACTTTCCACGTAGCAGCAAGTAGTAGTTTTTTGTTTTATATTTTTTATGCCTTTTGGCTGAATTTGGACATCAACAACTCACAAATATATTTATATATAAAGAGAGACTTAGTATATTTAACAAAAAATACCTATAAAAGCGTAGATCGATTTGGTAACTGCGCACGAAACTTTACTATCTTTACAGGGATCTCCCACATTGGCGCCTGCTGCTGTTTAACTGCAGCTGCTACGACAGCAGCATCATCAACATCATCTACTGATATTGTTTGTTTGTCGATGATGATGCTTTAAGCCTAAAACCTGTGTTAATGCCAAGTTTGTGCTAATTAAAAAGTATCAACAAACTCCCTTTTTTGCGCTGGTTACTATCAATTTACACAGCGCCCATAATATAGAAAACAACAAAAAAAATTTATTGAAACGATAATACTTCGATAAAAGTATAACGTGTGATTATTCCCCGCTTATTTTGAAATAGTGGGAGGAAAACTGATTTTCACTTACGCTGTGTCTATGCTTACGATAATTCTTAGTACTTGTAGGATTAATTTAAGATTGTGTGTCTGTGTGTATAAGATTGTGCGGTTATATTAAATATTTCGTATCCTTGACTTGAGCTTTTTTATGTTTGATAAACTTTGATACTTTAAACAGAATATTGTAACAATCAGTTTGAATTAATCTTAAATTTAGTTTAAGATGAAAATTTGTTTTTGGAATTGATAATTAGAGCTTTTAAATACATGCTATAAAAATGAGCAAAATACAATTTTGAATGGGACTTAATTAGAAAGAACATTCCCAATATTTATGAAACAGAAATCTTTCAGAGGACACATTCACTCTTTCGCAGCCGTTTAACAGAATTTTTCAAGACTTTGTTGTAAGTGTCCGACTTTTATCTTATGAATACATTTTCTAGATTGTCCCAAAATAGCGTCGATTTTAAAAAGCTTCCAACAACTCAGATATTGCTATTTAAGGGAGCCAATTGGTGCCACGCTGACTCATGATTGCAGAACTTAATAAAAAAGATCGATTGTTTGATCACCATACTGAATGTAATACTGTAATACAATGATTCTGTTTTACAGATGGTTTTTATCCCAGCCATTCTTCTTAAGGATCTGGATATTTTCTGGATTGTTCTCAGAACAAAACAAATATTCTAACGGGATCCAATTGCCATCCTAAAGCGCTCAATAGATATCGTTCGGATGTCTTGTCACAGGATCACCGATCTTCGAATGCAAAGAATCGATATCTTACGAATGGCTCGAATTACATAGATTTTAAGGGATTGGAATGTTTATGAAATATCCCATAGGATAGTTCTTTTTTTTATGAGGCCAAATTAATAGAAAGGCGATCTACTGAGCTTAGTACGCAAACCATCGATTATTTGACAGGTTATGATCTAATCTCACGAATGGGTTAAGCATAATTTAGGTTCTGCCAAATTTCTTTATTTTTAACGAAGTTTCGATTGATGATAACTTCAGGTCAGAAGCATCGTCATCGCATCTAAAAATACGATTACTGAACTCATTGCTATAAATATTGGTCTATAAGTATAAGATTGCTATAAGTATTGAGCTGTAGTCAAAGGTCGTATTTATAATCTCGTGTGATCCTTAAATGCGGAGCTCTCTAACGAGATGTTTTTTTAGTAAAATCTTTACATATAATTGCAGCTGCCATAAGTCTCAAAGATCGACTTAGAGGAAGTCAAATATTATCCGTGATAATATCGGTTTCCTCAGATGCACAAATTTTGTTGGCTCACTAACTAGATGAAAATGCTCCTCCTCCAAAGATATGAATTTTAGTGCAATCTTTACATATAATTTCATCTGCCACAAATCTCAAAGAGAGAGAGAGAGAGCGATAAAGATGATAATTTCCTTTAATTTAAGTCTAAACCCTAGCAACATTTGTATCAGTGCATGAAATGGTACGTCGGCCTGCTGTAGCTAACGATCATCCTTGATTATCTTGTGCAAATATTGTAATCCTCAGTCGTAAAAATTTTGTTTCTTTACTCTATAAATGCTCTTCGTCGACGCAGATGAATTTCTCTACAATATTATCGTCTAATTAGGGCAGCGGTATGGATCAAAATGAGAGATTGGTAACGCTGACCGTTTCCTTCAGTCCAATGAACTTTTGTGAAAATCAAAAAACTTTATTCAAAATTCTTATCAGGCTAGTGCGAGAACTGCTGACGTTGATGGCGAACTTAGTGCTCCAAAGATCGGATATTTGATCAGTTGCGTGGTTGCTGTGATTCTCAGACGTGCAAATTTCATTTCTTAGCTATTCTGATAAAATTAAAATTTTCGTCGAAGAAAATGATTTTTTGTATAATCTTAACATCTAAATTGAGGCTTAAATTTCAAGAGTTATAACGATGATTCCTTCCATTTTCGACTCCGGTGGACTTTATGGAAATCAAAAACTTTATACAAAATTCTTATCAGGCTAGTGCGAAGTTTTGTTAATTCAGGTTATTAAGTGAATTGTTGATGTCGAGTTTGATTATTTGATCGGTTGTTTAACATATCCTGCTGTAGCAGAAGATTGTCTTCAATAATTACATGAATATTTTGTAAATCACAAATGAGCAAATTTTGTTTCTTAGCTTTTAAGATGAGATAAAAATGCTCCTCGTCAAAAAGATGAACCTTAGCATCTAAATTAAGCTTTGTTAAGGTTGAAATTGGTAAATCGATAACGACGATCGATTTCCTTCAACTTTTATTAGCAAATAATTCAATTGGATTTTGTTAATGAATAATCCGCCAATGTTTTTGAAAAAAATCTTATCAGCCTAATGAGCCGAAGGTGATTATCGATTTTTCAATTAAATTTTGATTCGCTTGCACTCGTCTGTGGCAGCAACATTTTCACCGAACGCCAACCACTTTATCTTACCCAAAATCGTCTATTCGATAATTAATCAATAGTAAAATACTTATTCACAATTGCATTTATCAGAGCAATAATACTGACTAAGCCAAAATATTAAAAAAAAAAATCGGAAAAACTTTATTTATAGGTTTTGAGCTGGTTTTAGGTCAAGTTAAAGCATTTTATATTAATTATGCTCTAGGAATATTTAATGAAAAGTAAAGGAAGTAAAATAGTAAGCAAATTACCAAAAATGGTTCATGCACAGAAAAAATTATTCGAAAAACTCTAATAACATTATTTTATTAATATAATCAATATTTAAAATTAGTATAATCTTTTTCTTCAATATTGACAGCTTTAAAAAAATTCAAACAAAAAGGAAAAGGATGCGACAAAATTTGAATATATTGTATTGAAGAGTTCGTCGAATTTGGAACCAGTTCATTTAATTTTTCTCACAGATCCTTTTATTGCAGTTTGTTTAATTATTTATTTTTATTTAATGTTCATACTATAAAAATATGACATTCTATAAAATTGTTTAGGAAATTATGGTACTTTAACCTTTGTCATTTTAAAACTATAAATATTTTCTCTTAAAAACAAAAAAAACAAGCGTAATCCCAAAAAATATTTATTTTCTATGCTGTCAATTTTCCTTTCATTACCAGTCATCTTTTTACAAAAATTTTTCTTTTTCTGTTTCAATTCTCCCAATAAGTTTGTGTGGTCTACTTTAGTATATTGGTGGTCTTTTTCCTATTTTTTCAATTTACTTCCCAATATTCATTTTATAAAGTCCTCTTTATAAAAACTAAAAACAGACTTCATAATCTGATATGAAAACGACAACAAAACAAACATTTGCAATAATGTTTGTTTAATTTAAATACTGCGTTAATCATCTACATGTTGTTGTTTGCCAAATAATACGAGTACAAACAACTATGCTTACATTTACGACTGTTGCCTACGTTTGTTGTATGTTTGTTGCATGCCACAATTGCTCGTTTTGGCAGTCAGTATGTGTGTCATTTACAACACAAAGGAGTCATTAACAAGGTTACTTGTCATTGCAAACGATTAAGATCACTAAAACTTAGTAATTGACTTGAAAAATGTAAGTAAGAGTGGTTCTGTTTTTAGCAAAAAGCAAAAAAAAAACAGGGGAAAATGAATTTAAAAGAAGGCAAACAAATTTCCAAAAATTTTAGGCAAAAAAAAAAGAAACACTTCAAACAAGTCTTACTTTCTTAATTAAAAAAAATATAAGAATTACATAGTTTTTTTCTTCTTTTTTTTTAATTTGATACAAAATTTTTAATTTGTTAAAATAAACTTCCCTATTTTGATTTCCTTTAATTGAGAGTCATTTTTATAATGCTCTAATTTTATACGTGTTTACAAACATTTTTGAAGTTATATATTTTTTCTTTTAAATATTACGTCACTTTAATATTTTTCCTTAACAAACATTTCCTTTAAAAAGTCTTCGTAGAAGAAAAATAATCAAAGTTCACTTCATCATGCTATAGGCCACAAAATCATTGGAGAAAAGGTTAATATTGTAAGGCTGAAACGTAATTTGTTTTCACACAACATAATCAAATTGATAAAGCCAAACTAAAAAAAAAATAGTCTTTAAATTTAGCTTAATGATGCTCAATAATAACAAAAACAATGGCGATGATGATGACGACGAACTTATATAGACCCAGCCATAGCAATAGACAGAGCCAGCCAGGGCTTTGATAGAGGCCACCGAACAAACACCAAGTGTGGGGATCAATCGTTAAAACCTGTAGCTGTACTCTTAATGTTTACTAATATATAGAAAACAGAGGGTTAAAGAAAGAAGTGTTAGATGGTGAAATCACTTATGGATACAAAATAAGAAAAATATTTTGTACCTCACCTATTAAACGGGTTCAAATCGCCTCTAGTAAATAACAACGAGTAACGAACTTAGAGCACTAAAAATTGTTTTATATGATATGGTGCTTCCTCTTGCTTATAACAAAGATCATCTTAAGTCATAAATTTAATTCAGTCAACAGAATATATAACACTTACATCAACATGATACCTTACAGTGTATCATGCAAAAAACGACACCGTAAAATGTCAAATTGAACACAAGCGTTGTCTATTTTGCATCGTAATTTTCCCTGAAAGAAATTATGTTTGTGGAAATGATAATTTCACTTAAGCCTTCTAAAAATGAAACTTTTATGATGGAATCGTCAAACTTATGTATTTGGTTATCAAAAAATTAGGTTTTTATTTTTGGATTTTGTATGTAAATATTTTTTTTTTTTTTTTTTGATGGACCAGATATTTTTCATTGGACGGTATAGATATTTTTCATTGGGCTCAGATATGTAAGTAGTAAAAAGTACGAAATCTTGGCTTGTATTAAAAAAATAAAAAGTTGCGCATATGTTGCTCCCTTTTTAAATATTTCACTTTATTTGTAAAAATTCAGGTAAATTATTTAGAAAATACATTGCATAACTGACTGTTTTAAACGCATGAAAATATGAAATTTTGGTTTTAATTCCCTATAGAATTTTTTTGGATATTTAAATATATATTTTCCAAACTACCAGAGTGACCGAGCTTCGCGAAACCTTTCCGAATCGGATTTGAAATTTTGAAATGATTATACATATATGGGCGAATTTTGCCTTTTTTACAGTTTCTTCAAAAATATAGTTATTAAATACTTATTTCTGCATATGGTTATAGAAAAATCGTAATTAACATATAATTATCTATCAGTAAAGGGAACAAAAATAAAAATCTTTTAAAAAACGGTAAAGTTATTACAAATTCTCCTGACCATTAATGTGTCCCCAGAGTACTTGTATATAAAATAAAATACTATTTTTATTAAAATTTCATTTATAGTTATTCAAATAATCATTTTTATTCGAAAAATGTCACTTTTTGATTTATATTGTCATATTTAAGAAACCTATAAGCTATCTGCACTTTAACCAAAAATGATGTTAATTAGCGAAGGACACACGGACGGACGCTGGCTTAAGAGCAAAAAATCCTAAAATTGCAAAATTTACTCCTTTTACTTGTTTGTGCCAAAATTAATAAAACAAAATATAAAGAAAGTTATTTTTATCATATTCTGGCTATGTTGCTGCCTGATTGGTTTAGAAAAAGAGTATAACCGCGAATCAGGAGGAATTATAAAGTCTGATTTCTTTATATTTTAGGAAAAACATAAAAAATTTTTACTTTAGAATATGAATATGATTATTTACTAGAGTTGTGTTCATGAAAGCCAATACACTTTCTAATACGTTTGAAAGAAATTTTAAAGCATTTTGTTCTACTTGAATGGAGGCTTCTCATAAACTTGTATTTTTATTACAATAACCGATTTTTCAGGTGTCAAAACAAGTTAGTCATGCAATTTATTTTTATAATAGAGTAATAAATGAGGTAATTGGTTCCCGAGCTATAATGCAAAAGCCATAAATTAAATATTTCAACTGATAATATTGCCATTTTTTTATCCTTTGTATGAGCACCACCGATAACTAACAATAGTTTAATATTCCAATGGTGCAATATATAACTGCTCGGACTTGTGAAGAAACTAGCGATCGTTTTGTGATTCGACCTGGTTAAACGTTTGTCGGGTTTTGCCACTTTGAAAAACTAATATCGATGACTAATATTTTGTTTTGGACTCATATGCATAGATCTAGATTTCATCATCTATAACAATTTCGAAGACATTTATTGAAGCTCATAGGTTGAATTTAATTAACATTTTCTTAAAAAAAAAAAAAAAAAAAACAAGCTCGAGCCTTTTTGAAAGATCCTTTAATTAAGTGGGCTCCAACGAGCAAGTCCGTTTCGAGCGCTCAAACGTTCATGCATTAAAGAATACAAGTGAGAGGAATTAATGCCTATGAACAATGTTGCCAATTTAACACTTTTACCCAGCAAAAACTCTGCTTTCCTGGTAAGCTAGTATTTTTTTGACTCTAGGGGTACTCAAAAAAAAATATGTAACTAAACGAAAATAAAAATAAAAATAAAAATAAATAGAAAAATTATTGCAGTCAGAAAGATTTGAACTTGGGCACAAATTAACAATTCGTTTTTAATGACTAACATCTTACTCAGTACACCATCTTGCACTTAATTTTCTAAGTGACAAAAACTTTTTTAATATAAAATATAAAATATATTTTACACTGAAAAAGTTTTTGTTTAAAAAAAATAGCAGCATCAGAATGGGGTTGAAGCAACAACCTTCTATTTGTTAATCCAGAGCTCTAGCTAACTGATCCACGTGATTACAATGTTACTGTGCTATTATACTATATAGAGTAGGCAAATAATAATGATGCCTCATTACCAGAAAACTACAATGAGTAGTTGCCACTACAGACAACCAAAAAAATTTTGCTGGGTTGTGCTAGATCTAGCACTTTTTAAACTAATTTGGCACGAAAAAATAATCTAGCACTTTTTACGTACTTTTTTTATTTTTTTTTTTAAGTTTTTTACTATAAAAACATTATCAGTTTTTTTTTTTTAAATTAAAACTGCAAATTAACGAGGGTAACTAATGAGATCTTAAAAGAATGAGTTTAGCAAAATAAGTTTTGTCTATCAAATAAAATTTTAGCTGTTAAGTAATACAAAGTAAAACGTAGTTTATTTGTTGGTCATATTACGCACATTTATTTTCCCATTTTTTTTTTTTTTTTTTTTTTTTTTTTTTGTTCAAACAGACATTAAATAGAAGTCAAATAGGCAAATATTTTGTTTACTCATCGGTCACATTTGAATATTGTCCGATTTTAATAAAAACTTGTAGAGACAGTTCTCTGACTTGCTCAGTTATGTGTCCGAAGTTTTTGTTCTGTTATATTTGAGATTGTAATTTTACCCTGTACCCCCACTGAAAATGGACCAGAAAAATATATATCGACAATATGTGCAACAGAAGATAAGTGAATATCTTTAGAAGATGATTATATCGTCCTGTAATGTAGCGAATACTAGAAAAAAAGAAATGTACTTTAGCAAAATTGTTAGAAATTTTATATTCTATAAATGTTGAAATAGCATCACTTTTAACCGCGAATAAAGCTCGCGGTAATTGTAAGACACCCAGGCGATGTTATATCGAACATTTCCAATGTTAAACCACTTTATCATTTAATTTGTCTAGGGTACCAATTATTTGCCCAAAAAATGGAAAAATATTTTCTTTTAAGTGGTCACACTGTGTTCACATTAAAAACTTTTTTGTTTGCTATAAAATAATTTTATTTGCCCAAAATCAGCTGATTTGTTGTTTGCCACACAAAAATATTTTATGGTCACATTACGGCAAAGAAATATTTGTCAGTTTCTGTCAAGTATTTCCCTAGTCTGATCCTATCTTTATTCATTTTTAAATATACTTTGCAACTGTGAATGAAAGAATTGATATCGTAAATTAAAATAAAACAAAAAATATTCATGCTTTATGATGTTAATTAAGATGCATTCTTTACATGATGTAAAAGTTTTCTTTATTATATTATTTCAAGATTTATTTAGTGATAATTTTTTTATATATTTTTTACATCTTCCAGTAGATTATCTGACGATATCTTCTTTTTTTACTTAGATGTTTGCCTAGCAATATTGCCAATTTTTCTTCTAGGCGTATTGATGATGGGTTAAACTTCCGTCATACGAATATGATTATTTCGGCAATAAAATTTTTTTTCTAAGTAGTACGAATTCGAATCACTTTCTTTTTATTTTGCTTGTAGAGTAAATATAAAAACTTCTTTTATACTTTTTTCAAATGAAATAAAATCAAGAAGGCTCAAACAAAATTGTTTCAATTTTCATTTACATTTTTTAATTTGTAAAGAAAATATTTAATATTTTCTTTATTTCTTTTTTTATTATTTAGTGCTGTTTATGAAAATTATGCTTAAGAAATTAAATTATGTAAATTTTGAAATATTAATTAATGTGTAAACATGGCTGAAATATTCAATTTTTACAGCGGAACTGGTATATTGGATTAAGAGCAACTTGTTCTACAAGGTACAGGAAACAGAAAATACGGAAAATGTCAACAAACAGTTTAGCGAACAGACAACCAAACGGCATCTTAATCCAAAAATACCTGAAATAAATAGTAATAAAAAAAATTAACTATATGTGGGAAAGGAATCGCCCTGAAGCGGGATATCCTTTTCATCTTATCTATAGACAAAGCCTAAGACAAAAAGCTTTAAAATAGGTTTAAAGTAGGGAGAAAGCTACTTTAGTTTTTTTCTTGATTTAACAATAATTTATAAAATGTATTTTAAGCTAACAATTGTTTTTGAATAAAATTTTATCAAATTTTGCCTAACAATGCTTTGTAAGTCTGGTTTAAGTTTTTTTTTTTTTTTTTTTTTGAATACATCCGTTACAATTTAGAGACGGATAGGACCAGGGAAAATTGTACCCCCCCCCCAATATAACAAAAATATTAAAAGTCATATATCTTAAGAACTATTACAATAAATGTCTTACCATTATTTAGGAATAACATCCTCATAAACCTCCTTAATTTAAGATGAAAATGGGACGGTTAGCACTAGGGGAATGGTACCCGTTTGCAAGGCAAATATTCTTAATGGTATATCTAAGGAACTATTATAGTGAGAGACCTCAAAATTTGTTTGAATTACTTCCTTGTCATAGGAATAGATCACATTCAAAGCAAATATTAATTTTCACACAGCTAAAGTAGTAATTTAGAGAAAGTTTTATAGAACAAATTTTCATATCAAATTTTAAATAGGGCGGTTAGTTCTAAGTGATATCGAAGCGCACCGGAATAAACTATGACTTCTAAATTCGCTTTACAATTGCCAAAATTCTGGATAGTTTAAATAACTAATACTCTGTGGGACTAAAATAACATTCCCAATTCTGGGTGCTTCTAATGTAACGACAAAATTCTAGATCTGACCAAACAAATTTTTAAAAAACTATTGCATGTCATGAGTGTCATTAGTCTAAAAAATTCACATTTTGAGTAAACTTGTCATATGTCAAATTGTTTTGTAATTTTCTCGATTATTCGGCCAAACCTTGTACCTTAGAGTGGAAGAAAAGTCAGCAATAATGCATGTTTTCCAGGCTAATACAAAATATTGAAAATATTTTTATTTTTTTATTATTGAGGAGTTTTAGCCATTCTTTACCTCAAAGTTCTTCTCAGCTTTGTTATTTAAAATGTTTAGCTTTGTTTTACTAAACCTTAGGCATAGCTTTAACATGGCTCATTTTTTATTTTGAAGAAATACAATGTGCCATTACGCGGCCGAACATGTTAAGAACATCTTAGGAGCTTCTCTACTTTTTGGGCTTGGAACTCATTCTTGTGACTTTTTCTGAACCAAGTTTCATCTCATTCTTTACGTCCTTGTTAAGTTTTTTATTACCCTTAAATGTAATACTTTTGTCAAAATTTACTCAATGAACATTTTTTAGTAAGTTCAGAAAAAAGTAGAAAAAAACATAAATTTTATTTTGTAAACCACCGAATTTCAAGAATTCGATCTGTTGTTAAATCTGACATGTCTCTAAAAGATTGATTATAATAATCAAGAAAGATATTTAAAATTAACGGCAGTAAGAGTTATAACGAAAATTTTGTGTTATGTTTTATTCGAACGCACACTTTATCATGTATATCGACATTACAAATTGCCTCAGCTAAAGTATGACTTCGACTAAAATGCAATGGCTTTCCGCAGCGATTTTCTTCAAAAAATAATGAAGCAAAATTTCCCAGAAATGCTCCACTTATTGTACGAAATTTGTTCATATTCAAAGTTTTAAAAAACGTGTTTTTACGTTTCAACAGAATGACACATAGTGAATAGGAAAACCTATTTATTGACTTTCATGTGACCTCGTTTAAAAAAGAAGCGCCTTGCAAATATACTATTTAAAAAGTTTCGATTGAAGCTAATCTGGGACCACTTAAAAACTTGAACCACAAAGTAAAGTTAAATATAGAATTTTCTCATTTTACAAATCTTTGAGCTGGACATCAGGGCCAAATACGGCCAAATACAGCTGGTGTACATTCCAAAACATAACAGAAACGCCTTTCGAATGTTCGTGTTGCTCGAGGCAAATTTAAATGACATTAGAATTTAAAATTGCAGAATAGGTATTGAAAGATGTACTTAGGGTGCAACAACAGAATCGCGTACCTTGAAAGCAACAAAAACGAGGAAGCAATTAAAATCCTTAGAACTTTCACAGGCTACATACGTAAATGTCGATGTCAGCAAAAAAGTGCATTCAAAACTCAAACAAGCTTGTTCCGCACTGTTTCAGGACACCAATTGTATCAATTAATACTTAAAAGTTATTCACTACCTAAAGGAGATAGTAGGAATTATAAAATATTACTTCTATTACTATATTTACCATTATATCTTTAACTGATAAAATTGAGATTGGTGTCATTAAAATATCTCAACTTCTCAAGACATCCTAACGTTCGTTCACTGGTAATATGCATACAGTGAATAATGACCTAACAGAAATTTTTCAGCTTCAAGTTTTTTCAAGTTTCCTTCCTTGAATTCTTTAAACTGTAGATTTTCGTCCTTCAGCAAGGAACTAATATGATTGAACCCCTTACAACAAACTTTTTACTTGTTTAGGTCTTTAAAACTTTAGTTAAAAATTTTAAAGTTTCCAGGAGAAAGTTTAGATTACTCACTAGATCTAACCAGTAGTTACCTTCTTAAAAGTAAAAATAGAAATGTCCTAAATATTTAATACATCTTTTTGACAGAAACTATTTTTATTTATAAATATATTTCTTAAGCTTTGATAAAGAGTGAGAGCAAAGAAAAGCAACATAACGTTTGTAAATGTTTGATTGTTTGGACAATGAAAAATGTCTGAGGTTATGGTTCTGTTACATTCATATAATGCCAGCACATGGTCCACAAAACAGTGCTGGAGCTAATACTTACTGGTGGAGGTGCTGGTGCTAAAGCTAGTGGTGTTTACAAGTGCAACAAAGAATTTTCCAACAGCGATGCTAAAAGGAATTACCCACACTAACAGTTTCTTTTTTCGTATTTTCATTTCGTTACCAAGTTTAACACCAACAATTGGAAGCATTAAGGAAAGCTCAGGCGAGAGAAAAAAACGCAACAGATGGTGTGCTATAACCGTTGCCAGTAGACATAAGTATGAGTATGGTCTACTACAAGTAAATAGTAGATTTTTTTTCTGTCTTACTGCTATTGGACTATGCCAACAACAACAATGTTGGTTTTAAGCAGAACACACAATGATACAAGAAAAAACCTTAACAAAATAAAATAAAACAACAACTCTTTGAGGCGTGTAATATGATGTCTCGATAAAATACCAAACATATACTAAGTCAGTGTTTTAGCTGTTTTTGCCTCATTTAGAAATGAACAGACTTTGCTTTGTTGCTTTACCGTTTGCTATAGTGAACACTTGTAGCTGCTTATTGTTTGATTTCGATTGAGACTACTCAATCGTTTCGTTTTGTTCATTTTCATTTCGTAGCAGTTCGCTCAATTTTTAATAGCAGCACCTATTCAGCACCTTTAAAAAAAAAAGCCAACGTCAGACGACCTCATGACCAAACGGTGTCGCGTTAAGTCTTAGTACGCGACAGCATGTCCCACGCCCCCACCCATTTTTATACCATATTGTGTATACCTACTATTATTGTCAGGGATTCGCACCCCAGCGTATCGATTAAGATAACTGCAGTGATTTAGCAAAGAATGAACCTAGAACAACACCACAACAACAACAAAAAGTTTTTATATTCAACATTGAAAATTATGGTTATTAACAAGAATCAAATTGCATTGCAGATGTTAAAGAAGAAAATTATTGTTGTTATTGTTGTGCAAAGTACGTTTCTTATTTTTGTTTTTAGTGTTGTTGTTGCTTTTTGAATCCCAAAAAGAGTTTGTTGGCAGTCATTCATTGCACACTATTATAAGTGGCATAAACACCAGCCTAATTGTTATTGAACATCACTTTTGTTTCAAGAAACACAATAAGACAAAAAAAAAAGATAATTCCACTAAAGATATTCTTGTCTTAGTAATAAATACATATGTATATCCATGAAAGTATGTATGTTATTGGAACTTTTTCATACGAACCAGCTTAAATTTGTATTATATGCATTTTGTTGTTATTGCTGCTTTTATAAAATATTTTAGTGATTGCAATATATTACGTTAATAGTCAAGGTAATAATTTGAAAATGTTAATATTAATTATATTAAAAAATGTTTGGAAATTCTTTAAAAGTCTAAAAATAGAAAAACGATCGTCTTCAAAAAAAAAAAAAATATATTTTATCAAATTGTAAAAAGGACATATACCAAAATACAAAACTAGAAATTCTCTCCAAAGTGGTCCCTAATATTTTGTATAAATTCGTCTTATTCAAAATATTAATAATTTTGTATGCATCAATTCTTATAGTTCTTTTTTTCGAAATAAGATTCAAAGCATTATCATATGACCTTTTCCCAACTTTTTGACAATTTCTGGATTTCATCATAAAACCACTTCTCATTTTTTGAAGGCAGAAATCAAGGTATGGAAAAATTCGGATTACAAATAAAATTTTGTGTTTTATGTGCATGTCCATCAAAATTCGTGGAGGGGTTTTATATCAGACATGTGGACAATTGTGGACCGATACTTTTACCAAGTGTAAAATAAAATATACGAATACAGAATATTACGTAAATACTAACATTTATATGAATTTATGAACTTTAGGGTAATTCGCGAAAGTGAGCTTATATGGGAGCTATGGTAAATTATGGAGCGATCCTTATAAAATTTGGCACTATGATTTCTACTCATATATAACTTATTTTTGTAAAATATAAACCTGATACTAACATATGTATGTGATTTATAAACGTTAAAATGATTTTCGGAAGAGGGTTTTATGTGAGAGCTATGGTCAGTTATGGACCGACCTTCATGAAATTTGACACAAAGATTGAAACTTATACAAAACTTCATTACACCGAATTTCATTAAAATATTGCTATATTTAAGGCATTTATGATCGGTAACCCCTATTCCGGGAGGACATTTGTATGGAGCTAGATAAAATAATGGACCAATCATAACCAATTTCAATATGCTTCATCCTTGGTCATGAAAGTCCTACGTGCCAAATTTCATGGAATTATGTTCAAAATTACGACCAGTACTTTGTGCACAAGTTTTACATGGACAGAAGGACGGACATCGTTAGATCGACTTAAAAAATGATTCTGAGTCGATTGGTATACTTAAAGGTGGGTGTTGTATGATATTTTTTCTATGCGCTAAAAACATCAGCAAAAACGCATAATACCCCAACTACCTATGGTGGTGTGGGGTATAAAAATTATTTTTGGGAATTTAAAAATAAAATTCCATTTTTTATTAAATTATGGTTTCCTTTCTTTTTGTATTCGAGTTACAAAAATAATCTAGAAAAAGAAGTTGTTTTAAAAATTAAAGTTAAATTCGCAGAAAAAAATTGTTCCGAAGAAATAAAAAATTACCGTTCTTCCTACTCTGGCAGAAAGAAATCAAGCCAATTTAAGAAGTGCGCACGAAAAAATTTTTGCATGCTTAAAAAATTATAACTCTTACTATATGTGAACAAAATTAGTGCCGTTAATTAGTTTACATTTTTAGTAACTATATGTTAAATTTTGTTGTAATAAGATAATTATTTTCTCTTAAAATGACAATTGAACAAAATTCCTGCAAACGCATAGTTTAAATTTCTAATGAAAACCCATGTCAAGCGTATGAAATATTTGCTAGGAATGCAGGTGTATCGTGAAATGCAGTTTCTTGCGTCATAAAAAAATACGAAAGAGTTCATGATCACTGAAAGGAATCTGGTAGTCGAAGAAAAAGTGAATTTTCAGACGAATTTTAAGGAAAATTCCAAGTGCTATTTAAATACTACTATTAAATTGTGCTTTTTAAACTGTTACAATTGGAAACTGTTATAATCAAAAATAGTTATAATCCGAAACTTGTATACTCAAAAATCTTTATTATTAGTAACCGTTATAGTTAAAAATTATTATAGTCAGTAATTGTTAAGCATACTAAGGAAATTATATACCCATAAATTGTTATAATCAGAAACTGATATACTGACGAACTGTTACATTCAGAAATGTTTATAATAAAAATTAGCTCAAAACTTTTGAAACTATTATACTACGAAATTGTTATATTCAGAAACTTTTATACTCAGAAAATTTTATATTCTAAAATTATTAAACTCAATATTGTATGCTCAAGAAACTGTTATACCCAAACATTTTTATGGGGCGAAAATATGAAAATAATTTTTCTATAAATTGTTATACTCACGAGCACTTCATACTCAAAAATATTTGCACTACTAAGCAATGTTTATATTTTCAGAATGTTATATTTGCAAAATAAACTGTTATAATAAATAAATAAACTGTTATAATAAATAAACTGTTGTAAACTGTTATACTTAAAAAAAATTAAAAAGAAACACTGTATTAAGTATCCTAAATTTCTTTAACCTTAACTGTTGTTATCGAAATTTTAATATTAAAAATAAGACAGATTGTTGATAATAATTACAAAATATTAACATAGATAGACTTTAATATATTATGAGTTATACAAAATAAAATAAAAAAACAAACTGTTATCTACCAGTCTACCAAACTGACTAAAACTCTGTACATTTGAAATATATTGAGCCTCGGTAAAGACCAATTTATAAGACGCTAAAAGGTCGTCAAAAATTAAAATAAAGCTTAAAATATTTTATGAACAACCAATAAAAATTAAATGATTTTTCTTTAAAATGTGTAACTTAAACATAACAGTTCTTAATAACAACTAAATTTGTATTTTTATATTGTTAGATTTTTACCTTTTAAAAACTGTGATTTATTTTCTTTTAAATAAACCGGATACTTTTGATTGCAAATAAAAGCAGTTTAGTAGTTTACAAGTTGTAACTACTCTTTTATTTAAAATGTACAACAACAGTTTAAATAGTCACTATGTGTTCTAATACACACACACAATTAAATTACACATATTATACAGCACACTTGAATTATGTACAATGCCAACTTCAAATTAAACTCTCTCAATGGTGTTCTCTCGGCATTACAATCTAGATGCTTCTTGAAGGCTTTATTTTTACAATGATCTTAATGGACAAACTAGAATATTCGAATTCTAGAGTTTTCGATGTTAATGTTAACAGCTTAAACATTTAGTGTTGCCATTCTTACAAACAAGATGGTGAAAGTTTTTTATTCAATGTTGTATCTTCCACAGCTATGTTAATAATTTCCACAGATATATTAACTGCTGTTAACATAAATAGAAAGGTTGAGAACTTTATTTAACTTTAAACCAGCCGTTAAAACCGTTATATTTGAATTCAAGTATAATTTCGTAACAATATGTACTAATTTTGCGCAATCCATATAATATCTTGTTCTAAAGTGCATATTACAATTAGGATATTATGAATCGAACGAAGGAAATAGTATAGTGGAAGGGGCAATATCTGGGCTATACAGCGGGTGGGGCAATGCTGCAAAAATGTATCAAGTTTTCTTGCAGACATAACGTTTTGTTGCGCTGATGCTGCATTTACATAAGTACGCAAAATTGCCTTTCGACATTTCTTGGCTTCAATTAGTGTGACACACAATATCCTTGATTTTTGATAAATTAAAGTGCGTTTAAATGTCTGTTGCAGTGTTGCCAGAACTTTTTCAGAAAAAAAATCCTAAATGACTAAACAAGTGCAATTCTTTAAAAAATGCTAAATTTTAAATTATATTATTACAATAAAAATTTTTATTATTTATGCTTGTTTTCAATCTATTAAATTTGCTTGGATAATTTTTATGCATTATGCCCAAACCAAATGGTCCTGCTTTTAAAACTACAAATCAATTCAGAATAACTTTCTGACTTCATCTTTCCATCCATGTGAAATTAGTTATCAAACTTATGGTTAATATTTAGAGACAAATTAATGTAATTTAGCACAGCTACCCAATTATTTTACAGTAAATGTCTTATTAAAAATTTTGTATAAAGTACTTTTTTATTCAACAAGTTATACGATAATTTAGTTAAAATAAAACCAAAAAATTAAAATTAACAACCTTTACGTATAGGGTATCCAAAACTGAAACTGAAAACCGTTTAACCGGTTTCCGGTCTAAATTACTGCTAAATGTAGGGTCACATTTAATAAAGTTGTACGTAAACGCACTTTAAGGTATAGTTTTTTTTTTTTTTTTAAAGTAAGCAAATATTTAATGTTTCTTACAACTACAAAGATAGCAATTTTTAGACCCATTTCAAAATAATTTAACGAACTGAGCTAATTTAAAAATGAGCTTTAATATTATTCAGAACATCATGGGGTTATTTATTAAAAAAGTTAAAGGCAAAAAAGTTAATTTAATTAACAATTAAATTCTTGGAAAGAAATACATTTTGCACAATATGAGTAAGTAAGTAATTCTTTGTATTACTTAGTTAAATTCAGAAAGTTATCTTAGTTAGTTGCCAGATAAATTTAGTGTAAAATTGTCAAATATTGAGAAACACATCGTCAAAATCTTGAAATCGATTTTTTGAAATCGACAATAAATCGTCAACATCAAACATTAGGGTTTTTAATTCAATTATAAAATTATTTGTTGTTTTCAATACAAATTGTAAATTTTCGTTTTACAAAATCAGGCCACAGCTCGGAGATATTTTTGGCTATATCATTCTCTATATATCCATAAAAAAAAGTGCAAAAAATAATGAAAAATGCTAAAAATGTACTTTTAATACCAATCCATTCTATTTGCAAAATGGTACAAAAAAGTGCATTTAGCATTATTTTTTCGCAAAAAAGTGCAACTGCTGAAAAATAAGTGCTAGAATTGCACTTTAAATGCCGTTATGTCTCTGACCCACTTTCAGATTCTGCAAGCATTTCTTGCGTTTAACGCGTGTCTTGTTATAATAAAGCCTGCAATTCTTCATTTTCAAAAACTTTCAGCAGGCCGAAACGATCCTTATCATGAACATCGAAGTCGCCTCTTTAAATTCGTATAAACCATTCACCACAAGTTGCCTTAGCTAAAGCATGATATCCATAAATACCATATCTTAACAATAATGAAGCCCCGCAAATGTTTTTTTTTTTTTTGGTTACTTCTCCATATTCAATGCTTTAAAAAGCTGTTGTTTATTTTCAACAGAATGCCACCTACTAAATAAGTAAACCTAATGACAATACTTTCACATGACATAGTTGTAAGAATGGATCGCTTAGAAAAATTACTATAAATGCATTATAGTAAAAAACTTTGGTAATTAATGCATATACCCCATAAATTCTGGTATATATCCCAAAATACAAATCAAAGATTTAATATTTATATTATTAAAAAAATAAGTTATTAACCAAAATATCTTACTTTTTTCAAAATTTTTTTAAATTGCTATAAATTTCAAATCACTACTTTAACGCCTAAACACATTAGCTAAAGATTTTTCTAAACAAAACTAAACAAATGAAATATAAATATTTACAAAATGACACAAAAAGTGGCCATTATAACAAGAAGTAATTTCAATTACAACAAAACTTAACAGCTTGTTCTACAAATCGAAATCATCACATGTCATCAATCCTTAAAACAGGCATAAATCGTTAAATTATCCAGATGATGAGGATGGTGATGACGATGGTGATATTTAGTGGTGGTTGTGTGGCTTAATCGCTTTGTATTATTAACTTTTATAACAATTTTTATTATATTACTACAAATGAAATCACAGTGTAAAACAAGACACTATCTGGAAAACATACATATGCACGTACGTTCATATAAGCCAAATTTGAACGAGGCAATTCACAACTGTGAATGTGAATTCATGCGGTGTAATTGATTTTGCCGCAACGTCGGACCACAGCATTAAATTGTTAACAAACAACAGCAATAATAAAGAGCAACAACAAAAAACCTTGACTAGCCGCATTTAGATTCAAATTACAAAACTGCGACGCATTTAAAGATGTTTAGAATGCAAATAGAGACAGAAAAGAGAGAATCTTTTTAAGTTGTTGTAACATTGGCGGTATCAAATTAGTTGTGAATTACGGCCTGACATTTAGATGAAGTACCAGCAATTACCCTGTAAGAAGATGAACTATAAAAGAGTTGAAAACGAAAAACAAAATCAAAAGCTAAGCTTTAGCTTATGCTTAGATTTTTCTTCAACGTCTTTTAAATTGTCTTGCATAATTTCAATTCCATTCATAAACAAAACGCTAATTTTTTGTTGTTTTTTTTTATTATTATTCAATTTAAGATTTAAACTGACATTTCTGCTACAGTGTTCTATAAACGAGACAGTAGACCACTAATTAAACTAGAATATAATCCATTCTATCGACTAAACTGTAGTCAAAATTATAGGCTAAAACATAGACTAGAGTGTAATTCAGACTTTAGACTAAACTATAGTTTACACTATAGTTCAAATTATAAACTAAACTATAGTCCAGAATAGAGACTAAACTATAGTCCAGACTATACACTAAAGTCCAGACAATAGACTAAATTATAGTTCAGACTATAGACTAAACTATAGTCCAGACTATAGACTAAACTATATTCCAGACTGTTGACTAAACTATAGTCCAGACAATAGATTAAATTATAGTCCTAACTATAGACTAAACTATACTCCAAACTATAGACTAAACTATAGTCCAAACTATTGACTAAACTATAGTCCAAACTGTAGACTAAACTATAGTCCAGACTATAGACTAAACTATATTCTAGACTATAGACTAAACTATAGTCTAGACTATAGACTAAACTATAGTCTAGACTATAGACTAAACTATAGTCTAGACTATAGACTAAACTATAGTCTAGACTATAGACTAAACTATAGTCTAGACTATAGACTAAACTATAGTCTAGACTATAGACTAAACTATAGTCTAGACTATAGACTAAACTATAGTCTAGACTATAGACTAAACTATAGTCTAGACTATAGACTAAACTATAGTCTAGACTATAGACTAAACTATAGTCTAGACTATAGACTAAACTATAGTCTAGACTATAGAGAAAATTATAGTCTATACTATAGATTAAATTATAGTCCATACTATGGACTAAACTTAGTCCAGACTATTGACTAAACTATAGTCCAGACTATAGACTAAACTATAGTCCAGACTGTAGACTAAACGATAGTCTAGACTATAGATTAAAATATAGTCTAGACTATAGACAAAATTATAGTCTATACTATAGATTAAATTATAGTCCATATATGTAGTTTAGTCTATAGTCTGGACTATGGTTTAGTCTACAGTCTAGACCATAGTTTAGTCTATAGTCTAGACTATAGTTTATTTTATAGTCTGGACTATAGTTTAGTCTACAGTCTGGACTACAGTTTAGTCTATAGTTTGGACTATAGTTTAGTCTATAGTTTGGACTATAGTTTAGTCTATAGTTCGGACTATAGTTTAGTCTATAGTTCGGACTATAGTTTAATCTATTGTCTGGACTATAGTTTAGTCTACAGTCTGGGCTATAGTTTAGTCTACAGTCTGAAATATGGTTTTGTCTATAGTCTGGACTATTGTTTAGTCTATAGTCTGGACTATATTTTAGTCTATAGACTAGGCAATATTTTAGTCTACAGATTAGACCATATTTTAAACTATAGTTTAATCTATAGTCTGAACTATAGCTTATCCAAAATTTGCCTCCTTTATCCCACTGTATACATTCTTATCTTATAGCATTTCTTTAACTATATGCATTTGCAAAAATTCAACAAAATTTAAAAACAAAAAACTTCTTAAGGAAGTGTCGACTTGGAGGAGATTATAGTTTAAAATTGAATGACTCAATTAGTTCTCACGCTAGTTGTCTTTAGATCCTTGTTGGCCACTTGAAAACACTACAGAGAAAAAGCCGGCATTGCATGTGTTTCAATTTCAAGCAGAAGATCAAACAAACAAATTTAAAGTTTAATATATATTTTTTTTCTTTTCAGTCGTAATGGATAATTGGTATTGAATAAATTGCAAATTGACCAAAATGAATTGTGGCAATAGGAGACAGAGAACTAAGAAATCAACACACATAGTAAACTATAGAAAGAATGAGGACTAAAAGGCGCAAAAATGTTCAATATCAATTGGTATAGTGTCATTTTATCGTCATAAGGAGTGAGAATAGTCAATAGAATTATTTATGTTGAAAAATAAATTAGATGAGATTATAAAGTCTTATAGTTTTTTAATAAAACAAAATAAATGTATGAGAAAGAAATGTTGGTATTAGGGAAATACATAACAGTTGTATACATCATTATTAGTTTAACAGTTTTTTTTTTTTAATATAGAGCAGTTTGTAGATAAACGTGTGACCGTTTTAATATAATTTAAATAAATCAAACAAACTTAAAGAATTTCTTAGAAATGACCTAATGAGATATTTAATATTTAATAACATCAATGACAATATAAATAATTCATTTAGACTTTTAAATAGTTAATAGTTCAGAAAATATGAAAAGAAATTGCTTTAGTTATAAACTAAAACATTAGACTTAGTCTGTCCTAAAATGTCATTGTTAATTTTAATACTTAAGAACAGAAAACGAGTTTTAATAATTTACAAAGATCTATTACAAAAAAGTAAACTAATTCAAATCATACAAATACATTACTGAAGTACAGATATTTCTTCTACATTAAACATTAAACAATAAAATGAAAACTAAAGTAAACTTAAAAAGTCAACATTGATGTAATCAAATTAACTCAAGGACTAATATGATTTTAAACCCAAAACAAAAAACTATAGACTTGCAAAAGTTCTGTCTAAGCTAAAGACTCTGCATATAAATACAACAGTTACTTATTTGCAGTCATAATAAGATTTTTTTTATTTTAACAATAATCACAACTAGATACATAACATAAGTACATACTACATTATTAACAATAACTATGTAGTGTTTCAAATTGTGAGAACATTTTACATTTAGTTTCTTTTTTCTTTTTATTCAATAACCAAAAACAATGGCTTTTAGCTATAAATATTTACAATATTTTCCTATATTCATACCAACATAATCCTTCCTCTAAGGAGTTTATATAAGCTTTAAAATAAAAAATATATAGAACACAATGCTTGGAAAGAAACAATGAAATAAATAGTGGACAAAAAAAGGTTACAACCAAACAAACTTTAAATAAAATCTGGGAGACCTTGTTTGTTTCCATTTTACATAGAGGATGACTAAACAAAAGCTAAATACAAATCTGAAATCAATAACTGGACGTATTGTAAAAAATAAACTGAAAAAATTATGATTGTTTTTTGAGGAAAACTTAAAGAAAAAATATGTAGTATGGTTTGATAACTCAAATAGCTTAACCCGGTGCGCTTCGCCGCACTGTTAAAATAAAATAAGTGTGAAAAAATACAAATATATTTTTTTATTATTTAATTTATTTATTTACATACGTATTGTATTATTTTAATATATATTTATTTATATTATCAATAGCAACTAATTCAATTAAATAATTCTTATTATTAAAGATTATTATAAGGCTTTATGATCTGTCCACCCAGCACACTTTTATTTTGAAATTTATAGTTTTCCATTACAGTGGCTTTAACCACGTTCTTCAGTTATGCGATATTCAATATGTGCATCATATGGGGGTATTGATCGCCCTGCGCCTACCCCCTTTATTTTAATTTTCAAAGGTGTAGTTTATCATAAGAGGAACAATTACCAAGTTTGAACATTCTCACTATAACAGTTTCTAAGATATGCGATAATAAACAATGTTGTCGTTTGTGGGGTACCAGTCCCCCTTGCAACTATCTTACTTCAATTTCGTCGCTCAGAAGACCCTACTTCAAAAAATTCAATAAAATGGGTGCAGAGGCTCTTAAGATATTCGATACTTAATAGTGGTATCCCATGGGGGGTACAGGGGAAGTGCCTATCGAAAAAATAAGTAGCCTATTTTATTTTCGGAGCTCATGTGATGTTACTGTAAAAATTTCAGGAAAATCGGTTCAGTCGTTTAGGAGTCTATAGGCCAACAGACAAACATATTTCATTTATATATATATATAGATAAAATTAGATTATAATGTAATTACGAACAACTTCCTGGGCACATCGAACAAAATTATATAAATTACGATAAATGATCCTATTTAAAGTATAAGAGGTACGAAATGAGTTAAAAACAATTTACCAGTACAGTAAAACCTTTTTATAGGTTTTTCTTTTATTGAAACCCTGTTGCCGTACGGATTGCCGAATAATATGAATCCTAGTAATCTGGATGGCATTTCTCAACTCATTACATACTTCATAGTGCATTCAAAAACCGAAACCGGTTAGCCGGTTTTTACTTAAAAAAATTGACCAGTTTCGAATAATTCGACAGGCCGGCTTTTTCTATAAGTTAATCGGTTTTTTGTGAAATGATACTTTTTTATTTTTGAGTACTAAATTAACCTATACCTCCCATTTTTTATATTTGCTAATTGAACCTTATTTATGGCCTTATGCAATAAAAGTATCAAATGGTTTAAAAATTAAATTTGTATGAAAATTTAAAATTTTTGAGTAGTTTATATAAAAATTTTATTTTTAAATGATTCGCTTGTTGTACTGAACCAGGCCCCAAATTACGAGTATTTTAAAGTATTTTTCATTTTCATTATCAACTAATAAAGCTTTAAGGCTAGTTTCTTTTCTTTAATTCCCTATTGGAGATTTGAGTAGCACCAGACGTACTAAGAACTGATGTTTGTATATTTTTTAATAGATTTAAACTAATTTTTATTAACAGTATCTAGGTAAGAAGTAATTTTTAGTTTTATCGTTTTTCACAAGAATAAGGTAAATTTCAATAAATAGGTAAATAGTTAGAGTTGGATCAGAAGAAGCATTATCAGAATTCAATTCAAAAAATACAAAATTTTAGCATTATCCTTTAGCTGCAGAAGAGCGACATTTTTATTACATTGTCATTACAAATTATATGTATTATAAGTGTACTTTCTTTAGTAAAAATAATTATAATTTTTTAAATAACTGTGTTTTTAGTAAAAACCGGTTAACCGGTTTTTTATGTAAAACCGTATTCGAATCAGTTTTTTTTAAGGCTATTTATCGAGTAACTGTAAAACCTTTTTTTAAATAAAAGTATAATAAAACCTATCAGATCCGTTTTAAATCAACATAAAAAAACTCAAAAAAAATATATACACTTAATGATTGAACTAAATACTCTAAATTATGGTAGATAATTAAAGAAAGAAGTTATAATAAGTCATGATTACACTGGTGCATATTCCTATAAACGCATTTAAAATTTTTGTTTTTCTCTAAGGTATATTCATTTCTCCTAATCTAAAACAATGTTGTATTGTTACAATAACTCGCAATATAACGGTATTTTTTTATATAACGAACATATGTATATGTTTCTTGCTTTTGTTATTTTCTTTAATTTTTCAATCAGAACATATTGGTGATCATTGCAGTGGAATATTCCTATAAAAGCAGTCGAGAAAAATTTGTCTAAAAAGTTGTTGAAAAAAATATATATATTAAAAAATTTAAAAAGTTTTAGTTGTTTGTTTCATTTAAGGTAAGTTTCTGATGACAACTGGAAAGATATTTGTTTTAATTGGGAAATTTCATCCGCTTAAAGGACGCCCAAAGGAACTTTTCTTACAGTCCAGGAAAAAATTCAAATTCAAATTTTTCGTGATCAATGCTGTTTTAACAAAGAAATTGAACGAAAAATTAACCGTTTGGAAAGAGTTTCGAGGCTTTCTTAAGAAAGGGCAGAAATATGGATTGCGAAAACCAACAAAAGGTATTCAGAAATTAACAAAAATGCAAATTAATAAAGTAAAAGAGCAAACATGTTGCATTTTGTGAACGGATGGTAATATAAAATGGAAGAAACTAAAATGCAAGTCAATATTAAAATAGCATCGTAAGGAAAATCGTATAAAATTTGCGCTCAAATACATGAAATGGAGAGTTGAGTGGAATATAGTAATATTTTCTGATGAAAAAAAAAAATTCAATTTGAACGATCCCAATTCATATTCTTGTTATTGACATGATTTGAGGTCGAACGAAATTCGTATGTCGAAAAGCAATTGCGGAGGAAGTAGTGTTATGGTATGGGCAGCCTATTCTGCTGTGGATGAAGATAGCATATTCCAATAGGATAGCGCTGCAATCCATGTCTCGAACTAATCTAAATCGTGGTTTAATGAACATAGTATTCAGCTATTGGACTGGCCGGCTTTCACTCCGGATTTAAATCCAATGGAGCATCTGTGAGGGTACATGGCCCGTAAAGTTTACGCAAGAAATGCACAGAATGAAACCATAATGACAATAACGGAATTAAAACTAAAAATTAAGCAAGCTTAGAAAGAAATTGTGATTTTGCTCAAAAATTAGTCGAATCAATGCCAGACCAAATTTTTCAAGTTCTCCAAAACAAAGGTTCATCAACACATTGTTAATAATGCTAACTCGGTTCATTAGTTTAATTGCGGCATTAAACTACTAAAATTACATTGAAAAAAATTTTATGTGTTTGTTATTTTTTTTTTTTTTAAGTGAAGTCAATAAATAATTAAAAAAATTCCTATCAGATCAACAAAATAAAATGGGAAACCATTAAATTTTACTTTGTAGAAAAATAATAAAATTCTGAAAGCTACATAATTACGGAAAGAACATCCCAAGGAAAGTTTCCACATAAGGAGTAATATGTTCTCGATATTCTACGCCATAAACAAACCTAATAATTCTGTTGAAAATTCTATTAAATTTAGCTAATTCACGACCGTTCGTACCAGTAATAACTTCTGTACAATACAAAATATGTGGCATTAATTAAGCATGAGCCAAACGTATCCTTATAGAAAAAGCAAGATATATGTTAAGACAATATAACTTTTTCAACAAAAACGATATTTAAGAAGAAACATTATTTATTTGTAAGAGGAAATTCAAGTGATTATCAATTACAACACCAAGTCATTTAATTTTATTTACAAACTCAAGACGTATACCATTTTAAGCTACAATGATATCATTAGCCCCTAAACCAAATTTAGTCTTACTTAAGTTAATACTAAATCCATTATCAAAAAATCATGAAAAAACTTCGCGAATAATGTAATTAGTACCTTCTTGTAAGACATCATTAAACTGTGAGTTTGCAGAGCAAAGAAACTGAACATCATCAGCATAAACAAAGGCTTACAGTTCCCATCAGAAGAAGGTAATTTGGGTATAACATGAACAACAACGGACCAATAATAGACCCCTGTGGATCAACCCTAGTTAAAATTTTAAAGATTTTATATTTGAAAAAAAAGTATTTTTTTGTTTGCATTTTTTATTCTTCCTTTTATAGAAAATTAATACCTACTTTTAATATACATTTTCCAAAAAGTGATACTGGTCCAATTAAAAAAAAAATAATAATAAAATAAAAATAAAATAAAAAATAAAAAATAAAAAAATAAAAAAATAAAAATAACTTCCATGTAAAAAAATTACTCGTCGAACGCATATCTCAGAATTTAAGAAACAGCTTTTGGGTTGTTTTTTAAGAATTTGATTTCATGTCGCAATATGATCATTAAAAATTTTAAACTTTTATTTAAAAATTAGTATTTGTTTTGTGATTTTTTTTCTTTTTTTTTTTGAAAATTGGTACTTTTCCGAAATTATTTTATTAATTGTTTTTGCAAGTTGGTTCATTGTTGCAGAAAATACTATTTTTTAAATTAATACTTTTTTAAATAATTCCTTCCAAAAATTGGTACTTTTTTGAAATTGTTATTTTTCTGAAAAATTTACAGTTTTATTAAAAAATTTTACTTTTTTGTTATTTTGAAAATTGGTTCTTTTTTGGAAATTATATTATGAATTGGTGTTTTTTATTGGTAAGTACGTTTTCCCAAATTGAAGATATGAATACTATTAGTACTTTTTTAAAAATTAGTAACTTTTTTTGAAAATTAATTTCTTCCGAAAATTTATACCTTCGTTTAGAGACTTACTTTTTTTGAAATTTGGAGCTTTTATTTAAAAAAATGGTAGCTACTTGTTTTTTTTCATTTTTTATTATTTAGAAAATTATATTATTAATTGGAGTATTTTTTTTAATTAGTACTTTTCGCAAAATCGGAAAATTAGTACTTTTTTCAAAATTAATACTTTTTTTGAAAATAAATTTCTTCCGAAAATTGGTAAATTTTTTGGATTTTTTTTTTTTTTTTTTAAATTGATACTTTTATTAAAAATGGTACTTGTTTTTGGAAATGTTCGTGTTTCGGCAAAATTTTTACTTTTTTCAAAAATTTGTAATTTTTGAGAAAATTTGGTACTTTTTCAAAATTTTTTTATTTTTATTTTGTTACTTAGAACAAAAATAATTTTTACTTTTTTGAGTTGTTAAAAATGGTACCTATTTTTTCCTTTTCCCTTTTTTTAAATCTCATTTTTTTTTTAAATCTCATTTTTTTTTAATTTAAAATTTAATTTTTAGTTAGTTCTTTTTTTAATGACTTTATTTTTTTCGAAGATTTGGAAATGGTACTTTTCTGAAAATACGTACTTTTTGGAAATTTCCAAATAATGTTTTTTTATTTATTGTTATTTTTTAAATGTTGTAATTCGTTTGAAGGATTTTTATACTTTAAAAATATTTTTTTAAATAGAACTTTTTCGAAATTGATAAAATTTGTTTTAAATATATTTTTTATTAGTTTATTTTTATAGAAAAGTGCCAGACGTCTAGAAAAATATGAATTTTTAAAATGGCAGTTCTATAAAAAGAAATTTTAGATAAATTTAATCTGCGCAACGAGATTTATAATACAATTTAGGCTATTTCCGACAGATTACACAGGTCAACACTAAAAAAAAGTATCATGAAAAATATGTTGCAGCTAAAGGTAAAGTCATTCCAATCACCAGGAGCATTTCAGTTTTTCTCAATCACGTCAAACTTTCAGCGCATTAACGACCAAGGAACATATGCTTCTCTGACGAGTTTTTAGATTATATAATTTTCTAGATAATAGGTAGACCAAAAATGTATTATAAGTCTAGTCTCCAACTTGCACACATATCCCCTCTAAGCCCTTAAAGTTGTAAAAATCAAGAATTTCTCAATTAACCCTCATAAAACCAAACATCTGTTCCAATACCAAAAGGACTATGTTAACAAAAATCGATGATGACTAAAGTTTATTTAAAGCTTCCTCCCTTTCTCTCTATAACCCTGTTATGATTTAAATGAGAATATATTTTATTGCTGTAGTTGTGGCAAATTATCTTAGACAAATCATCAATGATTTGTAGCAATTTGTAAAATAACAAAATGCATAAATGATTTGTTTCCTTTTTTTATCCTTCCTTTTTTTCTTCCCCTCCTATAGGTTTCCCTTGATGACGGTAGTTTTTTTGGCAAGTAAAATAAGAAAATTTTAAGACTGCTGCCACTAAACAGACTGCATTACTCTAACAAAAAAAAAAAAAAATAGCTTTGCGTGAAGTGATTAACACGCCACTTGTTGTAGGTATTTATTTGTTGTTTCGTTTCAATGCAACACAAGTATTTATCAACAATTGTATCGACTCGAATACTCAAACGGCTGTGACCCTAAAGGTTTTAACAATATGTTTTTGATGTTGTTTTTGTTGGTGTTGCATTTGTAGCTTTTATTGTTGTTTTAATTCGAATGTTGTTTTTATTGCTTTAATTCTCTTTCTTCACACTTCTACCCATTGAAATGAAATTCTTAATATTATATCAGTTAGGCGGTGTTGTTGTTTTTTCTTTTTCGTTTGCCTTTTTTCGTTTTGGGTAAGAAGGAGGAGGTGGTTCCGTTTTAGACAATACTGCCAAACAATTTTACAATATGATTTTTGTAAAGAGCATTATACAGTGATTTGAAATGTTTGATGGAAATAATATTAGAAATTATGTCTCCAAAAGCTATCAAAAGTTATTGGAGGAACAAAACACGATCGTAATGATCTACATATGTTAAGAAACAGGAAGGAATTAAGAGAGGAACTCCAATGCCTCTGAAATGGATCGATTTTCCTAATGCTCACATTTTTATACATCAAATCAATTCCATTTAAATCATATAAAGTTCTAGAAATTTTAGATACAAATAATTTTAATGTCAAAGTCGAAAATGTTCTCCCACTGTTGTCGGGTATTCTCTTTGAGTTCTAACTTTAAAAAATGCCGAAGAAATAAGTCTTCAGCAATCAAATCCGGTGATCATTTTGGCTCCATAAGGAGACATTAGATGTCCCGAAACGCATGATACGTAGTTTACTTTCCCATGTCCTATTTGAGGCAAAAGAACCCAAAAATAAAAAATGTTCTTTCCTTATCCATTCAGGTAAATTTTGACCGGTACCATCTTCAAGTCCTAAGCAAGCTTTCCTAAATAAGCTTTCTGAAAAACCATCTTGTAGTTACCCTGTAATAATACGATATAAGCTATAGGGTGTCAAAGTTAATCACCTCAATTATAAAAAACTTTCAAAAAATCGTAACTTCTTCAAATCGATATGCAGAGAAAAATCATGTTCATAACATGGTTGCCGCAATAGCACTTTTTTCCCTGCAATGATATATTGTTATCGCAAATATCTTTATTGTTGAATAAAATTTATTTCAACAACAATTTGGTCACTGCAATAACATTTTATATTGTTAGTTTCATAATAACATGGCTGGAGCAATATTTTTAGCAATATGTTTGGTTAAGAAACATGTTATTGTTGTTGAAATCCCAGCCACAAAAAAACAATTTTCATTGGGCAAAAATATTATTATTCCTCTTATTATGATTTAATAATAATATTTTCAGTTTTATCATGGTTGTCGATACATTTATAATATTTTAATATGACGCTGTTTTTACATCAGTTCATTATGTTTAATGCACGGAATCGGTCATCTGACGGAGTGTAAAAATTAAATTGCAAACAAATAATATAGTAATTAACTTCATTCGTTTTCTAGTGATAACAACAAAAATTTAAATTTTTGCGTAATTTTAAAAAAGTCCATAAGTTTTTTATTAAATTTATTTTTAATGCTCCTTCGATTTTGTTGAGTAAAATAACAAGAAACTAAGTTCTCACAGTAATCCATACTATTTCATTAGAAACTGTGAATGTACCTCACGAAAAACTGATCTTTTTAAAAATTTTCGCTCTTGTTTTCCAAAATTTGAGACTATCTACTGCATTGCCTATTTAAGGCACATCAATGAGATATAGCGCAAAATACGCATAATTAAAACAAGTATTAATCGAATAAGATCAAAGGGTACAAAAAGTGTAGAAGAATGAGAAAAAGCTAAGTAATTTTAAGCCCTTTTTCCAAGTTTTCGAAATTTGAACAACAATCTTGATTATAAAATGAAACCTACAATGCTAAAATTTTGTACTCTATTAGTTTTAAGTAGAGTTTGGGGTTTCACGGGAAACGGGAATGAAAAATTCAAATTTTTCATATTTAAAAGCTTAAATTATAAGAAAAAAGAAAAAATCGTTGAAACATTACAACAAGGGAAAATTATTGTTATCAAAATTGTGTAATTTGTTTTAACAAAAAATCGTTTCTTACATAAATTCCTTTCGCTAACCTATTAAATTACAGCAAATAGATCTTAAAAAGGTTATTTAAAGTATTATTAATGGGATTTTGGTCTTAGTGTTACCTTAAACAAAGTATTTAACATGTTACAGTAGCAGAATTTAATTTTTTGTTATTATTTAAATTTAGAAATATAACACAATGAATGTATTGTTAAAATAATGACGACTATGTCACTCAAACATCGTATAATGGAAGATAAAGTAATAGATTATAAAAAAAGTTAATGTGTGTAAATAATCTTTACTATGAACATAAACCCTAAATTGAAGTGTGTTTTCTTTCTTTTATTTCAATTAATGTATCAATTGATTTAAAATATAATTGGTTTAAAATTAATTTAAAATAAAAAAAAAATAATAATAAAACTCGGATTTTTTAAAGAAGAAGATATCTATCTATTTCTTTGTATCGTGATTAATATGTTTGAAAAATAAAATATTTCGTATTTTATCAGTATTTCAAAATATTCGATATAGAATACTTCAGACGGTAATACACTGATATTGTATTTAATTTGGGTTTAATATTTTTTATTTTTAATTATTTTTTTAGAAAACTAAAAATGCCTTTAGTAAATTTTTCATTGAGGCGTTAAAAACAGTAATATTTTTGGTATAGGACTTTAAAACTACATATCAAATTAATATTAAATTTCCAAATTTTCCCGGGAAAATTAAAAAATTCCCGGTAATTCCCGGACCCCAGACCCTAGTTTCAAGTCTTGCGAGTTGAGATTTGTAGCCCGTTTGTTTAAAGTAGTATTACCACAAAAGATTAAATTCAGTCTCAGCCAAAACTAAAGTGATTCCCGCCTGCCCAAAAGCGTAGACAGTAGAGCATAGAGTAAAATTTTTAAAATCATATTTTTATGTGCACAAAAAACATATTAAAATTAATTTTTTTTATTTATTATATATTATAATATAATTTTTTTATAAAATTTCAAAATTTCATTAAAATTTTAAATATTAAAATTTAAAATTTTTTTAGCTAAACTCTTTTCATTTTTTAAGTATGTAAAAAATAAAAACATAGTATAATAATAGACCTATTTGCCTATACTTTGATGTACATATAGAAGAAATTTAACATCGAAAAAATTGTTAATTTTATTCCACTCCAAGCCACAGTTCATCATAAACCATTTAATATTGATCTCATATTGGGATGATTTCTTTTATGCGAAAATTTACTTTTCAATACCGAAAACAAAAGAAAAAACAACAACAGCGAAAAAAATCAGCATTAAATTATATTTGAAGGCTGATTAACAGTTCAATTTATGGTTTTATGGGCGTGCTTATTTTATTCTAAAGAGGGGCGTTATTACATTTAATATTGAGTGTATGATTTGTGGCCAATAATAACAATAACAACCAGCAACAACAAATTTACAATAAACATTCAAAAAAGGGCAAAACAATGTGAGACATTTGAACCAGATTCTTTTCAAATTAATTACGATTGTAAATATTTCTTTAACCGAAAAAAATATATTCTCATGTTTAAAATTCAGATTGTCCTTAAAGAAATACGTAAAATTATGCTAAAGAGCTAAAAATGTTAAAAATACTTTTTTAAAATTTAAACTCAAAAATAAAAGTTCTTTTAGAATTTCCATTTCCATTTGCCTTTTTAAGCGCCTAGACATTAACTGCAAACGAAAAAAAAACAATGAATATTTTTTTGTTTTTTTTTTTTTTTTGTGGTTTTTCTATAATATAGTCCGTGGGAATTTTGTGCACGATTTGTGCAATGCCAGCAACAACAACAAACAATAATAACAATAATAATGATGATGAGGACGATGACAAAGAGTACTTATATTGGTAGATGAGGATGCCTATTAATGTGCAACCATATTACATTTACAGTCAGTTGCAAATGTTAACAAAAAGTCTTAAATTTTTTTCTTACTTTTTGTTTTAAGTCTATAGGATTATTTTTTTCTACCTTAGACTGAAACAAATAAAATACAGCAAAAAAAAAGTACCCACAAACAATAACAATGGCATGATGACATCCTCGAATGAATGTAATGGTTAACAATTGACGCCAAATAAATCAGAGCAAATATGAAATCAAAACATAATGCATAAGTACTTAAATACATATATATTGTGTTGCAAACAAATATACAAATATATATGCCAGCCAACATACGTACATATGTAGGTATTTACTCCAAAACTTTACAATTCATTTCCAAATCAATTCAATTTAATCCATATGCTTTGTTCGTTGACTTTTTTTATTTTTATTTTTTATTTTTGTGTATCTTGGTTACAGAAGTTTCTTTCAAACTTTATCATATTGTTTTACGAGTTTGTCTCCATAAAAAGTTGTAATAACATTTTAAACATTATTTAAATCAAAATAATAAAAAAATGCTCATCTGTTTATTTTTTTACTTTCTTATATTGTTTTTTGTTAAAATTTAGTTCAAATAACTTGTCTCCCAGCCAATATAATAAAATTTCAAATTTTGTTTTAGAAGACAGAAAAAAAAATTTTTTAAATTATTACAAAAAGTATAAATTTGTATCAGAATCTGAAGATAAATTTGAATTAAACTTTATCATATTGGTTTACGAATATTGTCTCCTTAAAAGTGTAATAACATTTTAAACATTATTTAAACCAAAATAATGAAAAAATGCTCATCTATTTATTTTTTACTTTCTTATATTATTTTTTGTTAAAATTTAGTTCAAATAAAACTTACTTAACTTATCTTCCAGCCAGTATAATAAAATTTCAAATTTTTGTTTTAGAAAACACAGAAAAAAATCTTTGAAATTAATATCAGAGTCTGAAGATAAGTTGAAATTAAACTAGCAGAGACAAAAACCAATTTTTTAACATGATTAATTAATAGAGCGTAATAAGGAAATTTTATACATTTCCTAACATCAAAATAAATAAAAAACTCAATTGGGAAAATTGTATTTTTGATAAAATTTATCTCAAGTCCCAATGGTCACAGTTGGAATTAAATATATATATGGTTTGCATATTACACCATCTTAAATTTATTGTTTATTGTTTTACCGAAGAACAAAATAAAAAAAAATATTATTTGATTATAGATTTCAAAGATTCAAACAAGAAAACATTTCTTAATGTAATTTGAGGCGCTCAATTCAAGTATAATATTCGTTTTTCAAGATTGTTCTGTTATAACAACTTCTAGAAATTGACGTCGCACAGTGTGCGATTCAAAAAATTAAATGGAAAAAATTATACAGTTTCGGAACGGCTTTCTGTTCGATTTCAATGAAATATCACACAGTAATAGTAGAGGTTTAAATTTTGAGTTTGGACTACATAGACCTACCGGGGCGGGTCCACAGGGCCCAAAGTTGGACACCTCGCATATAAGCATTTTTTTATAATGACCCTGATTCGTTATATCTCAACCGATTAGAAAGGTTTTTTATATGAGAGGATTTTGCTGGTCGAGGTCTACAAAAAAAATTGTCATATGTATATCTTATCTCTTTTAGTTTACGAGATATTTGGCTTCAAAGATTAAAATCTTTTCTTTTTAACGTACCATGTCGAAGTTCTTTCGCTATGACGGGTCCAAATTTCAACCGATTTTTTGAAATATTTCTGATTTTATTAACAATAAAAAGCAAAATTGAGTTAGGAAAGAATTTTGAAAAAAATTCTTTCCTAACTCAATTTTGAAAAATTATAGACATTTAAATTTGAACTTTAAAAAGTCGACTTTTTCCATTTTTTATTTTATTATTATTATTTTTTCAAAAAAGTGGTCACATTATTTTTCTGTTATATATAAATTTTTTAAGTAAAAATTTAAAAATTGATTCCTGTGAGAACCAGGGTTACTCAAATTTGACCTATTTTTTCAAAAAATTTAAAATTTTTGCCCTAATTTCTCAAACCGCAAAACTGGAATTAAAAAAAGTTATTTTTGATAAATTTCTTTGTATAGAAAATAAAAAAATAAAAATAAAATATAATTTTTTTCATAAATTTTCTTATGGAAAATTTTCCATTAATTTCTTTTTATAGGAAATTTTCAATAAACGACTTGTAGGAAATATGTGATAAAATTTTTTTATAGCAAATTTATTTAAAAAATAATATTCCTTAAAAATTATATTTAAAAAATTTTAAATACATTTTCTATTAAAAAAAATATTATAAAAAAATTTATTTTTTTATAAAGTTTTATAATAAATATTTTGTGGATAAAATTGGGGTTTTATATTTTTTATTTATTTTATTCATATATTCAAGTAATATAAAGCCTTCCAGGCCAAAAATTACATATTACTTAATACAAATTAATTAATTAATATTTAAAAATGAATATTTTTTTAACTTCACTTGAAAATTTTTCTGCACAGGGGGGCAGAACCGAAATCCGTAACTTCTAACCGGCTGGTTGGATTTACAGGAGTGTATAATTTTAAGGTTGGAAGGAGGGACCCACATATCCTTCAGCAGCGGAGCTATAAGGATTTATTTTTTATACGATTTCAAATATTTTTACATATTCTTAAAGCTCTCGATAAGGTCTATGTGCTATTTATCTCTTATAGTTTTCAAATTAGTTACGTTTGAAATTTCAACTTTCCTAATTTTACAAAATATTGGTCCAGTTTTTTCAACATATATCCCAATATTTGTGTACACAATTGGTTAAAGAATAAAATTATCTATCGAATAAAAAGAACTAGAGGTCGATATCTCTGCCGAGTCCTAAAATAAATAATTTTGAAATTGAATATTGCACAAATTATGATTTTTTGTGTTTTTTGCCCACTACACTCTTTTTCATTAAAATTAAAAAATTTTTTTCTTTAAAATTAAAAAAATATAAAAATTATATTTAAGAACATATAATAATTTAACACTTTTATGAAACGTACCTTCACAGAGATAATTTTAGAATTAAAAACTAGCCTAATCACCCAACAGGACTATATACAGACCATCCCAAATTTGACCTATTTTAAATCAAAAATTTTTATTTTAGCCTATATATAAAATACCAAAGGCTAGTTCTGCAAGCCATATGCAGTTTCGAAAACTTGTATGTGTTCCAATGGCTTTTTCCAAACCTGCTATAAATGTGGACTTTATGGGCAAAATTTAAAAAAATACTTTCTTGGGATTTTCGTCGGTTTTTTCGGAATTGTGGGATTACTTTTACAAAAATCTTAAATTTTAAACTTTACCATTTTAATAGACAAAGTCAACAATTACCGAAAATTCCATTAGGATATCATAACTAACAAAGATTTTATTAAAGATCAAATATTTATAATCTAATAATTTTACTTTAGTTCCAAAAATCAGAAGAACTATGGACGGACTTATTATTATTTTATTTTTTTTTTTTTTTTTCAAATAAACGTCTTTGTGTAGCTGATATAATTCTTAATTATATACAATCTTCATATCTAACATTCTTTATTTCAGCTTTAATATTACCAAAAATTAATAATACCAAAAACGAAACCATATCCAGCTATGTCCGTCCACCTGTTCGCATGTCTGTTGAAAGCAGAATAAGGCTGGGGCGGATCACATAGGGTTACGAAATTCTTCTCAAATATTTGTCTCACATTAGTTTTGTTTGGTAAAATGGTCAAAATCGGTTAATTAGATTTTGACAAAAAAATGTATGGGCCAAATACTAGAAAAAACTTGTTTCCGCCGCCACTCCAGTTCATACTTTCCGCCGATACCTCTTAAACAATAGTTACAAATAGTTAAAGGATCGATGTAAACTCTAAAACCAAAAATGAGTGTTATCCGGCCATTTTACCTCCTTTCTCGCACTAAAAAGTTGCAGATGGTAGGTGTAATAGTTTCGATCAAACCGTATATAACATTCTTATTTGTTAATGAATAAATTGGTTGCTCAATTGGCCTCAAATATAGAAAATATAAAAAAAAAATTTGTTGATATCTCGAAAATTAAAACCATTTTTTGAAAAATTGAGTAAAAATTCGAACTCCAAAAATATTATAATATATAATAATATAATATAATATAATATATAATATTTTGGATGCTTTTATTATTTTGGAGTATTAATGTTTCTTCATCTGAATCTAAAATTGCACCAATTGTATTAGCAACAAATTTCTTCCGATGGCTATTGCCTCAATGATAAACTGATTTTTATAAAATTATATTAATGGTTATAGTTCTATACAGATTTTGTGCTCTCAGACGGAATACTCTCGTTGTAGCTTCATTATAAAAAAGTTATCAGTTCTTGGTTGTATTATAAAAACGGATAAACTCCAAAAAAAAAAATGTTCGTTTGCCTTCAAATGAATGACTGGAATTTATACCCAGAGAGGCTGATTTATATCTATGTTTTAGGCTATTCAAGTGGGAATTAATAAAAACTTTTTAAATAGTATTGTTTTGTCGAATATTTCACAGGACATTACTTATTCATCCATTTTAAAACTTTCTTTATTTTTGTGATACGTATTTGACATTTTAATTAAAAATAGATACATTTAGAATTTATTTATATCATATTCTTAACGAACAATTATGTACGTTACAAAAGATTTAATAAATAATAAAAAACCAAATTATTTATTCTGTAGAATTTTGGAATGTTAACAGGATATAAATAAGGTGTCTTATTATCTTGCTTTATGATAAAAGATTAAAAAGCGCCATTTTTTAACTTTTTAATAATTTTTCTAATTTTATATAAAAAATTGATATTTTTGCCATTAATTCTTGATTATTGAGCGTAAAAAAATAATTTTAAGATAACTTGATTAGAGTTTTATTTATGTAAATTGGAAAAACCGTTCCGGAGTTATACAAGAGTTACCGCCTAATAATTAGAGAAGCCATAAAAAAATTAGCACCTTATTGAAAAAAAAAAAAAACTGAAAGCAGTTTTTTCGTTTAGCACTTCGAATTTCGCCCATTTAAAGAAGAAAAAACAATTTGATGGCCAATGTAATCTGTGTCCTTCAGTTATTGTTAGTTTTAGAGATATAGCTTACCTAAAATTAAGTTATCCATAGTATTTTTTAATATTTTAAAAAGTCTTTTTCTTAGCTCTTCTCAAAATTTTGAAAAATTGACTTAAGATATTTTATCAGAAGTACACAGAATTATTATTTCTACACAAAAAAATTTATTAAAATTTTAATTTTACACAAAATATGATACAAAAGTATGCATTTATGACAACATATGCAAAAACATTAATTTTCAGCAAAATATGCAAAAATATGCACTAACAAATCGATGCCATTTTGAAGCAAATTACCCAATTCCCAAAGATATCTAGTTTATACTGTTCTAGGAATAAAGACAAAAAAACATGCATTTTTGCATGAACTTCCGGTCCTTGATAATCACCATAATTTTTATTTTTACAATATTTAAAATTTCCAAGCAAATACCAAATCTTTTATTTTTCCAAATGTGTTAAAATATTTCCAATCATAAGATGAGGAAATTCTTTCAACAAAACTAAATTCTGCATTTTAAAATATCAAAAAAAAAATAATAAAATAAAAAATATATAAAAAACCCAACTGAAATACAAAAGATTATGCTCCTTCTGTGTTACATGGTAACTTAGAAAAACTAAATGTAACTTTAAATGTTTTGGCTACTTAAATTCAACATTGTTTTTTATATATGTATGTATTATTTCCTCACTTCTCACTTTAATACAGCTTTAATGCAGCTGTCCGTCTGTCCATCTATTTGTCGTTGCAGTTTTTATTTTGGTAGCTAGCTAAACTATTGTATATAGTGTTTTTTTTTTCATTTCTTGTTTTCAACATATCAACATTTACAACGCTTTAAATACGTGATAAAGACAATTCTTAGAAAATAAAAAAGAATCCTTTTTTTAGATTTTTTTTCTTTCTTATTCTTGGAAGTTTAACATGCTCTATTAGCGGGAGAGAGTGTTTTACATTTGCATAATGTTGTCTATAAAAAAAAGTAAACGTAGAACAGAATAAATATAAAGTTAGTTTTAGGTAGGGATGTCAATCAGGGCTGTAAGATGTAGCGATTTTTCGCCAAACATGACGCTTTTTAATTGCTTTTGGCGACTAAATTTTCCGTTTGACGACGTGGCGATTTTTTTTTTTTTTTTTTTTTTTTTTTTTTGTGGAAGTATTTGCCTAATTTTAATAAAAATTATAAAATAGGTATTTATGGAGAAATCGACAATTTTCAGTATTTGCCTGTCTAATAAAGCGAAGGACCTTAATTTATAAATTCAACTTCAACTTAGATTGAGAAATGTCAGAATTTCGCTCGAAAATTCGACATTGCAAAAACAAGTCAAGACTTGTAACTCAATGAAAACATAGTATAAAAGAACAAATGTTGCTATACAATGCTACAATTATTTTTTGAAATAAATGTTAATACATTTTTAAAGTTGTTACTCTAAAATGGAGATATATTTATGTCAGAAAAATGCATTTTAAATTGTAATGTAATTTTCTATTCAATTACTATTAGATGCTGCAATTATTATTGGCTTTGTTGAAGCTGAATTTACATATATAAATTATACGAAATTTTAATCACTAAAAATTTTACGACACAAGAACTTTTTTTGTTAATTTTTTATTTTGTCTTTAAAAAACCAAATAAAATTTAAATTTGGCGATATCTGATTAGAAATTTGGCGACAGAGGCTGAAAAAATCTGACAATCCTGATGTCAATGTCTAAAAATGTAATTGTGTTAGTGGGTGTGAATAAAATGCACTCAAAGAAAAGTTGGAAATAGTAAAAAATAAAGTTAGTTATACATGATGCTTTAATTACATAAAACATTTTTTTAATGCACACAATTTTTTGTAAAAATATTTTTCAAATTGTAAAAAAATCATTAAAAATAAACAATTTTCCAAAAAACATAGTTTTTTTGTAATTTCCAAAATACACATACACACACAGACAAACTTTCACATATGTGTATTTTTCTGACCGTTCATCTTATAAGATGGTTGTGCAGAGAAATCTCATCACAACACTCTTATAATACTTCTTATAACACTAATATTTGAATCTACACGTGAAATAATTCTCTCAGATAGGGAATTTGACACTCTCTGACAGAAAAATCTCACATATTACGATACGTGTAGATGAAAGAGCATAAGAATACGTGTGCACTCAGCTAGCACAATTTTGCTATGAAATTGACATCCCTAGTTTTAGGAGACTTTTTTGCATAAGTTTTTGAGGAATACTAAATATGGTTTACCAGGTCTATTTAGATATTTTTAGAAATTTCCTATAAAATTCGATTCGATGATCACAGATTATCATTATTTTTTCCCTAAACACTATGGTTAACGAATTATAAAATATTTTTTTAGATTTCTGTGTTTTTTTTTTTATATATATAAAAACAAAATTTTAACAGGAGTGATCACAGAATTTCGTTTTGGCGAAATTTTCATGTTTGTTATTTCTTTTTTTTGCGATTTTTTAGTTCTATTTTTTCCCCGTTTTGGAATTTTTTTGACGATTTTTTTTTCATTTTTAGGATTTCCTTTATTTTTATATATTCTTTTTTTTTGGCGATTTTTTCCGTTTTGGTGAATTTTTTTATTTCGACTTTTTCCTTTTTGAAGATTTTTTTATTTTAGCGCGTGTTCTTTTTGTTCATTTTGGTGTTTTTTTATTTCAGCCTTTTTTAATTTTCGCATTTTTTTTTTTTTTTTTTTATTTTGACGTTTTTCCGTTTGGGTGTTTTTTTACCTTTTTGAAAATTTTTTACCCTTTTTTTTATTTTTTTATTTTGATGTTATTTTTTCATTTCTGTGATTTTTTACATATATAACCTTTTTTTTTTGTTTTGACAATTTTTTATGTTTTACACAATACTATCAATAAAAATCAGAAAATAACCTTTTACTTAAAAAATAAAAATCACAAAGTAACTTATTTATGGTTTTTATAATTTTGAAATATATTTTTCGTTTTGGAATATTTTTTCCGTTTTGGAGATTTTTTGCCGTTCTGTATATTTTTTTCCTTTAGGCGATTTTTTTATTATTATTATTATTATTATTATTATTATTATTATTATTATTATTTTTTATTTTTCATTTCTGCAATTTTTTTGCGTTTTTTTTTTCGTTTGGGTTTTTTTATTTCATTTTTTTCGCTTTTGCGTTCTTTGCCGTTTTTTTTTTTTCTTTTTTTCGTGTTTTTGTGTTTCTAAAAATAACTTTTATTTCTGCTAGAAAAAATAAAAATCATAAAATTATTTTTACTCAAATAATAAACTGCCAGTCACTTGAATAAGGAATCACATTTTTTTAACTTTAATTAAGTATATCTCCTAAACTAAAGTTCAGAAAAAAATAATTTTTGTGCAACCAAATTTCAAAGTGTTGGCTTTAGTTTCCTGAAGAAATAAAAATATACATATTTTGTTATACTAAAATTATGCTTTTATTTAAAGACATGTATTTCTGTGGTACTTTTTCGTGTGTCACTTGAATAAGGAATATTTTAAAACTAAGCGCAAACTGTAATTTATTTTTAAATTTTAGGTTATAAAAATGAAAGTTATTATCTTCTAGCATTCAATTAGTAATGAGTACTGTCACCATTTTTAGAAATAACCTCAAAAATGCGATTTGGCATCGACTTGTATAATGACTCTAAGTAATTTAGCGAAATTGAACTCCATGTTTCCGTTATTGTATCCTTTAAGAATTCTATCGTCTCAAATTGTTTTCCTCCTTCATAAACTTTTCTTGCAAGCCAACCCCAGACATTTTCCGTTGGATTCAGGTCTGGTGAATATGGGGGCCAATCCAAAAGTTGAACACCTTGTTGATTAATCCATTGTTTTACTGCTCTGACAGTATGAATCGGAGCGTTGTCGTTTTGGTACGTCCAAGGTATGGGTCCAAAGAAATCATTAAATTTTGGAAATGCTTCCTCTAAAATGTTTTTGTAAGTAGTTGCAGTCGTTTTGTTGGATACAAAAACCAATTATATAGTACCATAATACGAAATGGCACCCCATACCATTATTCCGCCCTCTCGGCTGTGTCTGCGGCTCAAAAATAATTCCTCCTTATTTAGGTCATGGAAGTAATAGTTATACCCGTCAGGACCATCAATATTAAAATTTTTTCATCGGAAAATACAACTTTAAACCATTTGTCGGACCATGACATTGTATGTTTTCGTCGGACTATGTATGAGCACGACTTTAAAAAAACGGTACACTGTTCTTAGACTGGCACTGACTCCACTTTTTTCACGTACTTTTGATACCGAATTTGATGCAATTCTAAGAGTTTTTCGTCTTTCTTTTGGAGTTGTTGCCATTTTCTTCCGACCTTTCTTGTTTTTTTCCATATCTTTCCACGTTATTTAAATAATTGTACACAACTGTCCTTCCTCTATTAATGTTTTTGGCTATTTGGACCGGATTCTAACCCTGAGATTTCAAAATCAGAATTTTTTCTTTTTCAGAGTTATTAAGAGCCTTACCACGTCCCATTTTGAATAAAAACTATTTAAAAACTATCAAATTAAAAATTCCCTAGCCGTTTATATTGAAATTAATTCAAATCATAGCCTTCCTGATTAATATTAAAAGAATTCCTTATTCAAGTGACACACGAAATAGTGCCACAGAAATACATGTCTTTAAATAAATGCATAATTTTAGTAAAACAAAATATGTATATTTTTTTATTTCTTCAGGAAACTAAAGGCAACAATTTGAAATTTGGTTGCGCAACAAATTATTTTTTTCTGAACTTTAGTTTAGGAGATATACTTAATTAAAGTTAAAAAAATGTGATTCCTTATTCAAGTGGCAGGCAGTGTATAACAGTGGAAAAATTATACACTGACTTTTGTGATAAAAGTCCTGAACTTCAAATCAACCAAACTATCCTTAGAATCTTAGCATCGATTTGTTACTAACGGCATATTTTTGCATTATTTTGGGCTCAGAAGTATATTTTCATAGAAAATCCTTATTTTAGAGCATATTTTAGCAATTTAAACGTCATATTTTTGCATAATTTAAACTAAAGAATGTAATTTTCCATCTATTACACTAAAGAACATAATTTTGCATATTTCACACATAAGAGAACTATTTTGCATATTTTGCACCCAAAATTGTTTACGTAATTCGCCATTAGTAACATTTTCTTTTTACTGTCTTTCCTTAATAAATTTCATGTTATAAATTTTTAGAAATTTTGTAACTTCCTGAAAACAGAAAACATTTTGTAGCAATTTCTAATAAAAATTATATTATTTTTAGCATGAATAGTAGATAATTTAAAATTCAACTAGAAAAAAATAATATTCAAGATCATATTTTTTTATTTTAAGGGCATATTTTATGATAACATTTTTTATGCGCATTTTCTACTTTATTTCTCATTATGTGTAAGACTCACAAAAAAAAATAATAATAATAAACAAAGTAATTCAAAGTATTATTCTCTTTTCCATTTTATTTATCATTTCTCTCTTACAACTCTCTCAATTAAAAGTGCAAAAAACTCTAACTCACTGTTGTTATAGTATTATAACTTATCTAGTTTGTTTTGTAAAGAAATAACTACAATGACATTAAAGCAATTACAGTAAAATGTATTTGCCTATTAATTATATTGATACAAAGTAAAAAACAAGCAAGTGCTTCCAAAAAAGAACTTTTTCGCCACTACAAAAGTAGAACTAAATGCATATTTTGCGCTTTTTTGGAAATTAATAAAAATTATTTCCAAAAAAAGTGAAAATAAAAAGGTAAATAATTTCTAAGAAAATAAAAAGTTGACAAATTGAACAGTATTTTTATTATCTATTAACAAACAATATTTTTACTAAAAAATTTAATAAATATACTTTTAAGAGAAGTACTTCAAAAAGAATGAGCAAGAAGCATAAAAGAAGAAAATCCTACCATGGGTTAAAAAAAGAACTTTTTCAGCACTAAGTACTACCTTCCAATGACAACACAATGTTAAAATCATGACTTTTTTAGTTCTTCTTTTGCTGGGTACTATTGAGTAATGTGTTACCTTTGTCCAAATTTAGAGATAAAAAACTAGCAACGAATCTGTATTTTATTTTATTGGTATATTTCATTAGTTTTTTTTTCGGACTAAATCAGAGTATTCCGTAAACCATTTATTTTTCACCGTATTCCTTTTTTTCTCACAACAATGTATGTGTGATTTTTATCGCTTTATTAATAATATTTTTCTTCTATTTTGGGGACTCTAAAAGTTCTACTATTTGCTATAAGTTTCTACTACGAATATTACATATTTTGTCACATTTAAATATTTTTGTAACATGGATTTACATATGTGTATGTATGTATATATGTAAAATGCTAAAAACATATATGTACATATATTTGTTTATTGTCTTTTTTTTATTTTATAAATGCAATGATGCATATAGAATCATAAAACGTGAGGTTAACCGTAATTGTTATTGTTGGGAACCTAGACCTTTAAAAATATCAACAGAAAAACAAAACATAATCTATTTAGTTTTGTTTGTAGTTTTAGTAGCGCTTCAACATAAATTACTTAGCTACTGTTTTAATTTAAGTTTAAACTAAGTTAAAAATTTTGTTAGCTAATGACAAATGTCTATAATAACAGGGGGAAAAAGGATTTGTAATTTTATTTTGTAAATAAAAAATTGGAAAAAAGTTTTAAACTATTTTAAGAAATTTTGATAATTAATCCTTTATGTTTAAATACACATGACTTAAAATTGATTATAATTTTCCTGAGTTAAAAATCTTAATGAAGATTATTTTGTTTGTGATATAACCATTAATTAAATTGATGATATATTCCTCATTTTATACATATTTTGAACATCTCAAATATACATATCTAAATAATTTAAACAAGCTTTAAAAAAAAGAAAAAGGAAAATCTCGTATAAACATGTAAATAACCTTTAATTGAGGTGGTAACTAATTCTCATTATGTTCATCATTTTTAAATTTATTTCATTCACTTTGCAATGTGACGACAATTTGTGATTTTTCTTTTTCTTTTGTTGTCGTTTTTAACAACTTTAATGTGATTCTTTTTTCGCCGTTTGATTACTGGTCAAATAAATTAAACAACAAGCCAACGACAAGAAAACAAAAAATTGCATTCCATCCATCAACTGCTGCGCGCAACAAACAACTGTTGATGCAACAATCTTGTGTGGATGTGTTTAATATGTAGTGACATCAGCATTTACAATTTAGTGAAAATAAAACTGCGAAGACAAACGTCTGTCTTATAGTTTACGTATGAATAAATGGACGGAAAGACGAACAAACATACGGACATTTGGATGGACTTGCGAATGTATAGATGGATGGATGGTAAAAAAAGAAAAGTAAAGTAGAAGTGGATACTCACATAAAGTACCACTTAACATCAATCAGGCAATGAACACCAGAACTACAGGACAGTTGACATGTGAGTAAACAGTCGGACATACAAAAGAAATGATGCCGCCGCATTTATTGCGCATCATCGTCTTCGTCATCACCATCATCAGCAATATCGTCATAGTTCAAAACAGCAAAAGCTGCAGATTTTTACAAAACTTCAGTGGCAGACAATAGCGCGCCAGGGGTATAAACTGAATTTTAAACACACATTTGTATGTATTTGCAAAAATATTTACATATCAAAGTTAAGGGACTAATAAAGGTTTAAGTTTGTAATAAAACCAAGAATTAGATATTTTTATATGAACTAGATTATACCTGGGATGCTCCGCTATCCCTATCATATTGAAATAAAAAAGTTTAGCTTATTTTGGTATTTTATATTTTCCAGAAAAATAAAATGTTAGTAGAAACGTTTAACGATTGTATAATCATATACTGAACCAATTGTAATCTGTAAAGTAAATACCTTTCAAGCAAATTTTTTTTTTTTTTCAAATATTTTTTTACTAAAAAATCTTTTTCTATCTTTTAAAGTTCTTTAGAGCAGGGTTTGCGAAAAAAAACTTTGATTACCTATAATAACCAGGGCAACCAAGAATATGTTTCATAAAAAGTGTTTTCTGCGAATTAAATATTCAAACTAAAAAATAAACTTGATTTTTATAAGCGATTGCTTAAAATTATTTTCTCTTTGCACTTAAAAACATTCAAAGCTAATACATTGTATTTGGAAATTACAAAATGTCTACTAATTTATAAGATGAAAATTATTATTAACGTATGTGACACTAAAAAGAAAATGGACATTTATTTAAAAAATTCTATTGATTGCAAAATATGCAAATTTTTTTCTCTTACGCAAAAATATGCCATTTAAATTGCTAAAATAAGGATTTTGTATCAAAATATGACAAAATACTCGTATACTCCTAAGCCCAAAATATGCTGTTAGGACCAAATTCTTTAGATTGTCTGAAACATCTAACAGTTTGAATCATTTGAAGCCCAGAAAAATATGATTTTGCATATTTATGGTTACCCTGATAATCATTTTTTCATCTTGACTATTTTTCATTTCGGCGATTTTGTTCGTTCTAGAGTTTTTCCGTTTTGACGATTTTGGTATTGTTTTAGCGGGTTTTTTCGGCGGCTTTTTTATTTCGCTTTGTACTTTTTTTCATTTTGTTTTGGCAATTTCTGCTCTCTTTTTTTTCTGTCAATTTTTTGTGTTTTTTCTTACTTATGTTTGTATTTTTTTATGTATTTTTTATATTTTTGGGTTTTTCTTAGTTTTTTTGTTGCGATTTTTTATTTTGACGATTTTTTGATTTTGGCGATTTTGTCATGTTGGGGTTTTTTGCTTTTCGGATTTTTTTCAGTTTTAGCATTTTTTGCGATTTTTTGCTTCGTTTTTTTCCACTTTGGCAGTTTTTTCGGTTTGAATGTTTTTTATTTAATTTTGACGGTTTTTACGTTCTGGCAATTTTTTCCTTTTTGGTAATTTTTTACTTTCATTTTCGATTTTTTTCTGTTTTTGAACATTTTACTTTCTGCCGATTTTTCCATTTTTTGCGTTTTTAATGTCGCAAATTTTTGGCGATTTTTTATGTTGTTTTTTATTGTGATTTTTTCAGTTTAGGCAATTTTTTTGGTGTGTTTTACCTTTTTTTGGCAGTTTTTTTATTTAGTTATGACCATTTTTCAGGCATTTTTTTTATTATTTTTTAAATTGGCGGTATAAAAACAAAACCAAAACACCCTTCAAAAAACAACTAAAATTGTTTACAATTTGAAGTTTTGAACTCTTTTCTATTTTGTTTATCATTCCGCTCTTACAACTTTCTCAATTAAAAGTGGAAAAAACTCCAACTCACTGTCCCCACCTGGATAACAATCTTGACGCGATGTGGCGGCTTAAATGTAGGCTGTGGTCTCTTTCTTTAAGTCTCTGTTGTCCTCTTGGAGGATACTGAGAAATAAAGGTATAGACTCTAAAGGCCTTCATGACCAAAGGTTATCCATCCCCTATCCCCCTTTCCCCAACTACCCTCTTTCCTCCCCTCTTATTCCATATCCTTTTTCCCCACTTGTAAGGTTAAGGTGGTTGGTAGCAGTGCCGAGAACCTGGATGGCTAGTCAGTGGTTAAAGAAGACTAGTCGCTAACAGCTCCCCTCTGGCGCCAGGACACGGGCCAGTTGTAAATTTTTGTCCAGTCCATGTACGCCGTCCCTGCATGGATGGTCCATCCCCTTACGTGCCTACTCGTGGGAATCAAATGGAGAGAAAAATTAAAAAAAACAAAAATAACAACAACAACAAAAACGAGGAGATGGGTATCTCCTCGGAAGACGACCTTTTGGCCTCTAGTCAAGAGACCTTGGTCGAACAACCTGGCAGCAGGGGAGAAAGACATAGCACCCCGCTGTCACAAAACACAATGGCTCCACGACAGGATGTCAAGTCTGACGACCAGTCGAAGGAGAAACGGAAGAAAAAGAAGAGCCAGAAAGAGATTCTGAGACAGCGATATGTCAAAGCTCTCTTTATACTGGAGAAAATTGCCAAGAATAAGGCAAATGGCACTCCTCATGAGCGCGATAAGGAAGATCGTGTCAGATACCAATCGGTGGTTGATGAGTATCTTAAGTTTAAGGACTCTCAACCATCCACATCCCAAGCAGTGCAGGAAAGAGCGAAGCGAAACCGCTCCCAAGCTGAGGGTAGCAATTCGCCCAAGAGGAGAAAGGTCCAAAGTAAATCGACCGCTCCGGCTCCTTCCACAATAACGTCAGCAAGAAGGCCGTTTAACGAGGTGGTTAAAGATCACTTGCTGATGGCGCTGGCCAACGAAAAAAGCGGCAACCTAACTCCTGTAGTAACAGAATGGGGTGCTATAGAGTCTAAATTGGCTGAACTCGTGATGGAACACGTACTCACCAACAAAGACTCTACAGTTCCTCGTTTTGACTCTGGTGAGATACACCGGGGCTACAGGATAATCAAATGCTTGGACGTGTTCTCTAAAGAATTCCTCAGCAAATGTATCGCAAAGATTAGCGACGCATGGGAAGGCTTAAGCCTTAAGCTTATCCCAGCGGGGGAAATCCCTATGAGACCACGGGCAAAGGTTTGGTTACCGAAGATGAGCTGCGATAACCAGAAAATACTGGAGTGTCTGAAGCTGCAGAACCCCAGTATCCCCATGAGTGACTGGACAGTCATCCGTTCAGTAGATCATGGGGACAATAACAAGTGCATTATCTTCGCCATCTCAGAGGATAGCGCAATTGAGCTAGAGAAGGCGGGGCTAAAATTGTACTTTGGGGTTAGGGACGCCAAGGTTAAGGTGTTCCGTCCCACAGGTCCAGTTGCCGGCGAAGCAGATGAGTTGGAAGTAGCCAACAATCTGCTGACAGGCATGCAGCTAAGTGAACCTGCAAAAAACCCTACAACCGACGATGAAAATCGTGCAAATTAATCTGCAGCACTCAAAATGTGCTACAGACAATCTGAGGCTTCTTTTAGCGGAAAAGGACCTCGACATCGCTATAGTCCAGGAACCCTGGGTTTCCAACTCCCAAGTCAAAGGGTTCCCGACTACGACATATAAGATACTATACGTAAAAGATAAAGGTAAGCCAAGATCTTGTCTTATTGCTAGAAAACACATAAATATATTTCTTTGCCAACAGTATAGCTCAGCAGACCTGACAGTCGCAAGGGTCGAGTTAATGCGAAACAGAAGTTTCCTGATCGCCTCCAGCTATATGGCGCACGACAAGCCAGCCCCGCCAGACGAAGTGAGGGCGTTTCTGGCCTCTATAAAGGCTCAAGAGGACATTATCCTTGGCTGTGATGCTAACTCAAGGCATACAATATGTGGCAGCACGGAAATCAACGACAGAGGTGAGTGTCTATTTGATTTCATTAATACGAACAATTTGACCATATGCAACTCTGGCAACGACCCCACCTTCGTTTTTCCGAGCTCGGTGAACTATAATGGATGGGAAGAGGTGCTAGACATTACACTCATGAAGGACAGATCCAATTTATCAGTTGATAGGTGGAGAGTATCCAAAGAGAAATCCTTTTCGGATCATTGCTGGATACTTTTCGACATTGGGCTCGTCTGCAAAGAAACAGCGTCAACTTTCAGAAACCCAAGACGAACGAACTGGACTAAGTTCAATGGGATTCTCATGCACAAACTGAGAAAAATACCTCCAGTCGAAGCAACGACTGAGGGTCTTGATCAAATTGAGAATACATTAGGCAGGGAAATTGTTAAGGCTTTTAATATATCATGTCCAATGACGAAGGCTAGAAAGAGCTTCCCTCCCTGGTGGAATAGGGAACTCTCGAAGCTACGCAAGGAGGCACGCAATGCTTTCAATATTGGCTACAGGACAAAATCGTGGCAGTTATACCACGATAAGCGTAGGGAATATAAGAAGGCAATAAAGATCGCAAAAAGAAACTCATGGAAAGGCTTCTGCGAATCTATTGACAATACCAAGGAATCTGCTAGACTCAGTAGGGTTTTGGCAAATGGTCATAATAATCCATCCTATATTAAAAGGATGGATGGATCATGGTCAGAATCGTCGGCGGAATCTTTGGACATTTTACTTAGTACTCATTTTCCTGGCTGCACTGATATTACAGACCAGGAGATGGGGCATACTAGATCCTCGCAAGAAATCGAGGTTGACATAATATCCGTTGAGAAAATTTCATGGGCGATTGATAGCTTCTCTCCGTACAAATCTGCAGGGCCTGATGGAATTATACCAAAGATGCTGCAAAGTGCAAAGGTATACATCATACCCTGGCTACATAGGATCTTTAAACTCTGGCTAACCCTCAACTATGTTCCCAGGAACTGGAGGAGAGTAAAGGTAGTGTTCATTCCAAAAATCGGAAAAAGAAGTCATGAAAATGCAAAGGACTTCCGTCCCATTAGTCTCTCATCTTTTCAGCTGAAAACTCTGGAGAGACTCATTGATTTACATATAAGGCAGCGTCTAGAGGGTACAACTCGACTCTCAAGAGGTCAACATGCCTACATTAAGGGTCGCTCCACGGAGACGGCTCTTCATGAGGTCGTAGGGGTCATTGAGCGATCCATTGAATTCAAACAATACGCTATGGCTACCTTTCTGGATATAGAAGGCGCCTTTAACAATGTCACGACTTTGGCGATACAGAGAGCTCTGTACGAACTAGGAGTTGATGATTATATCACCAACTGGCTGGTGTCAATGCTAGAGACAAGAATCGTCATTGCGAATTTAGGTAACAGTGTTAGGATCAAACAAGTTATGCGTGGAACTCCACAAGGAGGCGTGATTTCCCCGCTGTTGTGGCTTATTGTCATTAATACCATCCTGTGTAAATTGGAAGACAAGGGAGTGAAAGTCGTGGCTTACGCGGACGATGTGGTGATACTAGTATCAGGACTGTTTCTGAACGTGATAAGTGATATCACGTCAACTGCTCTGGCTACACTCAGTGACTGGGCCAAAGAATGTGGACTAGGAGTGAATCCGGGCAAAACAGAGCTGGTACTTTTCACCACAAAGACCAAGATTCCGAGCTTCAGACTACCACGGTTAGGAAACTGTGAACTCACCTTGTCGGACAATGCAAAATACTTGGGCATTATTTTGGACTCTAAGCTTTCATGGAAACTGAACATTCGACATAGGGTTAGTAAGGCTACGGTAGCATACTACACCTGTAGAAAGATGTTCAGTGTGAAATGGGGCCTGAGTCCAAAATTGACAAAATGGCTATACACTGCAATACTACGGCCCATTCTTGTATATGGATCTCTTGTATGGTGGACCGCTACTAGTAGGAGGTATGTGGTGGATCAGCTTTACAGGATACAAAGATCCGCTTCCATTGGCATTGCAGGTGCATTACGTACTAGTCCATCAGAAGCTCTGAACACTATATTGCACCTAACACCTATAGACCTATACATAATGGAATCATCAGTTAATAGTGCGATAAGATTATCTGCAACGAAAAGCTGGAGATCAAGAACGTATGGGCACGCGAGGATATTAAATTTACTACCCCCGCAATACAATAAAGTTACCGACTATATGATTCCCCACTTGGACTTCGGAAGTACTATTAAAGTCCTATTCCCCACCAGGAGTGAATGGAGAAGGGGTAATCTTCTTGAACAATTTAGAACTAGGATATACACTGACGGCTCAAAGATGAACTGCGGTGTCGGCTCTGGTGTCTTCTCTGATGATCTTGGAATTAGACACTCATGTAGACTCCCTGACGAGGCAAGCGTATTCCAAGCGGAGATACTAGCGGTCAGGGAAGCGTGTAAACTAATTTGCGATAGAAATATTCAAGGGAATATTGGTTTATTTGTCGACAGTCAAGCGGCAATACTATCGCTCAAATCACCGAAAACTACCTCTATTCTAGTCAGACAGTGTAAAGAGGAACTGCGTGGACTAAGTCGACTGTATGACATTACTATAATCTGGGTTCCTGCGCATAGGGACTACTATGGTAATGAACAGGCAGACGAATTAGCCCGGGCAGGCTCTGCTATGAGTGCCTCCTTAGCGGTTTCTGTCGCAATCCCGTTAGGAACAGTCAAAAACAGAATCCGAAAACACTTTCTAGGAAAGGCGGAAAATAGATGGCGAAATCTGGACAAATGTAGAGTCGCGAAAGAAACGTGGCCTACCTACAACGAGAAACGCTCATTGCAACTCATTGGCTACAAACGCAAGGACATCTCGAGACTAATAGCAGTGTTTACAGGTCACTGGACGATCGGTAAACATGCAAGTAGACTTGGTCTCCCTTACAATGAATATTGTCGTAGTTGTGGCAACAGCGAGAAGGAGGAGACGGTTTTTCATCTTCTATGTGAATGCCCAGTCTTGAACGCAAACAGACATAAATTTCTGGGAGGGCACCAATTAGACAACCTCTCTGAGATATCGGACACTAGACTCAGTGACATCATTAAATATCTCAATGCTACAGGCTGGATCTAATTAATTTATGTTCTCATTGTTTCTTCCCTACATTTCTATCTCATTACAGACTCAATGCAACTAATTCACCTGGCGAGTAGTGTGGTTCCATCAAAACGGATTCTAACGAGTCTAATTGATTGCCTGTAAGATTACGGGCTACCACGGTAACTAACCAACTAACTAACTAACTAACCAACTCACTGTTTTTATATAATTACAATTTGTTTTTGTAAATAAATGACAACAATGACACTTTCACCGCTTATATCATTTAAAATACTGATCGGATTTTAATAAAATTTTGCAGATCCATAAGAATATACCTTTCTAATGGTATATTTTTATTGAAATAAAATGTGCATAAAAGTTATTATAAGAAATGAGTTTGTCTATTAATTATATTGCTTAAAGAATTTACACATAAGTAAGAATACATACGACCAGAATAGAAAAATTTAGAAGCATTAAATAACAAGTTAAGTGTACTTTAATATAGAAAAAATTAAAGATTTTACTTTAGTCATTTCATTTAAAATATTCTACATATTATTTATTTAGTTCTTTTTGTTATTAATTCAGTGTCAAAATTCCATGGAGATTTATTTATATAACACTTTTGATGAAAAAACAGAAAAAAATCCCTAGAAATAATAACCAAAGCAACGCTATATTAAAACATTTATAATTATATAAACATATGAACATTGCTTAACTATAAAACTGTAATGCTATCAAAATTCTTTTACACCCTTTAGTCGACCTTCAAACATGATATCGCGTAGAGATAAACTTTTAATTTATCCCTGGGAACAAAAACGCTATGAACATCATAGAGAAAAAGTAAAATCTGCCAAAGCAGCCATAGATCGTACATCACCAACATTATATCCACACATAATACAAAAGGCCAAAAAACAACAATCAGAAAAGGAACGTATACTTAATGTAGAAAATGAAAATGTGCGTTTGTTGCAGCGTTTATCAGATATCATGAGAACAAAACGTATGCCCGACTTTTGGAGAGAACCAAGACCAAAGTAAGTTTTATATTCAGCAAAAACAATCAATTATTAAATTTCTTTTAAAGTTTTTTAAATAGAGAAAAACTGTTTGAAGTAAGACCTAATACAGCTCATATGAATTGGTCACCTTTAGAAGGTTTACACGAGGCAGTACAAAAATCCGTTAAAGGAGCTGGTAACAAAAGATGTCCTACTTGTAAAGGCCAGCCAGAAAGATCAAAAATAGTAAGTTATTAATTTAAAATAATAAAAAATTATTAAAAAATTTTCTTTATTTTTTTTTATTAGATTATACCAGAAGAACGTATACCATGGCAACCGCCACGTTTTTCTTTTAATATAAAAACATTAAATAAACGCCCATTTTAATATTCTGCATTTGATAATACATTTTACTGATAAATAACTTTTTTATTATCAAATGTTTCTTTGCTAGTAACTCATACTCACCTTTACTAAATAATTCTTGATATCTTGATTGTATTTGCGTGTATCTTGATTTTGTAAATTATTTGTTTCTTCAAATTTCTTTAATAAAATTTTTTTTTTTGTGAAGCTTGATTTCGTTTTTATTTTATATTTGTTTTATTTTCTTGAGTTTTGTGCGATTTTTTCTAAAATTATCTGGCAAATGCCGGCGGTAGTGTGGCAAATGTTAAAAAGCCTGTATGGCCAGGTTGCGTAGGAGGCGCTGATGATGTTAAAACCTTTAACGTTTCCTTAGGTTGTTTCATAAGACTTGTTATATCTTTATCAGAAGCATCATCTTCTTCGGGTTTCTGAAATGTAAAGAAAGTTAAGATTTAGTCATTTTTATTTTTTAAGTGAAATTACGTAGTCGACGAATGGTGAAAATGTGATATCGTTTCTTTAGGGCAAGTAAAATTTTGATATTTTAGCAAAATTTCGATTTTTAGTGAAATTATGATTTTTGTACGAATTTTTTGTTGAAATTACTATTTTTTTTAAACTTTTCCTTTTTTAAACTTTTTCCTTATTAAATTTGAAATTTATATATATATATATATATATATATATTTTTTTTTTGTGAAAATTAGATTTTAAATAATATTCAAATTTTTTTGAGAATTTTTTTTGGAATTTTTGTTGAAATTTTACTTTTTTTGTGAAATATAAATTTTTGTTCATATACCGATTTTTTAATAAATCTTCTTTGAAATTTCGATTTTTGGTAAAATTGTCATTGCAATTTCCAATTTTTGGTAAAATTTAGATATTTAGTGAAGTTAGGATTTTGGTAAAATTTACATATATTTGCTGTGAATATTTAGTGAAATTTCCGTTTTTATAAAATTTTATTTTTAGTAAAATTTTGTAAATCGCCTCACTGAAAAAATAAAAATAAAATTTTTTGAAAAACAAAAACAATTTATATGAAAAAATATCAAATTGAGATGAAGAGTTTTACTAAATTAGGCCCTTAATTTTATTAAATATAGTAAAATCTAAAATTAAATTTTAAGTAAAATTTAAATTGTTTGTTTTAATTTTATTAAAATTTAAACTTTTAATAAAATTTGAATTCCAGTTTTTAGTCAAATTTAAATTTTCAGAATTTAGATATTAATAAAATAATAATAAAATTAAAAATTTTCATTTTTTAAGTTGGATTTTTTTTTTTTTTTTTGGAGGGGGGCTTAGATTTGTATTTTATTATTTAATTTTTAATAATTATTCAGGATTATATCTATGAATATGTTTTTTGGCCTTAGGTGCCTTTTTATATTATTGTGTATAATAAATAAATAAATAAATGAATTCAAATTTTTAACAAAATTAAAGCTTTTAATCAATATTTCAGTTTTAAATCAAATTTTCATTTTTAATAAAATTTCAATTTTTTAATAAAATTTCAATTTTTACGTTTTAAGTAAGAATTAATTTTTTCATAAATTTTGAATAAAATTTTAATTTCTAATAAATTTTAATTTTTAATCAAATTTTAATTTGTGATAAAATTTGTATTTTTAATAAAATTTAAATTGAGTAAAAATATTATTTTAATTAAAAATATTTTTATCAATATAAATGTTTGCTAAACATTAACATTTTTGACAAAATTTCGAATTTTAGTGAATTTTTAAGTTATGGTGAAACATCGATTTATTTTAAATTTCAGTTTTTTACTGAAATCTAAATTTTTAGCTAAATTTTGATTTTGGTGAAATATACATTTTTCTTTTTCTTTTAATTTCAATATTTTGTGAAATTTTAATTTTTAATTAAATTAAAATTTTTAGTTAAATCTCAAAAATCAATATTTTTAATTGTAATTTATGTTAAAGAAATACATATTTTAATAAAATTGAAATTTTTGGTAAAAATTTTGAAATAAAATTTTTAGTTCAATTTCAAAAATCAATATTTTCAATTGTAATTTATGTTGAAAAAAAAACGTTTTTTATTAAAATTTAATACATATTTTAATAAAATTGAAAATTTTTTGGTAAAAAAACATTTTTTAAAAACAATTTATATGAAAAAATATCAAATTGAGATGAAGAGTTTTACTAAATTAGGCCCTTAATTTTATTAAATATAGTAAAATCTAAAATTAAATTTTAAGTAAAATTTAAATTGTTTGTTTTAATTTTATTAAAATTTAAACTTTTAATAAAAGTTAAACTTTTAATAAAAGTTAAACTTTTAATAAAAGTTAAACTTTTAATAAAATTTGAATTCCAGTTTTTAGTCAAATTTAAATTTTCAGAATTTAGATATTAATAAAATAATAATAAAATTAAAAATTTTCATTTTTTAAGTTGGATTTTTTTTTTTTTTGGAGGGGGGCTTAGATTTGTATTTTATTATTTAATTTTTAATAATTATTCAGGATTATATCTATGAATATGTTTTTTGGCCTTAGGTGCCTTTTTATATTATTGTGTATAATAAATAAATAAATAAATGAATTCAAATTTTTAACAAAATTAAAACTTTTAATCAATATTTCAGTTTTAAATCAAATTTTCATTTTTAATAAAATTTCAATTTTTTAATAAAATTTCAATTTTTACGTTTTAAGTAAGAATTAATTTTTTCATAAATTTTGAATAAAATTTTAATTTCTAATAAATTTTAATTTTTAATCAAATTTTAATTTGTAATAAAATTTGTATTTTTAATAAAATTTAAATTGAGTAAAAATATTATTTTAATTAAAAATATTTTTATCAATATAAAATGTTTGCTAAACATTAACATTTTTGACAAAATTTCGAATTTTAGTGAATTTTTAAGTTATGGTGAAACATCGATTTATTTTAAATTTCAGTTTTTTACTGAAATCTAAATTTTTAGCTAAATTTTGATTTTGGTGAAATATACATTTTTCTTTTTCTTTTAATTTCAATATTTTGTGAAATTTTAATTTTTAATTAAATTAAAATTTTTAGTTAAATCTCAAAAATCAATATTTTCAATTGTAATTTATGTTAAAGAAATACATATTTTAATAAAATTGAAATTTTTGGTAAAAATTTTGAAATAAAATTTTTAGTTCAATTTCAAAAATCAATATTTTCAATTGTAATTTATGTTGAAAAAAAACGTTTTTTATTAAAATTTAATACATATTTTAATAAAATTGAAAATTTTTTGGTAAAAAAACATTTTTTAAAAACAATTTATATGAAAAAATATCAAATTGAGATGAAGAGTTTTACTAAATTAGGCCCTTAATTTTATTAAATATAGTAAAATCTAAAATTAAATTTTAAGTAAAATTTAAATTGTTTGTTTTAATTTTATTAAAATTTAAACTTTTAATAAAAGTTAAACTTTTAATAAAAGTTAAACTTTTAATAAAAGTTAAACTTTTAATAAAATTTGAATTCCAGTTTTTAGTCAAATTTAAATTTTCAGAATTTAGATATTAATAAAATAATAATAAAATTAAAAATTTTCATTTTTTAAGTTGGATTTTTTTTTTTTGGAGGGGGGCTTAGATTTGTATTTTATTATTTAATTTTTAATAATTATTCAGGATTATATCTATGAATATGTTTTTTGGCCTTAGGTGCCTTTTTATATTATTGTGTATAATAAATAAATAAATAAATGAATTCAAATTTTTAACAAAATTAAAACTTTTAATCAATATTTCAGTTTTAAATCAAATTTTCATTTTTAATAAAATTTCAATTTTTTAATAAAATTTCAATTTTTACGTTTTAAGTAAGAATTAATTTTTTCATAAATTTTGAATAAAATTTTAATTTCTAATAAATTTTAATTTTTAATCAAATTTTAATTTGTAATAAAATTTGTATTTTTAATAAAATTTAAATTGAGTAAAAATATTATTTTAATTAAAAATATTTTTATCAATATAAAATGTTTGCTAAACATTAACATTTTTGACAAAATTTCGAATTTTAGTGAATTTTTAAGTTATGGTGAAACATCGATTTATTTTAAATTTCAGTTTTTTACTGAAATCTAAATTTTTAGCTAAATTTTGATTTTGGTGAAATATACATTTTTCTTTTTCTTTTAATTTCAATATTTTGTGAAATTTTAATTTTTAATTAAATTAAAATTTTTAGTTAAATCTCAAAAATCAATATTTTCAATTGTAATTTATGTTAAAGAAATACATATTTTAATAAAATTGAAATTTTTGGTAAAAATTTTGAAATAAAATTTTTAGTTCAATTTCAAAAATCAATATTTTCAATTGTAATTTATGTTGAAAAAAAACGTTTTTTATTAAAATTTAATACATATTTTAATAAAATTGAAAATTTTTTGGTAAAAAAACATTTTTTATTGAAATTTAATTTTTTTTTTTTTATAAAAATTTGAAATGTTTAGGGAATTTTTTATGAAATTTTAATTTTTTAGTTCAGGTTTTAATTTTTCATATTTTGACTTTTAGTTTTTTTTTTTTTTTTGTAAAATTTATGCAGTGAAAATTTTTTAAAATTTCAATTTTTTTAAGAAATTTTTAATAATTTTAAAACATTTTTAATTCTGATCTTTTTATATAAATGCTTATCTAATATATAATAACAATTTGAACATTTACCTTATGCTTCAAAAACTCCAAATTAATAACCGGATACGTTTTAGTTTTGACTATATCCTCCTGTTGTAAAACTTCAAATGATTGAATTTCAGAGAAGCCCTGTTCTTGCAAAGCAATGCAACACTTCTGTGACTGTTCAATGCAGGGAGAAAATGAACAAAAACGACCACCTGAAAATTAAAAAATAAATACACTTTATTAATTTTTTACTAAAAAAATCTCAACACCTACCACTACTCTTAAAAACTTTAACCGCATGCGCCACCGCCTGTTGGGGTGCTGGCAAATCTAAAAATACTGCATCAGCTTTACCATTCAACTCCTCACCGAAACCATTCTGGCACACATCCCTATGATAGACGGTAACAAAATCTCCCAAACCATGATGATTAAATTCGTCTCTTGCCTGATTAGCACGAGCTTCATGAAAATCAAATGTATGCAAATGACCATGAGGCTTAACAGCCCTTAGGAAATAATGGGAAAGCGATCCTGACCCCGTACCAGATTCTATTACTACCGAACCGGGCCTGATTTCCAGTTGATGTAAAATCATACTTATATCAGGTGTATAGATAATTTGTGTCCGATGTGGCAGAGTTTGTGTCCATAATTCGGGATTTGGTTGTAGAACATAAGCCCAGCCTTTTGATAATTCCACACGACTACCATATTTGACGCCAATTATATTTTTCACTTTTAGAGCACCAAAAGATGTTTGAAAGATGTGTTCAATAGTTTCACCTTTTTTATTGACAATTGTAGGTGTAGCTTCGATTATATGCATAGAGTTGACATTTAAATACAAAATAACTGTATCACTTTCATCGATTATATCTTTAGGTTTTAAAAAACTCATATTTAACAAAAACAAATTTTTGTAAATTCCGACCGACAAAAAATAAACAAACTAAAAACAAATTTCTCACGTGTAGAACTAAATGTCACTTTTGAGAGGTGATGCCAGAGTTTGAAATATTTTTAAATAAAGATTGGATTTTTTAAATATTAAATATAATATATTAAATATATTAAATATATTAAATATATTAAATATATTAAATATATTAAATATATTAAATATATTAAATATATTAAATATATATTTTTAAATATTAAATATATAAAAATATTATATTAAATATTAAATATTAAAAGTGCCTAGTGTCTACATTAGACAAATTTTTATCAAAACAAACGGCAAAATCAGTGCGAAGATATACAAGGTAATCTTAGTTAAACAGCTGATTATTATTTTGGTTGTTACAGTTGTCAAACTGCATATATAAAAAATAATAATGAATACGCCATATTGTTGTTTTTGTGCAACTGTTGCCACCTTCCACAAATTCCCGTTAAGTTTCACGTTTGTCTTGATAAAATATTGTCTAATGTAGACACTATAATAAGCACAAAATGTGTTTTTTTTAGACAATAGTATTAATATAGACATAAAATATGTAAAAAATTTAATGAATGAAAAATTGAGCTGCGGAATTGTTTAGAAAATTTGCACATACGTTATTTCAATTATATTATGTAATATTTAGAATGGATTCAAAGACATTTTAAATCTAACACCTTATTTGTTTACATAACTTATTGAATGTGGAATTAAATTAATATGCTAAATTAAAACTTTCAAAGATTCACTGCAGATTAGGATATTCACTCGAATATACTAGACAATTTTTTATCAAGACAAACGTAAAAATCAATTCGAATTTATGTAAAGTCGAAACAGTTGCATAAAAACAACAATAAGGAGAATTTGTTAATGTTTTTATATACGCAGTTTGATAGGTGTAAGAACCAAAAATAATAATCAATTGTTTAACTGAGGTTACTTTTTATAGATTCGCACTGATTTTGAAGTTTGTCTTGATAAAAATTCGTCTAATATAGACACTACATAATGTTTGTTCGATAAATCGACTAATTAAATATTTGTTCGATTACGTTAAAATCAGAAATTTCGATTAAAAATTATGCAGATTGTTCGCATAATTCGAGTAAAAAAAATATTTTAAAATTTACCTTTCTTAATTGGTTTTAAAAATGTTTTAATTTTAGTTCTTCAAAAATTTTACTTGAAAATGACTGTTGCGAAATTTGTTTTACCTTTTTTTTTTTTTTTTGTTAAAAAGAGCAAAATTCTGAAAGAGAATAATACATTTGACAACTTATATTTGAATATTATTGCTCAAATTGTTGTTGAACATTTATAGCGAAATTAATTGAGCAATAGATTTTCTATTTTCTTTTGAAAAAGGAAACAGACCCTTTGTTATATTATTTTTTTTTTTTTTTTCATAAAATTTTAAGATATAATTTATTCGAATAACTCAAGTAATTTAAAGCTTTTAATCAGTTGTTAATTTGAAAACAGCAACGTTCGAGTAAAATGAAACCTTACTGGAAATCCACAATTCGCAACAATAGCATATTAATAAATGTTGTTAATTTTATATACTTATTAATTTATTAACTTATTTATTTATTATTTAAATATTGTCACTTTATAACGTTTTTTTATCCAAAAGTTGTAGTGAAATTAAAAGTGGCAACTTTATAATCTCAATGATGGATTTTAGAGCTCTCATTCCGCAATGAGTGCTAATGAAAGAGAAAAAGAAGATGTGGTAGATTCCACAAACCACCTAACCAATTATTTAATTTCTTTTAACCGTGCAATGTTATAGAAAAGCGGTGGTATTTATTCAATCTTGTATACACACGTCTTTCGTTTTATCTATTTTGTCAATACTTTACTTTAATGTTAAAAGTCTTGCGTAAATCTATCCACCATACATTTACGCCACTAATAACAAATCATTCCAGCAATTATCAGCAGCAGCAAACTCAACGTTTTCTAATCACATCAATTCATACAAAAATCCAAGCGGAAATGGCAGAAAAACCAAAAATTGTTTTTGTTTTAGGCGGTCCCGGTGCTGGCAAAGGTACACAATGTTCAAAAATTGTCGAACGTTTTCAATTTGTCCATTTGTCTGCGGGTGATTTGTTACGTGAGGAACGTGCCCGTGAGGGTTCTGATGTGGGTGCTTTAATTGAAGACTATATACGCAATGGTAAAATTGTGCCCGTTGAGGTGACGTGTTCATTGCTAGAGGCTGCTATGAAAAAATCTAACAAAACAAAGTTCCTAATTGATGGCTTTCCACGCAATCAAGACAATTTAGATGGTTGGAATCGTCAAATGTCGGAAAAGGTAGATTTTCAATTTGTTTTATTCTTCAATTGCTCGGAGGAAGTGTGTGTTAATCGTTGTTTGTCTCGTGGCCAAAGTGGTTCTGGTCGTTCGGACGATAACATGGAAAGTCTTAAGAAGCGCATACAAACCTACAACAACGATTCTCTACCTATTATCAAACATTTCGAAGAATTGGGTAAAGTGAAACAAATCGATGCCAGTCCCTCTGCTGATGAAGTTTTCGCCAAGGTTGAACAGATATTCAAAGAAAGCGGCTTTGAATAAAAACTTGTTATTGGCGGAGAGTTATAATTGTTTTGAGGTGGTGGAAGTTGATATATTTAAACAAGTTAGCTGTTATGCAGTTCCTTTTCAATTTTTCCCGGTGGGGAGGTTGTCAAAGGGAAAACTATTACAATGATTATGCCGTTTTGCTTACTTTTAAATTTTTGTCTCGTCTTTTAATTGTATTAATATTTAATTAACATTAGTTCAATTCTCAACTGAAAAAGAAAAAAATCGATAAAAGTCTACTAAGATATACTAAGATATTTATCATGATATTTATAGTTATAAAATGAAATAATTTATTTAATAAGCTCAATTTAAAACAAAATATTATTTAAATAAATCTGTGCTGGTAAATTAAATTATGTCGAGAGCTCATTTTGTTAATATTAGTCAGAAAACAAAATGTGTGTTTTAAAAAAATACTTTTTGTTTATATATTGTACAAACATTTTTTAAGATTACGTTCTCAAGGTTACACAGTGGGCTGAGAGAAAAGAACTTGTAGGGCAAAATAACTACGCATTGTGGAAAAAAGATTGAACATATTTGAGAAAAATAGAAAAAGGATTAGTATATTCTTCGGATTTTTTTAAGAAATTGGTACTTTTTAAATTTAGTACTACGTATTTTTATTTTATTTAATAAAAATGTATTTTTCTTTTTTTAGAAAATTAATTATTTAAAAAATTAGTTTAAAAGTTAATTTTAATAAAAAAAAAAATTGGTACCATAAAGCGTAAAAATTTTAAAATCTTTTTTCTTTTTGTTATGCCTTTATTTTTTTGTTTTTAATTATTTTCAAAGAAATTTAATTTTTAAAAGAATTTGAATTTGCTAGAACATCAGTTTTACAAAATATTGAAGTTTCACCAAAAATTGTAATTTAATTTTATTTTAAAAAATCTAAATTTCACCAATTTTTAACTTAAATTTTTTTTAAAATTAAGGTTTTATTAAAAAATCTAAATTTAGATTAAAAAATGGAAATTGTGAGAAAAAAGGAAATTTTCATTTTAAGAATGAAAATATACCAAAAAAATTTAAAATGAAAATATTTATTTTTTCTAAAAATTTTAATTTGATCAAAGTTAATAAACAATTTAAATTTTATGAAATATTGAAATTTAACTAAAAACTTTTCAAAATATAAACTAATAAAAATTTAAATTTTATTAAAAATGTAAGAAAAAATGTATTAAACTGTCATTTATTTATAATTGAAGTAATATAATAATATATAAAAAAAATTTAATTTTATTAAAAATTGATATTTTAAACATAATTTAAATTTTTTCAAAAATTTTAATTTTAAGAAAAATTTAAATTTTATTCAATCTTTATTTTAATTTTAAATTTAATTAAAAATTTTAATTTCATTAAATAAAATTATAAAAATTTAAATTTTATTAAAAAAATAATAAAAATATATTTGATTACTGTCTTGAAATTTTACTAAAAAAATACTGAAATTAATTAAAAAATGAAATATAATTAAAAATAAAAATTTAATTTTATATTTAATTAAATTTAATTAAAAATTCCTGTTTTGGGTAGCGAAAAAGTACAAATTTTAAAAAATTATTACTTTTTTTGCAAATTGAAATTTTTGCTATTGTTATTTTTGAAAATTAAAAATATTAAATTTTACAAATTTGTATATTCATGAAAAGCTTTAAAATTAAAAAAAACAAGGTCTGTAACTCACATAGATATTATTTATCTACCGATTTTTGAAGATTTTCAGTTGCAAAATTGCTGAGTGAAAGGACTACTTCTTGGAGGTCTTAGGAAAGTTAATTTTATTAGAAGGATGGAGAGAAGGAAGTCGTTATTTCCCCTAGTTATAACGAACAATAATACATACTTTATGGGATCATAGTGGAATGCCAAGAGCAGGATTTAAATGCAAAGATTAAATTTTGATAACGACTACAACATATCCGCAATTTAAATTTGTGAATTGCATTTCCCGATAATAATCATTTACCAAAATTAATTCCCTTATTTCAAAATCATTATTTTTTCTTCTTTCGTCCATAACTATAAGTTCCATATATTTTTTGTAATTTTTTTTAATGTGGTGGTTATTCGACAATGAGATATCAAATAATAAAAATTAGCGATAAAAATTAAAATCATTAAAAAAAACTATTTTCAACACAATACTTTAACCGTGTGGCAGATATTATTTAGTATTTAGTCTCGTCGCAATTTATCTAAACGAGCCTGTAAATCAGCATCGGCATCTGACATAGGCGTAGAGCCACCACTACCGCCTGTAGCTCCGCCACCCCCAGCAACCGGACTGCTAACAGCGCCACCTGCCGCACCAGTAGCAACAGCGGCTGGTGTATTCTTAACACCACCAGCTATCGACAAAGAACCAGAAGCGGTAGGGAGTTCTCCTAGCTGTTCGCCCAATTGCAAGCCCAACTCATCCAAAACCTGAGATACAACAGCATCAGTCTCCTCCTCATCGCCCTCATCTTCCATGGCATCGTCTATAGCATCGTTAATCATTTCCTCTTTCATATCCATGATCTCTGATTGTTTTTCGAAATCATGTAAAATCTTTTGGATTTGTGGTAAATTCAATTGACGATTCATATTCTGCATGGCCTTAGTAACGCCTTAATAAAGCAAAATATTAATTAAAATTGTTGATACTACAAAGATCAAGTACCACTTACCCTTCATGGCCTGAGCCATGGTATTCTGTGATTTCAATGTTTGTATTTTCAACGACACCGCCTGGATGTTGGCTTTCATCAGCATGAATTTCTTAATGTAACGACGAGTGCGTACCAAATCTTTGGCCATTATCTTGACCGCATCCATTTGCCCTTCCTTAGCCATTTTCTTGATGTCGGCTATAATCTTTTTTTCCTGTTGTTCCATTTTCATACGCTCCCTGTCCAAGTCTCTCATGGCTTTATTGAGAGCTCTTTGATTTTTGCGTAGCATCTCATCGGGTGAGATTTTCTTGCCAAACAACCAATCCATTTTTTGTTTAGTTTATAATCCTTTTTATTCAATTACTAAATTTTGTTAAAGTTTACTTTTCAATAAATTGGTTCTTTTATCAAAGTTGGTGGAAAAAATGTAGGTACTTATTAAAAATCGCAATTGTTTTTGGTCATAACAGAAAATGAAAACATTACTCATCTGTGTGCTTCTTCTTTTTATTAAACTTGAAGTCATTCACCGCAAATGTTGACATCATTTAAGTGGTCAATAGGAAATTTTTGTTTAAGTGACGGTGGTGTACACAAAAGGAAATATATTAAAAATGTTGGTAAGAAAGTTTAATTTTTTTTTATTTTTTCATTGAATGGAAATGAATGAAAAGTACTGTTGTTTCCGTTGGAACTGCAGAAAAAAAGGACAAAATGTTTAGCTTCTTTGTATGTGAAGCTGGCCAAAATCATCATTTAAATTAAAAAAATAAATTGGTATAAATTGAACGTTCCGACTCAGCTCCAATTTTTTATTTTTTCATCATTGACAGTAATTTTAACTCAAGAAAATAATGATGCAAAAATTTTTGAGTGCAACTGAATAGTTTAACTAAATTATTAAATTGAATATATATATGTATATAGTACAATTGTTTTCATTGATTGATCATTTTCCAAAACCCATATATATATATATATATATATATATATATATATATATATATATATATATATATATATATATAATATTAATAAATTGAATAATTTAGTTTTTTTATAATTTATACTTTTTCAGAAATTTTTACTATTTTAATACTTTGAAATTAAATTAGTACCATTCGCTACCAATACCAATTTAAAGAAAGTATGAAATTTCAAGAAAAAAAATAATAATAAAAAGTACATTTAAAATATACACTAATTTTCAAAAATTAGTGTATTTCATTTAAATAAAAATTTCAAAAAATATTAAATTTTAAAATGGTACTAATTTCCAAAAAAAAGCCAATTAAAAAACATAAATTTCAAAGGAAGTAAAGCTATGCTCACATTTGTCAAATATTTGATCAAAATTGCGTGACCACTAGTTTTATAAAAATATTGTTTGCCGTTGTTTGATCTTGCCAATATTTTTAAGAGAAAGCAAGCAACGTCGAACAAAATTCTATAAAATGTCAGCTATGATTAATAATAAGTAGAAAATCGTTTACCATTAAAAGAAAAGAAATTATGAAATATTTTATATAGTGGTTTGTCAAATATTTAACTAATTCGAACATACCTTAAGAATTTCAAAAAACAGTAAACAATATTAAAAAAGTACCAATATTAAAAAAAAATAAACATTTAAGCAACAATTTTCTTAAAAAGCATAAATTAAAGAAAGTTAAAGTAACACTATTTTGAAAGAAATTTTTATTATTCTAAAAATTAAAAATTACTATTGCAAGTACTAAATTAAAAAAAAAAAAAATAAAAAAATAAAAATTAAAAAAAAGTACCAATTTAAAAAAAAGTGCAAATTAAAAAAAGGAAAAATGTTTAAAAAATATAAATTTTGACAATAGTACTAATTTGAAAAAAGATACAAATTTCCAATTTTCGAAGAAGTGCTAAGTTTCAAGACAAGTAACAATTTTAAAAGACAGTACAAATTTTCAAAAAACCAATTTAAAAAAAAAAAATAAAGCTAGACATTTAAAATTTTTCCTTCATACTTCAGATACGCATTTATTGTATTCTGATAATTTTTCAGGAGTTATTGTTATTTAATTTTGAAAAGTAAATAAAACAAATAAATAAATAAAACAAAGCTTCAAAAAAGCTTTTGTTTTATTTATTTATTTTTTTTTTTTTCAACTAATTTAAAATTTATTTATTTTTCCACAATTTTATATATATTTTTTAGTTACATATATGCACTTTTTACAAAAATACATTTTCAAAAACTTGTTAAGTTTTGAGTGGATTAGATTAACACCTTTAACATAGAATACAACTAGAAGTTTATGTGAGAGACAAAAATTTAATTCATGAAACAACAAAATACATGTAGTCACATATATTTTGTTGTTGTGTTTTTAAAAAATAATAAATTTTTTGAAAATTTAGTTTGAACTGCCTCTTACATAAACTTCTAGTTGTATTCTATGACCTTTAATTTCAGTAAAAGTAGAAGTACATTCTATGTATAAGTCACAGTTGAAAATATTGCATTAATTAACTGAATTTATATTAAGATAAAATAAATTTTGTTAAATTAAATAAGTAGCAAAATTTTAAATTGTCAAAAATATAATAAATAAAAAACAACTGTTAAAATAAATAGCAAAAAAATGGTTAAAAACCACATAAATTAAGTCACAAAATAAATATAATAGAGAGCAACAGTAAATAGTAATAAGTAGTAGTTTTTGTTCTCTTTTAAGTGATTGCTTTTTAGGAAATAAATTGGCTAAAATATTATTGCAATTTAAGATTGTATAATTCAACAACTTTAGTTACATTTGTGATAAGGTTGCGCTAAAATTTCATTAAATTAGTTGTCATTAATGACGGAATCATGTCAATCATCTTGATGATATGACACAAAGACGGCATCGCCACCTATACTAATGAGACATTGGCCCTGAAAATAAATATTAAACAATTTTTTTTTTTATAAAACCTATTACATTAGAACTTACTTGATTTTTATGTTGATTATCGAATAATATTAATTCGTTTAGGTAAAATGATACCATTGCATTGCCACCCAAAGTGGAGATATGAGCTCTAACAACAGCCAATACCTGTTTAAAAAATCTTTATTTCTACATTCTTTTTTTTTAACAATTTACACTTCTTACTTCTGTTATAAAACCATGCACAAAACCACTTATGCCACCATTTTCCCTTATTGAAGTACTTTCTCGTATAAAAAAGAAATTTAAATTACCCAAATACTTTTCTATTTTACCGCCTGGTATAAAACTCAAGGGTGTTATATCCACACCATTTCTTTCATAAACACGATTCTAAAAAATTAATTTTTTAATAGAAATAATAGTGTTTTTTAAAATCTAAGAACTTACATATCTTTGACGCATTGATCCAGGCGCTGAAGATAATTGTATGGGAGATGATTTGCGATTTTTAAATAATTGGGCTCCAAATAGTGGTATATTGGTAGCTGGCGTTGGTGTCTCCACCATATGATCTTCATCCAAGGGAAATATATAATCCTCATCTTGCTGATGTTGTTGTAATTTTTTATTAATACTCTCACTACCCGAATGTGTATGACTCATAGAGTCATTGCTGTCTGATTGGCCATTTGTGATGGTTTTACGTTTGCTTTTTAATTTACTAGGATCACCAAGACCTAAAGCCATGCCGGTAACTAAAATTTGAATTTGATCCTAAAAAATGCAAAAAAAAAAATATATATATACATTTAGTCGATTCACTTCCAACGGAAGGAGAAAAGTGTTTTATACCCCTCTGAAATGTTTTATAATATTTCACAAAATATTTTGGTTCCACTGAAGACCGTTCGTAAGAAAGACCATTTTTTAAAATGGTCTTTTTTTAGTTCTTTGAACATTTTTGTATTTTTCAACAAAAAAAAAAAAAACGCATTCATTGGTACATAAAATATATCCAAGAGTGACCTAAGAATATTTTTTATTCCAAAAAATTTCCTATTTTTTTCTAAATATTGTTTGTTATTTTTAAGGAAAAATCAATTTTTTAAAAATTTACTTGCTATTAGTTGCAGGTGGGATTAATTTTTATTTTAATATTCTTGCAATTTTGCATCGTAGTCAATATGGGTACAAAATTCTTTTTTTGATAAGATCTACCCGTTTGAATTAAAATATTTAATATTTTGCACATTAATTTTCGGGGGTAACAGAAACACTTTTTTGAGTGAGTCGCCTTAATATACATATTAGAATTTGTCTTTTGTTTTAAAAAACTTTAACCTACACTTTCTGGAAAGTCCAATTTAAATTTTAAATCACAAATGGCACAGGGTATCATGGTGCGCAATTTAAAATAAATAGTCTGCAATAATCTGTAAAGCAAAGCAATTTTAAATAAAGAAAATTCACAATTTTAAGTTCCTTTATTAGTAAACCTCTGAAAATGTTTGGGAAAACCACTAACAGTCTGACCCGTATCTGTTTTTGCCCTCCACACTTGTGTAAACATTTGCAAATTTTTTACCGCTTCCATATCCATCATACCGGGTACTTTTTGCGTACTAACTACATGAAAGCCTTCCGGTGGTTGGGGTTCCATTAACAAAGATATAATCTCTAAATCTTCTATATCATCAACTTCTAAAACACAAGTATCTTTGTTGCCACAATTCAAGTCAACATCTACGCCCTCTTCATCAGAGTCATCAGTATCGGAACTTTTATCCAACATATCCTGATCGAGTGGTTTTAATTGATAAATTTCCTGGTAGCGTTCAAATGTTTCATGAAGTTTCTTTTGTAATTCATTTAGTTTTTGCTTATCAGTCCAAGAGTTGCCAGCAACTATTTTAGGTACTTGGGGTACGGGTAAAGCAGTGATGAAGAGAGCAGTGCCAGTGGCTACCAAGGCAATCATACGTTCACCAATAGAAACTTGTACCTTTAAGCCAAAGATGGCATTCATGCCTTTGGCTTTTAGTTTATTGATGAGTACACGATGTAGTTCGTACTCCAAAAAGGGTAGACCATCAGAAATTTCCTTGGCATTCAGTTCGGAACGTAAATCTTTTTTGGCTCGTACAACTTGGGCTTGAAGAAAACATCCACGACCTGAATTTCAAAAAAAATTGTTAGAAAGTAATTATTATTTTATTTATGTATGTATGCATGTATGTATTTATGTGTGTATGTATGTGTGTATATTTGATTTACTTATTTTTATTTATTTGTTTGTTTGTTTATTTTTTTATTTATTTGTTTGTTTGTTTATTTTTTTATTTATTTCTCAATTCATTTATTTATTTATTTATGTTTTTATTTATTTACTTACTTATTTATATAAATGTAAACTAACCTGTTACTTGTATACACTCTGGTACTTCCAAAGTTGCAAGCAAAACATCTGGCACTCGTCCCTTTAAACATATTGCACATTTTTTCATTTTAACATTAAACGGCACCGAAGTCACGTTGTAGGGCACATGACACACAGTACACGAATTTTTGGCTATGTTTAGCAGTGAAGGAAGTCCATAACGTTTACCTACAGAGCCATTTGATATGGAACATCCCATATCCTTGGCGATGGGATCACTATTAATAATATTCCTTTCTTCTAAAGATACTGACATGCCACTACCGCCCGCAGTTTTTGTGATATTGAAAATATCATTTTGCGAAATGGAACGATTGTAGCCCATATTTATAATAGCCGCAGTACCAGTGGCCGAGAGAACACATACATCATCACTAGTTTATAAATATATCTTCTTTAATTTAAAATTTCTTATAAAAAATAAAGTTATTCTTACGATATTGTTGTCAACTCCGAGTAACCTAATACCACATTACAACCTAAAGATCTGGCATGTGATCTTATCTCCATGCGCAATTCTGTCCACCAGGAATCTCTGATTTCTGGCTCATCTGGATTGGGTACTCTTTCTAATAACTTCACTGATCTAGCTGCCACCGTTGCTCCAATATGTAAAATAAGACCAGGTGGATATTTGGTCATAGTTAAAAATGGATATTCCAACATATCCATGCCTTCAGAATTGGATGATTTACCTATGGCTGGGCCCATACGCATCATTGCTGTTGCTGCCATCAAACGATCACTGGCCACACAAAATGAATTTCCTAAAGATCATAAATGTCAGTGAGTTAACTTTCAATATGTGGAGGACACGAGCAAGGATATTTATAAAATACTGAGAGTTAAACATAGACAGCCATTTTCGGGCCAGTTATGTCTGAGTAGTGTGAGGGTGAATTAGTTAGTCAGTGAATGGGGATAATGGAGGTGATTGGGGTGAAATGAATAAATGTAGTAAATGGAATGAATTGACAGTGAGAGATGGATGCATATATAAGAACTACAGGCAAGGATATACATTTGTATTTATTTTCCAACTTAAAAACCACAAATATTTAGACAAAAAGATGTAAGTAAGTAGTAGTTTTTAGAGATTGAAGTGAATGATTCATTTCATTACCATTGCTCTCATGCGCATTTTTTTCTTATTACATATGTACATAGACAAAAAACAAAAATATATATATATATATCATATATTTAGTTATCTATTTATGTTTATTATTAAAATCCATGCTGATCGTATTTACCTCAGCTCACAAGTAATTTTTATAATAAAATTATGTTATTTGCATGTTTGTTTAGATTTTTTCTAATTGGAAAGAATTAAAAATTTAAGCATAGATTTATAAGTATATATTTATGTGAGAAAAAACCCTGATTCAATTGTCAAAAACCTAATTCATGCAACAACAAAATACATGTAGTCACATATATTTTGCTTTTGTGTTTCGAAAAAAATGAGTAATATTTTAAAAAATTTCATTCGAAGTGCCTCTCACATAAACTTCTATTTGTATTCTATGAATGTAAGCTTAACTAGTCAAAGATAGTTTAAAATTATTACTGGGGTTATATTGAATTTTAGTTTACTAAACGAAAATAAGATATATATTTATATTTATTTATGAGCAAAATAATGATTGGTTCATTGTGATTTTAATGAAATTTTCACATAACATTTAAAAAAGAAAGTATATAAAATTATATATTTATTTGTGTTGAAATGGTAACTCTGCTGACAATGCAACACTTCCAAACTTTACGCACACATACATGTGCATATTTTTTTTTTGTTTTTGCCTTTTCATTATTATACGTTATAAAACTTTTTTGTAAACGCTCAGAGCTCACTTGTAAATTGAACAATAAACATCTTTTGTTCAAACTAAGTGTTTGGTATATTTATTGATACCTGGAAAAGGGATCCTCGCGACAGGTTATGGGCCCAGATATTAATGAAAGTGTAAATTATTAATCAAACAAGAAAATTGAAAATAAATTTTTGCAAAATGAGTAGTGGTTCTCTTTTTAATATTGAAAAATTGGATGAGTTATTATGAGTTATTATGATTCCTGGAATATACAGGTGAAAAGTGTATTAATACACCAGGAGCTTTGGTCGGTGGTATCGCTTGGTATTAAACCAGAAAACACGCCAGAAAATGAAGCTGTACTAGCAGCGTGGACTGCTAAGGACGAGAAGGCCATGGCAACAATTATATTGAGTATAACTCCGATGCAAATTGGTCACGTAAAAACATGCGCAACATCTAAAGATGCATGGAACGCTATCAAAGAGGTACATCGTCCCAAGGGACCAGTTCGTAAGGTAACATTATTTAAGCAACTGTTGAATTTGCGTATGGCTGATGGTGATGGCATACAACGCTATGTTTGCCTATTTACTTCGGTGGTGGAAAATTGGCAGAGACGGGCGTAAAGCTTCAGGATGAGTTGTTCGCAATAATGCTCTTAGCAAGTCTCCCAAAGTCATATGAGCCACTCGTAGTTGCCCTGGAGTCTCGAGATGAACTCCCAACCCTTACAATACTGAAAGTAAAGTTGATCGAAGAAGGTGAGAGGAGAAAAGTTAACAACAATGAAGAAGGTACAGTACAGGCATTTATGGCACGCGATGGGCACAGAGAAAAAAATAGAATTCTCAGAATAAGAATTCTAACAACGCATATTTCAAAAGCAACAACAACAACATAAAAAACGTACGGTGTTATAACTGTAAACGCAAAGGCCACTACGCTGCTCAGTGCAGAGAACAGAAAAGAGAAAATGAACAAAAAGAACAGCAAAATAATAACAACAACAATAAAAGTTCGTTATTTTATACTATGCAGAATCATTTGCACGTTAATGCATGGTGTATTGATAGTGGATCTTCGTCGCATTTGTGTTGCAACCGTGATATGTTTGATGAGTTCGAACAACATACTGAAATAATAATGCTTGCTGGCGATAATTGTATGAAAGCTGAAGGTAAAGGTACGGTGCGTTTGACTGTTGGAAGTCATAACCTCACATTGGTTAGTGTATTATATGTGCCTGGTCTGCAATGTAATTTTGTTTCTGTTGCTAAAGCGGTGGAATTTGGTAATACTGTGGTGTTTAGTAATAACGTCGTCGATGTGAAGGATAAGCACGGGGGAATCATCCTTCGTGCGCATAAGGTACGCGATTTATTTTTATTTGAAATTGATAACGATAATAATAAATTGTTTTTTACGAGAAAATCTTCTGATGAAGCCATGAAGTGGCACTGCCGTTATGTTCACCTAAATTTTGACAGTATGAGAGATATCGTTAAAGGTGAATTGGTTCGTGGAATGAATCTCTCTATACCAGCAGACATAAATTGTTCGATTTGTATGAAATGCAAATGTGTACGAAAGCCATTTGGTACATCAGAAACTCGAAGCAATGAGGTTTTGGAAATCATCCACACAGATTTATGCGGTCCAATGAATACGTCTTCAATTGGTGGTGCCAAATATTAACTGACGTTTATCGACGACAAGACGCGTTATGTTTTTGTTTATTTCTTGAAAAGTAAAGATGAAGTCTTCAATAAATTTCAAGAATTCCAGACTATGATTGAACGACAAACTGGAAAGAAAATCTAAATTCTTAGAAGTGATAATGGAACCGAGTTTTTAAATAACGCTTATAACAACTACTTGAAAGAAAAAGGAATAATACGTCAACTAACTGTGCCATATACGCCGCAACAGAACGGCGTTGCCGAAAGATTTAACCGCACGTTGGTTGAGATGGCGAGATGCATGTTGCTTGGTTCAAATCTTGGCGAACATTTATGGGCTGAAGCAGTCAACACTGCGGCGTATTTGCGAAACAGAGCACCCACTCGAGCACTAGATGGAGTTACACCATATGAATCGTTTTATGATCGTAAACCTTTTGTGGGCCATTTGAAGATTTTTGGCTCTGTAGCTATAACTTTGGATAAGCGACAAAGAAGTAAATTCAAACCAAAAGGTGAACAGTATACCGGTTATATAGTAAAGAGGCACGAGAACTGATCGTTAGTAGAGACGTATATTTCGTTGAACCAGCTGATAAACAAAATTTGGAAATAGGAATTCCTCTACTACCAGTGACTATAGATAGCGATAATGAAATAATTGATGAATATTGTGATGCCGAATTAACCAAATCTGATGAATACACAGAGAAGTCTGATGAAGATGAATTTGAAGGTTTTGAATCAGCTGAAGAAGAGATTCTAAACGATAATATTGAACAGATTCCGAGAGGCCCTGACCTCGGATAGTACAAACATGTGGTGCAGGCAGACCTAGAAAAGAATTCAATGTTTTGAGTCTGATTTGTTCAGATAATTATGTTTCTGTACCTGATACGGTAGAGAAGCATTGAATAGCGAACATGTTCGTGAATGGTTGAAAGCAATGCGGGCTGATTATGAGGCATTAATAAATAACAATACATGGGACCTAACAGAACTTCCCAGAGGCCAGAAAGCTGTATCGAATAAGTGGTTTTTCGACCTTAAGAAGAATGAAAGGGATGAAATTGAACGCTTTAAGGCCAGACTCGTTGCGAAAGGTTTTTCACAGAAGTATGGTGTGAATTATACCGAAACTTTTTCGCCGGTAGTTCGTCATGACACAATCAGAATGATTTTTGCTATTGCTGCAGAATACGAACTGTATCTTCACCAAATGGATGTGTCATCAGCGTATTTGAATAGCGAGCTAGACGATGAAGTATATATGACGCAACCAAAAAATTTTGTTGATAAAAGGTTTCCTCATCATGTCCTAAAGTTGAATAAAGCGCTTTACGGATTGAAGCAATCAGGACGGCAATGGAATTTTAAATTGGACAACATATTGAAAGGAATAGGTTTTCAATCAAGTGATAGTGAACCGTGTGTGTATATAAATCACGGCAATGGTACGATAAACATTGTAGCAGTTTATGTAGATGACCTGTTGATTGCCAGTTCGAGAAAGGAGGATATACAAAGAATAAAGAAATTGATTGCTGATAAAGTAAAAGTAGTCGACAAAGGTCCAGTACGACATTTTTTGAGTCTTGAAGTTGATCGTGTTGGTGAAAAGGGTAAAATTTGTATCAGTCAGAAATCACAAATAAGAAAACTTTTACAGGAGCACAATATGATAAATTGTAGACCTATAGCAACACCTTTAGAATCTAAACATCAAGTTAAATGTGACAAAGAAAATTGTCAAATGATCGACCAGACCCAATATCAATCGCTCATTGGTTCCCTAATGTATATAGCTATAAATACGAGACCAGATATGTTGCATTCTGTATGCAAACTGTCCCAAAGAAATAAAGATCCACATGCGGAACATATGGTAGCTGCTAAAAGAATATTAAGGTATTTATCAACGACTCAAAATAAACAACTAACTTATCAGAAAACTGGAAAGCCAATCGAATGTTATACTGATGCAGATTGGGGCGGTGACACAACTGATAGAAAATCATATACGAAATATGCATTTATGTTAGCCGGAGCAGTGTTTTCTTATGAATCAAAGAAGCAGACAGCTGTGGCAGTTAGCAGCACTGAGGAGGAGTATATGTCACTATCGTCTACGTCCAAGGAGGCAATTTTCTTGAAGAAATTGTTTAGCGAGATGCAGCTTGACTGCCCGAAATCGATTGTCATAAATGCAGATAACATCAGCGCTATGAATTTGGTACAGAATCCTGTTTACCATCAGAGGAGTAAACATATCGATATAAAATATCACTATATAAGAGATGTATTCCGGAAACAATGAATTAAAATATTGTTGCAGTTCTGAGAATGCAGCTGATATCTTCACGAAGAACCTGCCTAAACCTAGTCATGAGAAGTTTATGAAGATGCTTGGTTTAGTATAGAATTTATTTTTATAGTGGTTTGGAAATGTTCATTGAGGTGGAGTGTTGAAATGGTAACTCTGGTGACAATGCAACACTTCCAAACTTTACGCAAACATACATGTGCATATATTTTTTTTTTTTTTTTTTTTTGTTTTTGCCTTTTCATTATTATACGTTATAAAACTTTTTTGTAAACGCTCAGAGCTCACTTGTAAATTGAATTCCTAACAATAAACATCTTTTGTTCAAACTAAGTGTTTGGTATATTTATTGATATCTGGAAAAGGGATCCTCGCGACAATTTGACAACATGTTACAATTACTTTTGGTAACAATTGATTTCATCTAAATTTTTTTTTTGAAGCTGTGAGTAAATTTTTGAAATTATTCGCTGAAAACCGCCTTTTAAAAGGTGGCAAAAAACTTTTCTGTTCTTTTATGTTTTTAAATGGTGGTGTATTGTATAAAATTTACAGATATTTGTGCTTTACCAAAAAATTTTTCATATTAAGATAAAATTTTAATTTTGAACGCATCCCAAAAATAGCGACAAAGGTAAATTTGAACCACAAAAAACAAAATTTTTTAACTACAACCCTTAGAGATGCATTTTTTTTATCACAATAAAATTAACATTAGTTTTGCGTATGTTCGAGAAGGGTACATGAAGTTAACTTAGCGCGAATGGGTTTTACTGAACTCAGAAAAAAAGATTTTCAAAGAAAAAGTTAAGAAAAATTGTCCATAGTATCAATAAACTCGAATTAAGATAAATTTGGCATTTTTGAATCATTTTGTTAGTTTTTACCAAATGAAATCCTTATTTGGTAAAAACTAACAAAATAAGTTTCTTTTTTTTTTTTTTTTGTAAAAAACCGGAAACCTTTCCAAAAATCAATAAAAAAATGTGTTTCACTCTTCTTTCTTACGAAACCAAATAAAAATGTTTCATTATTTACGATGAAATTTCGACTCGATACAATTCAAAACGTCACGGATTTTTGACCGAAATCGGTTTTAGAAGTCGGTCAGTGTTCATGTTAGTGTCACGTTTAGCTTTATTAAAAAAAAAAATATTTTTTATAATTCGTTCTGTTTTACCTTTTATATTTATTCTGACGCTATTTAAAAACAATTATTAAACTTAAATCAGTTAACTTTTTGTTTGGTTTTCTTTAAAAAAGAGGTTTAAAAAAGAGCTTCCATAAAAAAAGTTTTAATGAAATCGATTGTTATTTAAGATAACGGAAATAACTAAATGACAATTTTATTACTTTCTCTTTTAATATTATGTGAAAATTGCATTGATATCACAATGAACCTATCATTATTTTGCTCTCATAAATCAAATAACTGAAAAATGTGGTATTTAATGCAGAAAATTCAAAGAAACTTTTTAATAGACTTTATAATTTTCTACTACATAACACTGAAGTTAAAAAAAAAATATATTTACCAATTTTGAAGGAAAAAAAATAGATTTTTATTGGTGAAACTATCTTTATTTCGGTGATTGTATTATCTCTTATCAAAATGTTTGCTTTACTTCATATTTGTAAATAGTCGTTAACCATGACATTGTAAACTTGTAATATAAAGAATCCACGGTATATGACTTAGTCAGTCCATTTGTGTTATACAGCCTAATATGTGTTGAAAGAGCCACATGTGTTGAAATAGAAATTTATTGGACTATGGGCTTCAAAAAATCCATTTCAACATACAAACGGACATATATTTTCAAAAGTTATTTTTAATCATAAAAATAACAAATATTTTTCAATTTGAGGCCTTGGATATAAGTTTAAAGACTTTCGTATAACATGACAAACTTATATATACCCTTAATTTTTGTGAAGGGTATAAAAATTGTCCTAACAAATTCAAAGTCATGTTCGAATTTTTGATCGTAATTAAAAATTGAAGAGATGTATTTCAATAGTGTTTTCCAAATTCTAACAATTTTTAGTTTTCAAGAGTTTAAAATGATAAATAAGAATTTAATTAAATTTAAATTCGAAATTTGAAACCAAAGTTCCAAAATGACAAAAAATTTAATAATTTATGTTATCTATATAATTAGCACAAATATTTCAATTGATTTAAATTACGTTCGAAAATTCGAAGTTAAATTCGAATTTTTTAGTACATGTTGAAACATTATTATTTTGTATTAATTTTAATTAATTTACTTTAATTATTCTCTCTTTTTTAAATTTTAAATTAAGAAGTTCAAATTTTCGAATATTTAAAAATTACTAATATTTTATTAAATTATTTTTACTATTACTATGAAAAATGTAATTGATTTAAGTTATATTCGAAAATTTCAATTTAGTTCAATTTTTTTCGAATTTTTTATAATAAAAATTTTAGCAATTATATATACTATTTATTACTTTCATATGTTTCCAAATTATAAAGTATTTAATCGCTAGTTTTCTTTTTTTTAATTTGTTCCAATATTTTAAATCGAAGTTTTAATTTTTAAATAAGACCAAAAATATTATATTAGGCAATATTTTACTTAATTTATTTTATTTATACAACTGGCACGAATTCAATTGATTTAATTTATGTTCATAAATTGAAGTCTAGTTCGAATTTTTCGAACATGATAAAATATTATATTGATGAAAATTTTAGTTAATTTATTTATATTACATTAAAATATTTCATAATTATTATTACGTTTATATGCTCGGTTAATGCAAATAAAAATTATTTAGAAATAAATAATTTACTGTTTATACGCAAAGTGCATAAAGAAATATATTTTCCTTTTTGTTGTGCCAGATAGGAAAAATGTCACAGAAAATTCGATAAATGTAAAAGGAAGTGGCAACGCCGTACGCATTATTTGCATTTATATTATTTCTTGATTTGAATGAATTTTCCTTAATAATAATTAATATATTTTTTTCGAAAATTTTAAACTGAAGCTCGAATTTTCAAATACGACCAAAAATATATTTATTAATACATATTTTATTAAATTAACTTTATTTAAGTAATTACCATGAAGAATTTCATTGATTTAAGTTATGTTAGAAAAATCGAAATCAAGTTCAAATTTTTTCGAACATGTAAAAATTTCGTAATTCGTATTAAATTAATATACATTTCCAAAAATAAAACATAATTCAACTGATTTGTCATGTTCCAAAATTATTTCTCAGGACTTTTGACTTAATTCGAATTTTCAAATTTTTCAGGAGAGTTAAAAAACTGTTTAAAATATCAACAACAGTAACTTTTGATGAGGTATGTCCTTAAAGTTATGTATAGTACAAAATCTGATTAATTTAAGTTAAATTCTAATTTTTTCGAACTTGCTTAAATATTCTAACAATAAAGATTTTTGTTAATTTAATTGTTCGAAATTTTATTTCATTTAAAATTATAATATTTATATTTCAAATCAAGTGTAAATTTTCGAAATTTTCATATGAATTTCTGCCATTGGAACGCCTACTTTTAGTGAAAAACAAGTAAATTAAATAATTCAAACATTTAGCTTTGAACTTCGTATCAACCAAAATTATAATTATGTTATATTTATACAAATTTAGTTCTCATATGAACTGAGTGTCCAAAAATCAGTTTAAGATCATTGGAGTACGTTTATCCAATTTCTTTAAAAATCATCTCTCAACACCAATATCATTATTACAAAATTCCTTGCGAGCCAGGGGAGTAGAGAATAGAAATTAGACAAAAAAGTATACATATGAATAATACATACATACATGAATACTTTAAAATTTAGGTATTTCAGAATAAAAAAACGTTTAATTTAAATTAGGTTTACAATACACCTACACATATTAATTACGTATGTAAGAAAGTAGATGTACATACAATTAAATTTAGGATACATCAAGAAAATTAAATAAATACAATATTGTACATCATTTTTCGTAGATTTAATGTACAATTCGTATAAACTACTTACTTTTACGATGTATTACTGTGTTTTTTATTTATTTGATTTTAATTTATTATAGCAGTTTTGTTTTTTTTTTTTTTTTTTTTTTTTTGTTTTAACGAGAGCATGGCATTGGAGAGTAGAGTAGAATACATATACAATAGTAATAATAATAATAATGTTAGGATGAAATGTTAATTGATTAAAAAAATATTTATACGCACACACAGACACACACACACACATTTATATAAAAATATAAATTTTGTAAATATGTATTAATCAATTAAAATCTAATATGTAGTATATATAGAATTCTTATTAGGATTTTATTTATTTATTTATTTATTTTTTTTTTTGGTTTTAATCAAGAAATATTCCTTTTTATTTTTAAGCTAAAACTAAAAATATTTAAATTAACTTTTAAATTAACAAACCGTTTGCTTAAATGTACATAAAAATAAATTTGTACTTTGAAAACAATTGAATTTCATAATTTATCTGGAATTCCATTTCGGGTTATGTACGTAAAGGTGTTGAAATAACAATGTCTGTCTTTCTGTATTTTTGTTGCAATAAATTTTTATCACAAAATTAAAATCGGTGCACTATGGCTGAGTTTTAATAAAAAACAAACTACAAATTTTTAGAAAATATTATTGCTAGGTTTTCAATAAGTTTTTTTTTTCAAAAACTTATATAACTAAATTTCAGAAAATTAATTTAAATACATCAAATTGATGTTTATGAATACGGCTTTCATAAAGTGCCATGCTTTTAAAATTTTTGATTTTTATTTTTTCAGTAAAAATAAGTTATTTTATGATTTTTATTTGTTCAAGTAGAAATTTAAGAGACATAACTGTTATCAGGTTTATTGAAAAACGTTGAGTCATATCTGTCTTTAAGTAACAGTTATTTTTAACTAATATAAATTTTCGTCTTCCTATAACAGTTATAATTGATAATAAAATTTTTTCATTGCTTATAATTTTTATTTTTGATTTTTATTTTTTAAGTTGCCTAATAATAGTTATTTCTAAAAAAATCAGTTTCTCAATAACAAAGATTCGAAAGTCTTAATTCTTTGATTCACTTTTTAAAAGAGAATTAAATTTATTATCCTAGTTATTCCTTTAAAGCATTCATAGTAATTTAATGCATAGACTTAAATTCTTTGTACTTCATACGAATTGAATTAATTCTATAAATAATTAATTCCTTAAAAAATTACAACCAATTTTACAATTCAAGCTTAAGGGCCTGATTTTGTAAAACGAAACGAAAATTCGTTTCGACAATTTATATTGAAAACAATAAATAAATTTTAATTTATTTATTATTTTCAAGCATACATTGTAAATTAATACATATTAACAATTCAAAGATATAAAGGATGTTATATAAAAAAGCAGATTTTTTAATGATGCAAATTAATAGCAACCCTGAGATTTTCTCCTTTAACACTCAACTATGTGTCAACGACTCCATTTTTAAAATTTAAATCTAAATTAAAATTTAATATACATTTGTACCCAGCAAACACAAATGTTTGATATCAAATTGAGAGTGATTTGAAATGAAGTCCTTTTCAAATGTCAAACGTTTGAAAATTATTTGAAAATAACTTGAAAATAATAGCTTTCTCAACAAAAAAAGGAATTAAATGTCAAATTGAGAAATGCTATTATTACCAAATCATTGTTAAATGTAATTCTCAAACTTTTTTCAAATGTGTGAACACACGTATTCACTAATAGAAAATATTTTATTATATAATTTTATTTAATAATTTATTTATTTGTATATATTTTAATTTTTTAATAAATTGTTTCAATTACCTTTAAAAATGATGTGATAACACTTGATATCAAATTGAGAAAATACAATTTTTGAAATATTTGTTAACTTGTCTCTTTAGATTTATGAATGATTTGATAATAACATTAAATATCAAATTAAGAATATACTATTTTTCAAATATTTTTAAAGTTATCTTTTGATTTGAGAATGATTCAATAATAACATTTGATATCAATTTGAGAATGTACAGTTTTTCAAACGTTTTTTTTTTTTCAATTTGAAATGAAACTTAAAATTCAAACCTCTACCTACAATTGAAACAAGTTTGAGAAACACGTTTGATATCAAACGTTGAAGTCATCATATTTCAAACGTTTGACATCGTGTTTGCTGGGTATATGCAAAATAAAATGAAACTTCATGTGTGTATATCTTTTTTTCTGTTTTATCAAACAGTTCCATCATTTAAATAAAAATAAAATGCGAAAAATACGAAACTCAAGCGGTAAGTAATTCCAAACCCGAGCTACACGGATTAATAACGGTCTTTCATAAAACGAGTTAAAAATTCTAGGATAACAATTTGGGGATTCCTGGTTGAACGGCTAAAAGTAAAACTGTTAAACAAGGATAAAGAAGAACTTATACTCACAGCCCTAGTGAATTAAGGAATGTAGCTTAAGAAAATTTGCAAACGAGCATCCCAGAATCTGTTTAACATATAGTGAAATATATTCTCTTCGTCTGACGTTATAAACAAAACGAACAATTGTGTTAACAATACGATTTAGCTTTAATAAATTAGACTCCATAACATTTAAACACACAAACTGATATCCTCCATGTAAGTAAGATGTTATTAGCTTGCAAGCAGACATAGAAAACCAAAATTGATTATTATTTTTTCAATCATTCTAATAAAATCAGTAAAAACCTTTGAGAGATCAAGCGAAACGAGAACACTAAATCTGTCATCATTAACATCCTCCCTAATAAAATCAGTAAGATTAAGAAGAAGTGAAGCAATATTATATCCCTGACGAAAAGCATACTGCGATTGATAAATTTTCCTCGAATATAGACAATATTTGATTAAAAAATAAAATTTTAAAAATTGAATGAAAGAAAAATATTTTCATTAAATTTGGAGAAGATTTGGATTAACAAAAATTGAATGAAAGCTTTATGAATTAATTCAATAAAGAATTAATTATATTCAAACAAAAACCTTTGAATGAATCTATAGAATTATGTTTTTGGGAGTGGTATTATGGAATGAAAAACCAGTATTTCTTAATTCGGAATTAAAATTTAAGGGAATTAAGCTAAGATTTAATTAATTTTTTCGAAGCTCTGCTCAATAACTTTCATTTTTTAAATTTGATTTTTACGTTGCTTGATAACAATTATTGTTGAAATATATTTTTTACGTTGTTTATAATTTATATTTTTTTAAACAAATTTTTTACATTGTCTCAAAAAAGGATTTTTTTATGATTTTTTTTTTTGCATTCCTTATAAATAATAAATTAAATAATTCCGTTATAATTTTAGCATTTATATATCGATTTATAAGAATGTTAAGATTTTTTACAAAATTTCACATTTTTATAAATATGTTTTATAAAAATTTTTCGACAAATTTTCTTTTAGATCCCTCCAAATCTTTATATCGAGATTTTAATTGTAGGATTAACAAATTGGATGCAATTTTAGATGCCTTTATATTTGTAAAGCCGTTGGTAAAATAAAAATACGTATGTTCCTCCTTTTAAACAAAATGGGTGGAATAGAATGAATATAATATTTGTCGGATTTGTATAAATAAAATACTAAAATATGCCAAATTTGTATTACCTTCAGCCTATCATTTAAATTACCTAGAGATACTACAAAGACAAATATCAATAAACTTAGAATATAATTTATTCAAATCAGTTAACGAAATTAAAAAAAAAAATATTTATATTTATATTTATTTATTGAAAAATAGCGTTTTTGCCAAAAATACTAATTCGTATATCCGTTAATTTGCTTTTAATGGATATACAAATAAAAAACTTACTTTCCAAGTAAAAACATTAAAAAAGTTAACCTGTAGTGCGATTCAGTAACTTTTAACGATTCGACAATCGCAAAACTTGTCAATAGCATTTGTTGTTTGCAGTAACGATTATGTGATTCACTAAGTACTCTTAAACGATTGTATATAACTATTATTTCGTGTGGCAGCTCTCCACAAGCAAATGTCGAAATAAAAGTAAGGTTCTAAACCAAATAAAAAAGAAAAACAAATAAATTTGAAACAAATCGAAGTTTGTTTAACAATTTTAAGACCGTGATTGATTAAATTATGTATTTGATATTGATTAAGATGTGTTTCTGTTAATGGTTTTCTTCAAAATGACCACTACTCCTAAAAGAAGATTCGCAAACGTAGAAGCACCATCTATAACGTGGAAGCACAGACTACAACCAAAAAAACAACGACTGAATCATTGGGTTGACTTCTTGGCTAATTTTTGTTAATATATTAACAACACAAAAATTTTTGTCTTTAAGTTGACGCAAACAAATATCGTTAAAAGTGTTAGAGAATAACTAAATCGAGAATTTTGTTGTTTACTAATTTTAACGATTCGATTATCGTTAAAATAAGTTACTGAAATCGCTCTACTGATCATATTTGCAAAACAAAATCATATTCAAAATAGAAAATCGATTCTTATTCAACACATCGAAATCATCTTATTCCACATATGTACTATATTCAAAGGATGATTTTATTGCAGACCAGTGAATACATTTTTTGGGATGTTCAATGGATCAACGCTCATTAATACTCGTATATCTAAAATACAAATTTGGAAATTGTGTTAAATTTAACGGGATGTTTCTTTAACAGAAAATGATTTTTATACCCCCACCGAAGGGTATATAGAAGTAATTCCCAGCAGTTACAAAGGGACCGTGAGAGCAATACAACAAGAATCTCCTGTAGCTTCAAAGAAAGGTTTTCTTCTTGTAAAATAAAACATATATAAACAAAAGTTTTTTTCGTTTTGTCAATTTTTTTTTTTTTTTTTTTTGATTTACAATACTATTGAAAATAACTTTTATACTATGTATTTGGAAGTTTCGTTTTTCGTTTTGTAGACGTTTTTTTAATTTTTTCCATTTCAGTGGTTTTTTTCCTTTTGTCGACGTTTTTCCGTTTTGGCGATTTTTTTTTAATTTTGGCAGTTTTTCATTTTGTCGTTTTTTTGCCTTTTTTCGTTTTGTTGATTTTTTTTTGTGATTTACAATACTATTTTTAATATAACAAAATATTTTTAATATAACTTTTATTTCTGCTCAAAAAAATCACAAAATAACTTTTATTTCTGTTCGAAAAAAAATAATAAAAAAATTCATAAAATAACTGTTATCCTCCGACTAAATAAATCTTAAATAATATCCTAAATTTTATTTAAGTTTCACTGCCTGTGTCACGATGACGAACGAAGAATTCGTTTCGGCTAATTCTATGGAAAACAACAAAAAAATTTTAATTTATTTATTTTTCATATACATTTTTTTCGTGTTAGCGTTTTTCGTTTTGTCCAGCATTGCCAGAAAGATGATTTTATCATATTTTAGATGATTTTTAAAAGAAAATATGCTTTTATGATTTTTTCGTACAAAAAATGATTTTTATTTTAATCACTAAGACAAAGGTTTAAAAATACTTGCATTAAGATTTCAAAAAATGCGCATATATGAAGAGTATGTTGTTGTTGTAACAGCTCTGCTGTGATCGAAAGTTTCTCCCTAGGGAAAAACTTCCGGTTAATCCAACTATTGTTGACTTGACAATCTTTGGCCGAGTTGAACTCAGGTCGTCCCAGAGCATAGATCCAATTATCGTGAAGAGTATGTAGTTAAGGGCCTTGAAAACAATATATTGATATACCCCAACAAACCAAACGATATTGTAACGATATCGTCTAGGTGATAAAAATTATCACATATGATAACCGTTTACGAATTTAAAACCTTATGATATCGTTTTTTTTTTTTTCAATGAAATTATGATGTCGTTTTCGGTATCGTAATTACCAAAAATAACGATATTAATATCGTCATGGATCACATTTTGTTCTGAATGCTATTTAATACTAAAAGTTATGTTTTTTACAATTAAATATTTATACTTAAAGTAATTATAAAGAAACATAATCTGCTAAATTAAAAAAAAAATCCTAAATAAATATAAAACATATAAAAATCATCTTACATGATGAATATTTGCAAGCATGGTTATTCCTTAGGCACGTATTTTTACAATTACGTACCCAAAAATCTTGGTTGAACTATTATAAATATTTTTATTTATTTATTTATGTATGGATCATATACATATATCTTTGGATGCAAAAATGAGGGTATATGGAAACATATTACAATATATTTCTAAACATATGTATATTCACATATATGTCAGAAACTCTATTGTAAATGATAACACAAATGTTTTATTTCTTTACGCATTTTATTTATTTTTTACACACAAAAAAAAAGAACAAAAAAAAAAACATAACTTATAAATATAATAATTATAAAGATATATACAAATATACTTATTATTAGTCATATGCCAGAAGCAAAGCGTCTCAAGCATGTTGAACTTTAAAGTCTGTTAAGCAACCTAGAGAACTTCTTTGCCAATGACCATTTTTAGTAAATTTTGTAAATATAGGTTATGTTATTAGGGCAACTGTCCAGAGACAGCACACTTGGGTCCAATTTGATCCCGTTGTGAAACCCTGACGGATCATGTATTTCTACCGCACATGTTTATTCCAAAGTTCGAAGCGAACTAACCCGACGCATGTATGAAAGAGCTGATCCATCTGACATCGATATCAGAGAGATCTGACAACACATGCACAAACGGACTTCCAAAATTGGAAATCATAGTCCCGGCAAGAGTGGGACAGTGACATAAAAAATGTAAAAGTTGTCCTCATCCCGACAACTTCTACAAAAGTCGTTAAAAGGGAGCCCTAGTCTCCTGGCATGCGCACCAGCAATCCGGTGCCCTATGACCACGGCTACCTGAGTTCTCAGCCGATGCTTCGATAGTTCCATGATGGAGTTAGATCGACATTCATCATAATGGGGCCATAATTGCCTCGAGGTTAAACATGTGGATTCATTTGTCCGCCTATCCTGTGCAATCCTCGATAAGTTTCGCAAGAATTATTGATCTGCAGGCCGAAAGCGGTACTCCAACCAGTTGATCCGTATCTTCACCTCGAAGAAGTGATGCATCTTTGGCTAGTGCATCCGCAATAAAATTACCCGGGGTTCATGAATGACCCCTAATCCAGAAAAGCTCCAGGTTAGAATGTCTTGCCATCTTTGTCAGAGATTTCCGGCATTCATGTACCAATCTGGATGTCGAAAAGACACCCGAGAGCGTTTTGATCACGGCCTGACTGCCTGTACAGATTTGGATATCCGCTCCGAATACCCTATAGTACATTAACCAGTTCGCCGCCCTCATTATGGTCGAGATCTCTGCTTGAAGAATGCTGCAGTTATCCGGCAATTTAAAGGAAATCAGCAGATTTGGTCCCATCAGTATAAACCTCAGCTGAACCAGCCCTTAATTCTGGGGTAGTTGAGATTGACACTGAGAAGTCTTTGCCAAGAAAGGGTATGGGGAGGGGATACAATAATAGATATTGCTAGGAATGCTATTAAGGAAACCCAGAATGGTCGCATGGCCGAAACTGCTATCGTTCCATGCACCTATAGTCTCGAGCCTTGCCTCCGTCATAATGGCGATATTTTTGGCCATAAGATCCACCGGTAGCCAGTTCATTAGAACAAATAAGGCTTTCGATGGAATTGTACGAAGCGCTCATGTTATGAGTACCGCTACGCAGAATCCTATCAAAGATTCCGATGTAGGTGGATTTCTAAATAGCCCTTCACCATACTATCTCTCCATAAATAAGTATGGACTTAATCACCGTGTCGAAGAGACATTTCGTATTCCTGGGATTTATTCCCCAGGACTTACATACATAGGGCAATACCGGCCTTTGAGGCTCTTGCCCGTGTATTTTGGAGTCAGGATAGTTTGGAGTCCAGTATAATCCCTAGGTACTTCGCACTATCTGACACCTTTAATTCAACACCGTTTAGGCGTGGAATCTTAGATGGAATCTTGTATCTTCTAAAAAAGAGGACAAGTTCCGTTTTTCCTGGATTCACCCTAAGGCCACTGACTGTACTCCATATACTAATTAGACCCATAGCAGTTTGCAGGCGGTTAGACATAGTATCCAGATATTTCCCAGATACAGCCACCGCAGCATCGTCCGCATAAGCAACAGTTTTAAAATTCAGAGATATTTCAGAGGAGTGGAGATAAAACTATTCCTTGCGGAGTACCCCTGTTTGCTACCCTGTAGATGGTAGACGCACCCATACTTAGAAGTCTCCATATGAAGCTAATGATCGACTGATGAATGTCCAGACGTTCCAGGGACAATTTGAATGCCTCCGGAGTCACATTATGTAAATATAAGAAGACCAAGAATTACAAAACCAATCAATGTTAACAATTATATTCAGATACTTGCCTTCTTTTGCAGCTATGTAATTGTTCACAAAAGATCTTTGCAGCGATAAATTTTTTCTTTTTATTTATTTTTTATTATTATTTTTATTTTATTTTTAAATGTATGCACATTTTTTTTAAATATGTACATTAGACTGCACCAAAATTTACCGACTTTTGAAATCTGACCTTAACTACTTTACTTTGTTTGGTTTATAGTGTCTATAATTTGTAATAAAGTAGGTATAGGGTGATTTGAGCATTTTTTATGATGTTGCAGTTATATATTAAATGATATATATTTATGGGGCTCGCATTACATATTATTTGTGATGAATTTGTATCCTTGTCTAAGACGTATATATTTTTGAATGCTTAATTTGCAAATTGTAGTGGGGTATGTAGGTGAAATTTTTAGGGGGTTTATGTTTTTATAAAAATTGTTGCAATTAGTCCATTCATCTAGTTCATTAACATTCATCTAGTTCATTAACAATAATCTTTTGATTAATGATTTATTTTCGATATCATAATAATAACGTTTTCTGCAATATATGATATTACAAGCGGTACCTAAGATGATATCGTTTTCGCTATCATATCGTTACATGGTTTATTGGGACTTATTTTATTTATTTTGTTTAAATTCTTTTTGGCCAAAGTTAACTTTGTTATATCATAATAGGAGTCTCCCCAAAAAAATAGTTTTGTAAAATTTTGCAAAAATGGTTTTGTCTTTAAACAGGGTGTAATTCGAATCCATTAGAAATAGTTCGAACTTGTTTGATTTATACATTAGCCCTGGTATTTACAAACCAATTTTAAATTTAATGTACATTTTAGAGACAAAATTTTTATGAAACATTTGTTTTAAAATGCATTTTAAATTTAAAAAATTGTTTGTTATGTCCGCTTACACTCGCAATGTTCAGTTGATTTTTTAGTAGTGAGGTTTTAATCATGTGACAGATCTTATAAAATAGTAAATTTGATGATTTTTAGCAAAATTATGATTTTTCTTCCTTAAAATTATGATTTTTTATCAAAAAGCTGTGGCTGGTTTTGTCGATTTTTTTTTCATTTTTTCGTTTTAGCATTTTTTTCATTATTTTTCATAAAAATCATAAAATAACTGTTATTCTCTGAGTTTTATGATAAAAGTCATAAAAAGTGCAAAATGCTAAAACAAAAGAATTTTAAAAAATGAAAAAAGGCCAAAATAAAAAATAGCTAAACAGAAAAACCATCATTTTAGCTTTTCTCCACTTTGGACTTTTAGTGATTTTATGTTTTTGTCGACGTTTCTCGTTTTTTACAATTTTTTCATTTTAGCATTTTTTTATCAGTTTTTTCATTCTGCCGACGTTTTTCCGTTCCGATTTTTTCATTATTTTCATAAAAATCATAAATAAATAATAAAATAGCTGTTATCTCCTGTATTATTTAAGTTTTATATTAAAATTTAAGTTATGAAATTCAATTGAAAATTCCCTCGTGTTAAAACAAATAAACTCAGCTTAAGCATAAAAAATCCAAATACGAATTAAAAAATTTCGAACATACCTTTAGGTGTAACACTTAAATCCGAATCAGAAGAACGTCTAGCCATTTCACCAACTTCTTTTGGGATTATTGTCGTAGCCGTTGATACAGTGGTAGCCGATGATAAACTATCCGATTGGGATTGCAAACTTAAGGGAGTGGCTACAGCACCTGTACGTGAAGTTGTAGGTGATATCTTACGATTGACAGTATTTTGGGGACCAGCAGCAAAAAGTTTTTCCGCCGTCACTGTCTCTTCCATTAGCGAAGTATTAGGTGAAACAGAATTTGTTAAATTGGGACTATTGTTGTTGGAAGTACAGCTACCGCTGCCATTTTCATTCAAAGACCTATGCTGACCATGATGTTGTTGTTGTTGGTGGTGATGATGATTGTGATGACGTTCGTTTGCAAGTTCGTGAGATGTGGCGATGTTATTGATGATGTCAGCATTAGAAGTGAATGGGAGAAGCAATGATTTTTTAGCATTACAATTAGTATTTTTATCAATGAGTCCTAAATTCGTTTCACTGTTAGGGGATAACAACATGGATGCATTAAAATGTTTGCTAGAGCGACATTTAGATGCTGGCATTAAGCTGGCACAATTTTTAATCATTTTGTGGCTAAAAGGAAATAGAGTATTGTGGGGATTTCTATGACCATCTAAAGATTTGCTACAATATGGCGATAGCTGCGATGCAGAACTTTCAGATTCTGAGGGGGTGGGAGTCGAAGGACATAGTTTCAAGATAGGAAATTTAAATTTACCCTCAGTACAAGCTAAAATAATAGATGAGGGACGAGTATTTAAATTCTTACTTATAGATTTGTTGCAAGTTACTTTAGCTATTGGCTGAGCTATGTTTACGTTATCAATAGATTGTGAGTGCAAATTAGTAGCAGTATTACTAGAGCAATTAGAGGCAAAATTCACTAAATCGGGTTGGGAAGAAAAACGTCTACTAGAATTGAAACTAAATTCTTGAAGATTTTCTAAAATGTCTGAATTATTGACGGCAATATTCTGTAATGAAAGTAAGGATATGAAAAAGAGAATGACTATAAGGATAAAATACAATCTCCCCCATAGTAAAAAAAAGAGATTGAATCTTTTCTTAATCTTACTAAGGTGAAATGTATTGTAAGCTTTTAAATATAACCTGGTTAATTTTTGAATTCGCTTTATCTTCCTTAAGAGATTTCAAAATATAAGTATTTGTATTCTTCAAGCTATCTTCCCATATAACTGAGTTTCCTCTGTCAGCAATAATTTTATGCATTTCCAAATAAGACGTAGTATCAATACTTTGATCCATACTACAAGAATATTGTTCCGTGAAACATACATCCGGTGAAGATTGTGAACTTAATGAAGTTTCCGAATCCACCTTCATAGGTTTTGAAGATGTCTTAATAATTAACGTATTAAAAGACGGCGATGGTTGTTTCATGGCCGAATCATCACTAACCGATCTTACTATGGGATGAGTAGTTCTTTGTAAATGTTTACCATAAGTCATAGGTTCACAATTTGTCCAACTCTTTGGTTTGCGTACATCCAACATAGAATTCGATTCTGATCGCATGGTTACATTTTTGGTGGGAAAATATATTACACTACTTAAGGATCTTGAACCACTAGAGGAAGTTTTTGAATGTTCATCGATTTTACGCATCAATAAAGTATATTTATCATTAAATATATTGCGTGATGAATTGGTAAGGTGCTTCATTTTATGAGTAAACTTTTTAATACGTCTACCGCCTCGACCCTCCTCTTGTTGTATAAGATCCATCATTAGCTGTGACTCAGGATCTGAATCGGCTTCTCGGACATCTAACAAAGAACTATCGAAATTCAATTTACTAAATGACAACGTTGAGGAAGACTTTAAACGGGGATTAACACTACCGCCTGTTAAAAATTCTAAATATTCAAGAGTGCGTCTATTTTAGCGTAAATTAAAGCAAATTGGCCGGGGGAGGAGGATTTATTAATTTAGGATTTACAAAAAAAAAAAAAAATATATATATATATATATATATATATATATATAATTAAGGACAGTTTAATACAATTAACGTTTAAAAATGAGTATTTTTTTGTTAAAATTTTAAACGATAATAAATTTAATTACGTGATACAAAAAAGAGAAAGAATTGAAATTTATATTATTAAGAAATTTCTGTAAAACCTGTTTGTTGTTTTTTATAATATTTTAACTGTATTTAGGAGAGGAGTTTAAGTTTTGATATTCGATTATTGACCATTTTATTATTAATATTGATTTGATTATAAAAAAAATATAATAAGACATAAAATAGTGTTCGATTAAAAGAAAAGATTAAAGCGCAGTTATTTATTACTAAAAAAATATTTAAAAATCCTCTAATCTAATCTAAAATCCTTTTTTGCCACTTGAGGTTCGTTTATTTTCTCAATCGAATAATGCATTTCGTTTAAAACTAATGAGATATTTGGCAACTCTATAGCTTATTTTTATTATTATGGTAAGTGGTTCGAAATTGTGTGACTTTATTTTTGATTTTTATACTACTTATAGGACTATGTAACTTTATGCTGTTTTTTGGTATTTTATATATTCTGGCTGGGGAGTCATTTGAGTTGGATTATTGAATATGAGTGTAATTAATTTTTATAGTTTTTATTTAATATTTAATATATCCTTATTCAGGAATTAATCTTTGTAATATATATTTATTGGCCTAAGAGGGCTTTTTATATTACTGTGAATTGAAATAAATAAAATAAATAAATCTGATTTTTTGTGGAAATTTTGGCAAAAATCCGATTTTTCGTAAAAATAATAAATTTTTTTTAATTAAAAAAATTTGTTTTTCACCAAAAATTAAATTTTTTTATATTTTCGTAATCTCACCAAAAAATCTAAAATTCATCTAAAAACTTCGTAATCAACAAATTCTAAATTTCTTTAAAAAAAGAATTTTTAAGCAAATTTTTATATACATATACCAAATTTTCGTAATTTAACATATTTTCGTAATCTCACCAAAAATCTCAAAATTGACAAAAATTCTAAATTGTGCCAAAAAACCGGTTTTTTTCATAAAGCTAATTTTTATCATTAAAACACATTTTCGTAATTTAGAAAAATCTAAATTTTACCAAAAGTCTAATATTTTAGAAAATTTTAAGAAATTTAAAATTTTAACAAAAATCCGATTATCACTTAATTTTTGTAATTTCACCAAAAATTAGATTTTTACAAATTTTGATAATTTTACTAAATTTTCGTAATTTCACCAAAAATTCATCAAAAATCTAAAATTTCACAAAAATTTCCGGAAATTCGAAATTTTACCAAAAATTAGATTTTTTTTTTTTTTTTTTTTTGAAAATTCAGGTTGTCACAAAAAATTCGAAATTTTTCAAAAAATTCTATTCTGCACAACATTTTACCAAAAGTCCACAGTAGCAATGTGCATTCTTCTATTTTCATACTTATGTATGAAATTTAGTTTATCTGTTTTATGTAAATAACAGATTTAATACTAATAAATAACATAACAATGCTAAAAAAATTTCAGCTAGCAGACTGAACTTTGGCTTTACAGACTTACAGCTGTGCCAGATGTCTCTGCCAAGAAAAATCTGTATTCAAATTATCGATAGTTTTTGGTAAACTATATAGTTATATGATTTAAAAATTATGTAATAAATCTGATTTATGATCTTTCAAATCTTTGATAAAAAATCCCTCTTAAATCTATCTAAGAAGTTTAAATATAGTTCTACGTTTAAAACTCGTTTTTAATCGAACACATTTTGAAATAAATTCCCAAAAACTAAATACTCACTCTTCTATTAAGGCATTATCGGCAGAAACAGGTTGATTTGAAGTGTCTTTGATCAAAGTCACTGCCGTGCCTACACCACGAGCTACCACGCCTACATCACCTTCTAAATCGAAACACTGTGTATAAGCAATGACAGCATTAGCTCCCATATTAATGGCCTTTAAGCCCATTTTTCGTTGAACCTAAAAAACAAAATTTAATTTTATTTATTTTATGAATAGCAAGTAAACATTCAAAACGCTAACCTGACCCGACAGCTTAAGAAAAACCACCTGACGAGCTTCGTTAGAAGCACGCGGTGTTCTAATTTTATCAATCCACTGATATTCAGGATCGTCATTTACCACCAGTTCTTCTACAAAGCCATGGATAACTTGAGCTCTATAACCAATAGGTATACAGGGAGCTAAAAACCACAAGCAATTAATTCCTTTCTTATATTTCTATAAATTTTACTTACAATGGAAGAACGGTATACCACAAGAACTCTGACGAAATTTATTAGCATCTGAAAACAAGTCGACCTTGACAATAACATTTACTTCTCCCCGTATGCCGTGCATAGTATCAAACACAGGAATCCAACCGGATAGGACAGTCCCCTTGCCCTGTGTAGTTTGGCCGGAGGTTTCTAAGCACAAGGGATTTAAACCAATATTTACTTTGCCAATTGCATCATTGGCCGAATAGGTATCATGGTCCATAAGACGTATCTGTAAAGGTTCATCTTGAAGTTCAGCATCGTCAACTTCAAAGCGAAACCTTGGGCAAAGAAAACACAAACATTAACACAAACTCGCAATATTATGAATATACAGAAAAACGAAAGCTTTATTTCTTTTATATTGTTTATCTTATAATCAATTATTATCACTATTGATAACATCTCTAAACTATTGTAATGATGGTCAAATAACTTACCAATCTGTATTCCATTGAGGATTAAGACTTTTTCTACAAACGTCAGTTTTGTGTGTCACATTGCCCAATTTGATTTCAACGTAGGCATCTGTTGTGTCCGAAGATTTGTCCATAACGGGCAGATTTCTGCCAGCTTTTATCTTGACACCCACCTTGCCAGGCATGGTTATTGGTGGATTATTTTGAGTGAGGAATTAGCAATAATATCTTTACAATCTTACAACTCTCAACATTTATGATTTCCTTAGTTCTGGCAAAATTTTTAACCAACTAGTGATGTGTTTACAACGATAATAGTTTAAATAAGAGAACAATTGGAAAAGAATTGAACAGAAGTTAAATAAAGAAAGTTTAGGCAAGTACAAGTAATATTTAAAATAATATTTAATATTTATTGTTATAAAGCGTGGCGTAAATTAAGATCACCGGCCCACTTGATTTTTAAACAATTTTTATGATTCAATAATACTTTTACTCGTGTTTAAAGTAATGTATCACATTCGCAGAATAGCTCTGGGTTGGGGAATATCTCTCGAGTCACCGTAATTATTTCCTGAGTACAGTCAGGCGGGTTTTTGTTGTTTGGCCTTCGAGAAATTTGCGTCTCACCCCCGCATTGAGTAAATGTTTGTTGTCTTCTAACTGTATCGTGTTACGCTTTTTCGAGGCTTATATTTGTCACATGCAATCGATTTTGTTAACCTAACTTTTATAATATTGGATTTGGTGCAGTACCATACAAAACTGAGATTGATATTGGTGGAGACCATTAACATCAGAGAACTGAATTCGGGAACTCTAGCTTTCTGCACGAAGGTGTAGATCAAGTGGATGATTTGCGAAGGGGGCTTCTTTTGGATTTGCACCCTGGTAATATGTTAGCAGTAGGCTACGTCATTTAAACTTTTGAAATCTCAAAAAAAAGTAATGTAAAAAATTCTTCCCGCTCGCTCTTAGTTTACGAGTTATAGACCTCTAAAAATTTAATATATTTTTCTGAATATCTTTATTAATACATATGGGATTTGAATTATATCAGTACAGTTTTCTATTGATATATAATATGACCATATTCATTAAATCTTTAAAAGGAAAAGTTGCATTTGTTTATTGGTATACCGGAACTTACCATTTTTTTTAGTTCCAAAAAAAGTTTGTTCAGCGAAGCCGGTTTTCGGCTACATAGAGGAGAAAGTATCTGAGCCTATATGGGAAATATTTTGTTAGCGTTAAATAAAAAATATTTTTATCTTAACTGGGCCGGTAATCTTAATTTGCATAGAGATTAGAGTTTTTTTGTAGGTATTGCTAGGATCTTCATACAAAAAAGCCTAAATTAAAATTTAAAAAAGGTCAGTAAAACTAAATGCCCTAAAAAATAAAGCCAGAAAAAAACTAATATTTTTAATTTAAAAGCTTAATTTTTTCGTTCTCATTATATTTTGATACCTTTTAAAGATATTGTAATAAAATTAACATAGAAAATCGGCCAAAAAATTCCCACACAAATTTAAATGATTTTTCTAAATTTTTGAACTGTAATTCGCATTCGATTAAGCATTTCCAAATTTTTGGGTGATTTTTCGCTTTAATATTTCTTTAGTTTTTACAAGCGTTCAGAATGTATTATAGAAATTATATCCATAGTTTCCATGTTAGTAAAGTACATTAAAAAATAATTATAATCGATTTAGTGAGTCCATAAAATTAGTTTAGTTATGTTCCCTTTATAGAATGAAGCGCCGCATTCGAAAAACTTTGTTAAATACAAAAAACTCGTGAAGATAAATACACAAAAGTGTTTAAATTAATGGATTCTGTAAAAATAAAATTAGTAATTGCAAATAACAAACAATTTTTTCGTTGTTGAAATATAAAATTTTAGTCTTTTTAAGGAAATTTTTAATTCGGAAGAATGCTAGAAAAAAGCTAAAACGAAAAGGCTAGATTTAGCAAAACAGAAAGGCTAGATTTAGCCCTACAAATTCTAAACTGGCAACACTATTTACCAATTATAACGTCAAAATCAACGCGAATTTATGCATCAATTAATTGCTTTCAGCACTAACACATATAAATAAAATTTGACTAACTAAAGAGCTAGGTTTTTTTGACAACCCTTCCATTCCCTGTATTCTTTTATTTAGGCCTTTTGTGACCCCTTGTCTGTACCAGATGGTAGCAGTTCTGCAAAAACAACAGTACAGAGAATTCATTAATTTTTTTATACGTGAAGTTTAACACTTCAGCGGGTAAGCACAAATTGTGCTTGTATGGAGTTTGACAGCTCGAAGTACTAAAAAAATAATCATCTGATTAAGTGAGGTCACCTGTTTGAATTCGCCTTTGTCTCCGTATTCATTTTTATTCGGCAATTGTTAAATTTTATCTCTCTCTTCATAACATAGTGTCTACATTAGAGATTTTTTTTCAAGACAAACGTCAAACTTAACGCGAATTTGTGGAAGGTGGCAACAGTTGCCCAAAAAGAGCAATATGGAGTATTCATTATTGTTTTTTATATATGCAGTTTGACAACTGTAACAACCACAATAATAATCAGCTGTTTGACTAAGGTTACCTTGTATATATTCGCACTAATTTTGACGATTGTTTTGATAAAAATTTGCCTAATGTAGACACTAGGTAATATAACATAGTGTCTACATTACATAGTGTCTACATTAGAGATTTTTTTATCAAGACAAACGTCAAACTTAACGCGAATTTGTGGAAGGTGGCAACAGTTGCACAAAAACAACAATATGGCGTATTCATTATTGTTTTTTATATATGCAGTTTGACAACTGTAACAACCAAAATAATAATCAACAGTTTAACTAAGGTTACCTTGTATATATTCGCACTGACTTTGACGTTTGTTTTGATATAAATTTGCCTAATGTAGACACTAGGTTAGAGATTTTTTATCAAGAAAAACGTCAAACTTAACGCGAATTTGTGGAAGGTGGCAACAGTTGCACAAAAACAACAATATGGCGTATTCATTATTGTTTTTTATATATGCAGTTTGACAACTGTAACAACCAAAATAATAATCAGCTGTTTAACTAAGGTTACCTTTTATATATTCGTACTGATTTTAACGTTTGTTTTGATAAAAATTTGCCTAATGTATTGTATTTTGTGTTATTTTTGCTATAATTATAATTAATTAATTAAGATTGCCATGTCGAATTGCGCTTCTTAAGAAAATAAATAAACGAAAAAAACAACAAAATGACGTCAGCAAAACAAATTTATCTTCACTTTAGCTTTAACAATTATATCAAAATGCTGCAACAATATAACGATAATATACACGTGATAATTGTATCATGATAAGAATTTGACATTTGTTATGATAAAAAAAACACACATCAAAAACATATCTATTTCTCAAATTATTTCGCAACAAATGTTTAAACACAAAGTTGAGCAATAATATTTAACATAAGCTGTTAAATTTATTCTTCTTTTTTAATATTTTACTCCTTTTAACAAAAGGTGCAAAATGAATTAATATTGTTAAAAAAAAAAAAAACAAAAAAGAAAAAAAATTAAATTTTCATTAAAAAAGTCAATTTCAAATTCAAACTTCTCATATACGTTTTCTACACCCGTTAACATAAAGTAAGAAATAAAAATTTGAACCAGTTATTCTGCCGACGTTATTTCTTATGTTAGGAAATAAAAGTCTCCCAGTCATTTGTTGTTCGCCATTTCATAATAAATGCGCACATAATTAAATCGGATATAATATTGTTTCCCATAAATCTTTTCCATAAATGAACCATTTACAAAAAGAAAAAAATCGTGAAATTTAGGACAAAAATCGTCAACAGACTATATTTGGAACAAGAATTCGTCAAAATGATGATAAATTATCAAATCTGGCGACAGTGCCTACTACAATTAGATCAGATAAACTAGGTGATCGTTCAAGTCTACTTTATTAGCGGAAACTTTTAAATTTTCATTGAAATTCAATGCAAAAGGTAGTGAATATAGTGGCTCCATCTGTTATTGTTTTTAATAATTTATTCTGCTATGCGCCTCCGAATCCGCCGCCGCCGACTAAAAAGTGTTGCGCCACGCCGGCAAAAATTTGTCTCGGCTTGTTTCTCCGTCAGATGCGATTGAAAAAAATCGATATTATTATTGGCAGCCATGTTTTTTTAAGAATCAAAACGTAAAAATTTGTAGCGTCTTGAAAAAAAAAATACATAAAATTAATCAATTTTGATAGTTTTACATATAAAAATAATGCCAATTAATTGAACAAAGTGCGTAAAATTTTTTTTGTAAAGAATATATAAAAAGTTAATTGAAAATAAGTAAAAACTAAAGTTTGCCGGGGATATAGCCGCAATCGTATAAGTGTGAGAAGAATAAAAAAATCGAGTGTAATTTGGTAATTGATTGAAATGGAAGCGCCACCAACAACTGTCGATACAGCACCGGTGACTGGTGGTGTAGCACCCACACGTGGACGTGGTGGTCAAATGCGTGGTTCCTATGAACGTGGTAGGGGCAGAGGAATGGGTAGGGGACATTTCGGTGGTGTGGGTGGACCTGGAGGTTTTCCCGGACGCGGTGGCTTTGTACCACGTGGTGGTATGGGTGGACCACCAATGGGTTATCCTGGGCGTGGTGGTTTTGCACCCCGTGGTGCACCACCCATGCGTGGTGGCCCTGGTATGGGTGGTCCAGGGGGTTATCAAGGACGTGGAGGTGGTGCTCCTCGCGGTGGCCTACCAATGAGAGGAACTGGTCGTATGCCCTTGTATAACCAACGTAAGTAGTAAAAAAATCAATACACATCATAGAGTTAAGGTTTTATAACTTTGTACGTAATCGTTGAATTTTCAGCACCAAAACAACATACTGGAGTGGATAACAATAAAACTGTATCTCCTGTACAATCCAGTGTGGCTAATCAGGTGGTATCCGGAACTGAAGAAGTTACCACAAATTCCGTTAAAACAGCACCAGTAACAATTGCTGATCCCAATGGTGAAACAACTGTAACAACGGCTGCCCCCATTACATCTAAACCTATATCGACAGGAGTTTCACCAAATTATAGAGGCAGTGGACGTGGTAGAGGCGCTGGTCCTCGTGGTGGAGGTCGTGGTGGCTATAATCCCCACAACGGTTCTGCAGGCATGACTTCGATGTACGGTGGACCACAAATGGGTGAACAGGGTGTTATGCGTCGTGGTGGTCCACCTCGTGGTCGTGGGCAATATTCAAATACCGGCATGACCCGACCTCCAATGATGCAACAACAGCCACATATTGTTAATACACAAGTCACACCACAAACATCACTTAAACGTGGAGCACCTGGAGGACCACCTGGACCTAAACGTGGTCGTTATGAAGGTGGGCCATATTCGCAGCGTGCACCAGCTCCTAAATATCATCAGCCTCCTCATATGGCACCTCCAGCTAGTTATGGTGTACAGCACCAACCGGCGCCACCACCACCACCACAAAGGTAATACTTTTTTATTTGTACAGCTTTAACGATTTGTATTATTAATGTTATTTTGTATATTTTATTTTTTGTTTTCCATTCCAGTCATGCTTATGCTCAACATGATCCTTCTCAAACTATGGATCCATATGCCCAATCATATGCAGCTCCTCAAACTCAAGCACCCTATAATGGCTATGGACAAACAGCTGCCTATTCTCATGCAGCACCAGCACATCCTACGGCGCATCAAGCCAATAGTGGTTATGCAACTCATGCTGCCACTGATTATGACCAGAGTCAATATCAAGGATATAGGTGAGAATGAAATTTAAATATATTTTATAAAATCCTAAATCCATTTAAGAATATGTTATAAGATGCAACAAAGTTTAAGTCGATGCAATTTGTAGGAGATTTTTTTAATTAATTTAATTATTTCTTTTTAACCTTAATACAAAACAAAGGTTTTAAAAATTGTATTTAAGAATATCAAAATCGACATACATGACTATTTTTCAACTTTTGAAAACTTCAATATAAATTACTTCGTTCTTTTACAGATCTGTCATAAATTGTCTTCTCTTTACATAAGTATGTGTTTTAACCAAATCGGTTATAGGCACAACCTACTGAAAAACAACAGTAATATTTGTTTTTATTTTCATTGCAGAGACGCTTTGTCGCTAAAAATAATGTTCATGGCGACAGCAAACTCTATTTAACTTAATCATACTAATGTACAACGCTGTTATTTTCTTAACCCCTTTAATGTACAGTATTCTTTATTTCATTTCATTTTGTTGTTATTCTTGATGGTACGCATCAAAAATAAAATAAACTAGATGGGAAATATCTAGTTTATTTTATTTTTGACTTATATAGTTAAAGTTTTGTGACAAAAGAGGAACTGATATTGTTCTTCGTACAGCATTTCTGCATGACCCCGAAGTACCGTCCAAATAAAACCCGATATCCGCTCTTTAACATAGACACATGTCATAGTTGTTACTAACCGTAGTTTATATATTTTGCACTCGTAGCTAGCCGAACTCAAAGCCTCCGAATTCTTTTGAATCCGAAGTAGTTCTTATGGCTTCATTTTTAAAACTAAATGAAAATTCGTTTCGGCAATTTGTACTGAAAACAACAAATAAATTTGGATTTATCTGTTGTTTTCAATATAAAATTTCGAAAAGAATTTTCGGTTCGTTTTACAATATGAGATCATTTATTTAAATATTCTTAACAAATTATTAATTTTCAAAAAAGCATCATTTAAAAAAAAAGTACCAACTTGAAAAAAGTGTACCAATTTTAAAAACATATTAGTATAAATATTTCAAAAATGTAGAAATTTAAAAAGGAAAAGTACAAACTGTGTAAAATGAGAAGTTTTTATAAAATGTGAGTTAGATTCCTTTTGCAAAAGCGAGATAAATATATAACATAAAAAAACAACAAAATTTCAAAATGTAAAAAATTACACAAATTTTTAAAATTTATTGCGAATTTTTTAATGTTAATGTAAGTTTTATAGTAAAAATATCTGAATACAACATAATTCATATTTCTTTTTGTTATTTTTCTTTTACTTATAGTCATTTTTAATAAAAATTATGATTTGTAATAATATGTCCGGATGCAATAAATTTTAAGTTCCTTTAGAATAAAAAACGAAAAGTAAACAATATTTTATAATACAAATATAGAATTTAAAAAAATATATACTAGTATATATGGCCTTTCAGTGTATGTAAAAGGATTTCCGCTAAAAACTTCGTTCAGTTATTATTAGAAATAAATTGGTAAAACATTTGTCTACATATATAGATTATGTAGTCTCTAAGATTCAATATATACTCTATTCAAAATGCATTGAAAGCATTTAAAGAAGTTACAGACTAAGCAATATAGTACTGCTCACTGAAAATCTTATTCAATAAAGGTATAGGTTTGATTTCTGTTTTCATAAAATATATAATTAGATATACTAAGCTAACCACTAAGAGGTTCGTACGCCCCTACAAAAGATTCGTATTTGAATTTTAAATAGTTGTATTTCTTCAACAATTGGCCACTTAATTGAAAGATACTTTAGCTGTCTTTAAACGTGATGTATATATTTTGTTAATTATTTTCTAAATTTTTACGTAAAAAGAGAAAAAATTTAAACTATATAAAATGAACTATTTTTAAATTTGATCATTTAAAGTTCGTTCAGCATACAAACAATTTTCTACCGTGAAGTTACTTTATATTTGACTTTTACTTTAGCATGCATTGTTTATAAAATAATAAAGATTGCTACTCGAAACACATAATAAAATCGAATGTTTATCGTATTTTTTGTGCAAAATCGGAAATTGTTTTTTAAAGATAGTTCGTCTGCATTGAATGTTATTAGAATGATAATTTTTAAGTTTTTTTTTATTATTTTTGTGGTTTTTTAGGTAGTTAACATATTTTGTAATAAATGCTATGAATGATATTGACACCATTAAACTTTTTCTCAGATTGTTTGTGTTAAGACTTTATAACTTGTATTTTCTATAGAAAGAAAAGCTATTCTTATCTTTCGTATATATAAAGTACAAAATCTGGGCAGTTCTATTAAATTTTATTGTACGTCTAATGTACAACCCATTGTTTATGAATGACATTTATACAAGAATTCGCTTTAAACTTGAAGATTTATATCAATCAGCAAAAACATTTTATGTTCAGTCCCGATTTACGTCATTTTACTTCATATTTGTCCTTTATATTAATTTTTTATTGTTGACATTATGAGTTATTATCTTATGATAATACATAAGAGGGATATCATTGTTTTCCTAGGATATGTAATTAACATATCCTTATGCTTACATAAGGCAAATTATAATTTTTGTTAACTACTTGCAGATATCTCAGTTACCATGGGTTAGCTTATTAACAAGTACCACTCAACCGTTCATTTTCTTACAATAGTTGGTCAATTCTTTTATTTTCGAAGTTTACATTCCTTTTTCCGACAAGAAATATTTAGCTAGTATGTCAAAAATCGCAACTTGATGCTATAACATGTTTTGTATAAAAGTGATAATGGTATCATATAATGCTAATGTTTAATTAAGATCCAAATTCAATCTAGACTGGAGACAACGCAAATGTTAAAAAACAGTACAACAACACAAAAGTGCTCAAAATATTGAATGATGATTTATAATACATAATGAGTATTTTTAATTAAGATATTTTAATAAATAAAGCAATAATAAAAATGTAACACTATTAGGAAAATCAAATCTGATGCCACTTTATAGGGAGTACGAATTTTTAATGGTCAAAATTAGATATATATAAATTTATGTTGGTAAACATTTTGCATTTTATACGTGAAAGTTTAAGAAATAATTAACTAATTTTTTATTCACTTTAAAGATAAATTAAATCGGTTATTGTTTGCAAAAAATACAGCTTTCCAAATATACAAATTTTGTATGGGTGTATGGACTATTAAAGAATTAAAAATTAATATTATTAAAAAATAAATGTATTTTATTTAATTTAAAACAATATTGAAATGTATGTTCTATGACCGGATACGCAACGTCTGGCAACCCGGTTTACTGTCAAGGTGTACTTTTTAAGCCGCACAATTCCAAAAAATGATTTTGGGCACAGACAGGATGTATTTATGACTATCTGGTTTTTTTTTAGAAATCTAAGAAAATTTTGATCTTTTTAGGTTAATAGGTTATTAAGAAACACAGAAAATTCATCATACAAAGAGAAATATCTTATATTTTGGCATGGGAAAAATGCGAAATACATTTTAATCGGATTGATTAAACTTTTTAATGCTATTTCAAAATTAGTGCAAAGAGTTGTGTAGTCAACAAATTTAAATGGAAACTGTTCTAGAGAATTCAATTAACAATTTAATCACGTCAAAACTGTTCAATTTTACAGAAAATATAAAATATAGAACACAATTTAACAAAATAACGATATGTTGCTATTGTTGTGCACACTCTTTTATGAAGATTTTAGTGTTTTATTCCCGTTTTTGTTAATAGACAAAGTTAAAGTTCTTTAAAATTTTATGCTTTTGATAATACTTAAATATGTATATAATTTCGGAAAACTATTTTTCTTGTAAACTAAAGATTGTAAAAAATAAAACAATCGTTAACTTTACCCTAATTTTGTTGCTTTTGTTCTGCACAGAACTGTACGACAAAGAAAAATAGTTCAAATTTTGAGAGAAAGGTATAAATTTTTAAAACAATATTTTCAAAAAGGTTTAATTTTAAAACGTAAGAAAAAGTTCCAATTTATAAAAAGATGAAAAAAAAACTAATTTAAAAAAAGAGCAAAAATAAAAATTACCATAAAAATGGTATCATTTCGCTCATTTACTTCAAGGACGTCTAATTTTTTTTATATTTCAATTTTATGGTAAAACTTCGATTTTTTTTGCAAAATGTATTTTAAATGTATTTTTTACCTTTTATTTTATGTTATTATATATTTAAATTTTTATTTATGAATTGTATTTCAAATTTATCTGTTAAGTAGAAATTTGTGACCGATTATGGCCAAGAGGCTAGGTTATGAAATATTGTTCAAAATAAATAAATAAATTAAAAAAATTCGAATTTATTATCAAATTTTAAGCTTTTAGGTTCAGAAAGAAGATGTACATTAAAGTGCCTTACGGAAAAATATTGCAAATGTACCCCTCTAGAAATGAAAATGAGTATGTTACTATATGAGTCCCAAAATATACATCTGAATGTTTTCATTTTCACGAGCTTGACAGCATTATCAAAATTTTCGTTGTAAGAAAATTAACTTCAAAATAAAATAGAGAAATATTAACACTTCGAATATGCATTTAAATAATTATTACATCTCCCCATTCGCGAAATGTTGTCATATTTTCGTTATTTGAAAATGTAATTGTATATATTTCGGACATATTTGGTTTTAAGGTTCCATTGGAAAGGACTATTATGATGCTATTGAAAATTACAGATAATTAACACTTTAAAAGCAAAAGGGTTCCAAAGGGTAAAAACAGCAATTTTAGCAAATGAGTTCTATAAAATTGTATATTATACCTAAACAACAATAAATTTATGAAAAGTGTAATAAATTCTTTTAAAACCGTAATTATTGAATAAAAAAAAGTTTTTGAAGTTTAATCTCTATTTTACACAAATTTAATATTTATTAAAGGAAAGTAATCCATTTCATACTACAAATTATATTAAATTCTTTATTTAAGGGCTAAAAATTAATTTCGGAAGCACAACAAATTATGACTTTTCAGTATCTGTAGAAGGATTTTCGCTGAAAACTTTGTTCGGTTTTAAGTGAAAATAATATAATAACGTGTTTATTTTGAAGGTTTTTTTTAGTAGTATTTTCCTTCATCTTCTTCTGTTTTTGTTTATTTACTCATCAGTGCCTAGCTTTCCTTTGTGTAATTTTTGGATGTTTTAGAATTAAGGTATTTCACTTCTGTAAATTGAGCGATTTTTATTTTTAAAGTATTATGTATGATTTTACTACTACTATAATAAATAAATAAATAAAAAAAAAAGAAAAATATAATAACGAGCTACAACAATCAATTTGACTGATAAATATATTATGCAATCTTTAAAATTTTGATATGTAGTCCACACAAAATTGTTGAAAAATTTTATTGAAGTTACAAATCAAAAAAAAAAAAAAAAAAAAAAAAAAAAAAAATGGTTAGGTTAAGGATCCACTTTGGTCCCGTTGTGAAACAAAATGGTACTGCTCACCGAAAATCAAGTTGAATGTAGGTATAGTTATTTATTTCTGTGTTTGTATCAGAAATATTTTAAAATTTTTATATGTAGTATGTACATTTTCATCTAAACTCAACAAAATTCAGCATATTAAAAAAGGAAAGTGCTTTATGTTATTTAAAACAATATTCAATTATATCCACTCTGAGAAGATACGTAATGTGCTGATGATGCACCGTCAATGGGTATATTAAACCGCACAATTCCAAAAATTATTTTGGGTCAGGACAATATGTAATTATGGCTGTACTTCCATTCTAGCTAAAAAAAACTATGTGTTTTTATTTAAAAACCTAATAAAATTTTGATCTTTTTCGGTCAAAGTCGAAATATATTTTCGAACATTTGAAGGATTTTTATTCATGTGATTTAATTCCCAGACACAACCTTCTGAATATTCTTTCTTTGGTCTAATATATTAATATAAAATATTAATATGTTGCTATTGTTGTACACGCTTTTATATGAAGATTGTAGTGTTTTATTTCCGATTTTGTTAATAGACAAAAAAAGTGCGTTTTTGTAAATACTTAAGTATGTATATAATTTTGTAAAACTATTTTTATTGAAACATTGTAATAAGTGAAACAATACTTGGTTTACCTTTATTTTTTGCGTTTGTTCTGCACAGTTGTGTATTTGTGAATATGTATATTTTTTTTTTTTAAATTTTTACATATTTTCCATTTTTGTTTATTATTATTTTATTTTTTCTAATTTCTCTTTAATTTGTAATATATATTCGAAATAAACCTTTTTTATTTTATTTTCAAAAATTATAATTTAATTTCGAATTTCTAAAATTTATCGAAATACGTTAAAATTTTTATGACATTTTTATGCCGTTTTTTATTTTTGAAAATTAAATTTTTATTTTAAAAGTAATAATTTATTAATAACACAAAATAGCGCTTTTTATTGCTAAAAATCGTTCTTAGGGTAGTTCCTGCACTATAGATCTCGTAGCTTCATAAATTTTAAGTCAATTTAAATTGATTTTGAAAGCAGAAACACGTAGCTTTTTTACTACATATATTACAATCTTTTATATACACTCAAATTAAATAATGAATTATTCACCATTTTGAAATTTATTTCCTTTTTCTTTTCCAAAGTTTTGACATTGATATAAATTTTTCTGTTTTTTTTTCTCTCTAAAAGACTACATATTTGTTTACAAAGTTTGAAATGTTATTTTGTTTAGAATAAAATGAGATATCCCTATATAAAATCTCTTAAAAACTCAAAAAATTATTAAGCATTTTCTAAACTTTATTAACAAATTCTTCTTCATATATATTAAGGCAATATATTTTTTTATATTTCTTACTTGGTTTTTACTTTTTGTGGATAAAATAAAAATGTATGGAAAGTTTTAATAAGTTATTACAGATAAGGTCGAATAAGTTTTAAAATTTTTGTCTAATTTAAAAATATTAAATTTGGTTATGTTCAAAACAAAAATGCCCTTAAAAATTATTGCATCAGTCCACAGGCTTTTATAGAAAAAATTGTAATAAACTCGAAAAATTGTGGAAACATTTTTTTTCTCTAGAAGTTGTTTGAAAATTTGCTTTTAATATTTGACCAAAACAAACCAAATGCATACGGTTAAAAAGCCTCTTTCTTCTATTTTGCAAGGAAGTTTAAAAGATAAATATTTGATTATTTTTCTTTTTTAAATAAAATAGAACAGAATTAGAAATACCTTTGTACAAGAACCTACCCAAAAACAGTTTTTTGCGAATAATTCGAAAGTTTGAGGGTATATTACAAATGTTTAAAACTGATTTATGATGTCCTCAAGAAGGCCTATAACTTACATTATGTCATTTCTCGAGTGATTTTTCACTGTAAAAGCGTGTAATTTAATAAAATTAGCAATGAACATAAACACAATGAATTTTAAACCATTTAAGAAAATTCTGAATTAATTTCGAATTTCTATAATTTTTTGAACATTGGTTTTGAAATTAAAAGTATAAATTTTAGACAAAAGTACTAGTTATTTTACCCAAATAATAAATCGACGTATCTGTTGTCACTTTATTATCGTACCTCCCTATAGTCTGAACCTTTTCTACTGGTTCACCTTTGGCCACTTTCTTGACTTCGATCATCGTAGGAAAGAATTTTCCCAAAAACTAGAATCACAAAAAGATAATTAAAAAAGGTCATGGTGTTCTATATAAACAACTCATATTTCATTAAAATAGACGCATAATTGTCAACTTTAAATGATGATATTTCATTACATCAGTGTTTCCCTGTATCATTGTTATATATTTTAGAATAAAAACGAATTGTTCATTAACTTAAATTATTTTGATAAATTTATTTAAAATTAATAAAAATTAATAATAAATAATGTTATCCATAATTTATTTAATTATAGTTCGGCTTATGGCCAACAAGATACACGTTATCAAACATATGGACAAGACTATACACAACAGTATGGCGCTCCAGCTGTAGATTATAGTACATCTCAGGCAGATTATACACAACATGCTCAACAAAGCTACGACGAACGAGCATATGCCGGTTACGGTAAGTCTATTTTTATAATTTCCTATTTATTACATTCTATTGCACTTAAGTCGGTCCGTCTATCCTTCGAATTTTTAAAAATTTTCGTCCACTATTAAATAAATGCAACGTAATAAAAAGTAAAATAAAATATATATTTTAATAATTAAAATATTATTATTTAAATAACTAACATGACGTTTTATGCACGACAAAACAAAAATCTTCTTTCTTCATTCAATTAGACACACAAGCGTATCAGCAAAGCTACTCCAACTCTACAGGATACTATTAAGTATGATAAACATAATATTAAAAAAAGAAACAAAAACATAAATAGATTGACATAATATTACAACAACAACTGCAATAACGCTGTGCGTGCCGATGATACAGTTTGCTGCAACCTTGAGTTATGAAAAAATCATTGAGTAATGCCAAAAAAAAGTAATAAAAAAAACCTAAAACATATAGAACAGAAATTATCAACTTTAATAAAATCAACGTGTTGCATGCCTCTTAAAGTTAAAGGTAAAAATATAATTAAAACATAGAATAGAAAAAGTTCTTCTTATGAGAAAACGTTTTTAATTTGTTTAATTTTTTTTCTAATCAAAACTTAGAATTTTTTGTAACACTTTCTTAATTAAGTGATTCAACTTTATATATATTAAGCTAAAAAGTGTTTAAATTATTCTATATTTACTTAAAAACAAACAAGTGACAAAAACTAACTATAACAATAATTAATTAGTCGGACAAAGTAATTGACTCCTGCATATATGTCAAAACATAATTTTTCTTAATTTTTTTTTAAGAATTTTTATTTTTTTTCTATTTAAAAAATTCTATTTTAACTATTTGACGATTTGATTTTTTCTTCTATAAATAACCATTATAAATTTTTTATTTTGTTTTTCTACATTTTCTTTCTTTCTCACTCAATGCAATAAAATTACATAATTTATGTAATTCTTTTTTTTTCTACGTTTGAACAACGCTTTACCAATAAATTAGATTATTGTTTATTTTATTTAAAAAAGAAATCAGCAACAGCAAAATATATTATAAAAATAAAAAACATCAATTTTGTAAATCTAAGATACAAAGATAAAACAATTAATGTGTTTTACTTTTTTATATTAAAGATAAAATAAAATCAGGATACAGAAGGAAATCTTATTTAGGTTATTTTTTCTTTTATAAAATCCTAATTATAGTCAATGTTTAAGTACAAAAAATGTGAAAGAAATTAAATAAAATTGTAAAATAATGTCAAAACAAATTTTTTAAAATTTCAATAAAAAAAAAAAAAAAAATTGCAAAATCTTAGACTATACTTGTTAAATTTCCAACTTAATTCGGTGGTTGTATAAAAACGATCAATTTAGGGATTTTTTTTTAAATAAATATAAAAATTATTTATCTTCAATTTACTTAACCAAGCCTAAAGGGCCATATACGGCTAATAAAAGTAATAATTTAATTTAATATAATTTTTGAATGAAATCGAGTATAGAGTTGCGGATTTCATTACCCTTAAATTAAGCAATGGTTAAAAAAGGTATATATATATATATTTAAAAGTTATAATTTACTATACATTTTTCTGAAATTTGCAATGGGCATAAAAATCAGTGTATTTGAAAACCTTTTCCAAAATACGAAATTAATCTTAAATTTTTAAAATTTATCAAAAATTATTACAATTCGACTTAATGTTTAACTTTTTTTAATTTGTAATATATAAATAAAATTAAACTTTATATCATTTTCGAAAATTTTTTCTTAATTTCAAATTTCTTCAATTAAAAAAAATCTTTTTTTGCTCTTTCAGTTAATAAAACTAAAACGATTTTGATGGTATTTTCTTTTTTTTAATTTCGAACATGGATTTTGTAACTGAAAAAATAAATTTTAGCTAAAAGTACTAGTTACTTTACCCACCGCAAGAAATTAATCGTCAGATATGTTGTCACTTTATTATCTTACCTCACTATAGTCTGAAAATTATTAAAAAGTATTTTTTATTGTCTCAAGATCCAACTGCCATAGAAACAAATATTTTCGAAATATGTATATGAAAAGGTGGATTAAATTCTCAAAGTTTGTACTTAGATATTGACTATTAAAACAATTTTTCTCCCACTATTTCTATCTTCTTATCATTTTTCTTTACCTCATTGACATTTAATAAAAAAAATATTAGCTTAAGTTATTAAAACATTTAAAATACAATAATTGCAATTAAAAATATAAAACAAAACAAAAAATCAAGTTAAAATAACTTTTTATTTTTAAGCATAATATTTCTTAATTTCAGAGAAAAATATAAACAAGTGGAAATATAAAAATTAAAATTATTACAATTATATTCAAAAAATAAATAAAATGCAAACTGATAAAAAATCAAAAAAGAAAAAAAAAAAAACATTACAAGAATTTTATTAACCCCCTTAAAAAACAAAGAAAAATTCCCAAAAAATATTTTATTATTTTTAATTTATTTATATTTTTCATATTTAAAGTTAAAGCAACAAGAAAATTGAAAAAAAAACATTAATTTTTTAACAGAAAAAGCAAACTGTGATATTAAAAAAAACACTACTCATTTGGGACTAAACTGTGATATTTTACAAAAAAAAAAAAAGTAAAACAATATTTTTTTCATAGCCACAATGCTAATGTACTTTAAAAGTACGCACTTTTCTCTTACAAACGTATATACATGGAAATTTAATTATTTTCTCTATTCAACTAAAGGCATAATTATCATTAATAATGAACGTATAAATTAATGAACGAATTTTTAATAAGAGTCGTCACCTTTTTTTTATTAAATATTTATGACTTATTTTTTGTTATAATATATATTAAATATAAAATAATTAAATCAATACAACAAAGTCGAAAAAGGTTTGACTCAAAAAAATAAATACAAAACGTATTTTACCCTGTTCAAAATTATAAATTAAACAAACAAACTTTAATACTTACGTTTGCGAAAAATTAAACAAAACAAACATATTACATAATTAGTGCATAAAGAAAACAAAAATATTTTAAATGAATAATTAACGAAATGCTATAAAATAATTCGGTATCTGATAAAATCAATATCATGCTTATGAAAAACATTTTAAAACAAAAGCTCATGGCAGATTATGTTACAGAATCAATATATTTTTTAGTTTTATTTTATTTTTAAGTTTGTTATAAATTTAATTAAATGATTACTTAAAATCCATGAGCTTAAAAAATGCAATACTAACTAATGTTAACGAGTGTAAAAAAAAATAAAATAATTTAATTGAATTGGATTTCTTGGAAAACTGTTTCTTATTTGCCCCAATTTATTAAGAGAATATTTCGTATTAAAAATTTTTTAGTAAAATCTAAAAAAATTATATTAAATACAGTGACGAGCAAAAGTGTAACAATGGTATATAATGTTTAGAGATGAAGCTTAATATTTTTAATTGTGAATGGGAATTAAAAAAATCTAAAAATCATATTCCTCTGGTCGAACCGTCAAGTATGAAATAGGGGATTGAGAAAAGGCTTACTGAAAAAGTTGTTTCGTTGAGGATGAGGAACATACTTTATGTTACTATCCGGTACTTCAGGAACGCATGCTCAAGTATTTTGTCGAACGTGAGCTTAACGCTCTGCGACCCAATCGGATTTTTGTGCAACCCTAGAAATTTAGCATACATAAACCTCGAATGACGAAACATAATTCCCCAAAGAACTCGTACTTAAAGTTCGTTATAGTATTTAAGAATTATTTCTTTAAAAAGAAAAAAAACTTATATAGTTCGTACTTAAAGTTCGTCCATTGTATTTAATAATTATTTATTTAATTGTATCTTTTTACTTTAGAATCAACCACAAAATAAGAGTTTTTTTGATAAAGAGAATAGATTTTCGATTATAATCTTGTTGTCAGATAGTTGAATAAAGTCGATAAGTAGAAAAAAGACGAAAACTCGAAAAAATCGGAATTAGTCGAAAAATCGGAAATAGTCGAAAAGTCGAAAATAGTCAAAAAGTCGATAGAAGTCGGATATACTTGGAAAAAGTGGAAAAAATTTACTTTATTTAAAGGAATAGTTTCTTAGTTTTTATTTCTATTATTTAAATTATATATTATTTAAATTATTTAAAAATTGAAAAAGTCGAAAAATAATTATTAAAAGATTGAAAAAAGTCGAAAAAATCAACTAGTAGTAAACCTTTATTTTATTTCTTTGTTGAGTTAATTTACCAGAGAAAATCAAGCATTCTTTGAGAAAGTTGAGACGACAAACTTAACATGGTTTAAATTGTACAATAATGTTATTAGAAGGGCAACCCAAAAATATGCAAAATGATATTTTTTCCTTTACAAACTGTTAGTTTTAAGAATTTTGGGCATATATAGAACATCCTTATTTTAGAGAAATTTAAATGGCATATTTTTGCACATTTTATACTTAAGAGCATCATTTTGCATATGTTGCACTAAAGATCATATTTTTTATACTAAATAACATAATTTTGTATATTTTAAATTTGAAAGAAAAATTTTGCATATTTTGTAACCAATAGAATTTTTTATATAATATTCATTAGTGAAATTTTATTTTTTCGGTCAAATACATTTCACTAATAATTTTCATCTTATAAACTGAAAGAAATTTTGTAATTTCCTAATACAATGTATTTATTAGCTTTGAATCTTTTTAAGTGCAAAAATAAAATATTTTTTAGCAATCGCTGATTTTTAGCTGAATAATAGATAATTTAAAATTTAACCAGAAAAAAAAAATATTTTATGAGCATGCTTTTTAATTTTAATTTTAAGGGCAAAAAGTCACCCCTTATTTGAAATTCTAGAAATAAGTTTTCCATAATCCAATTCATATTTTTTTTTCTTTTTTTTAATTAAAGCAAATTTTAAATAATTCTAAAACCTTTAATGACAAATAATTTAAAACAATAAAAAATAATATTAAAAAATCGGCATAAAAGTTGAAATTATATAATATAAATTTAAACAATCACACCATAACAAAAAAGGTTACAATTCAACTCATAAGGAAAAAAAAACATAAATGAACAAAAAACCTCTACAAAAAGTTTATTATATTTTAAACAAATCTTATTTACTGCCAAAGTTTATAAAAAACAAAGACTGAAAAAATACTACTAACAATTTTCTAAATAACAATTAAATGAAAAAACTAGAAGTTATAAGTGGTAAGTGAATTTAAAAGAAAACAAATTTAAACAATTATTTATTTAAATATTTAATAATATAAAATTAAAAAAAAACAAAAAATATTTTTAAGTCAATATTACAAATTAATTAATTCTATTTCAGCTAAACACAAGTCATAATATAAAAACCAAAGTTTAAAAAACAAAACCCCAAATGGATAAAAACTCTTGATTAGTTATAAAAACAAGAGGTTTATATATTATTGATATTTTGTATAAGTTAAATGTAGAATAAATAATTGTATCGAGTTGGGCGTATTTAGTTTTCAGAATAATTGAATCAAGAATTATTACGAGTAGGTTTTGAAAAAAGCACTAGACTCAAACAGTTTTCCGGCAGAAAGTTCAATTTTAAAAGTTAAAATTTTGCAAAACTAAATGTCGCATTCAATAGCTAACAATGTGTTGAATTTTACTCCAAAATTAAGTTTTTTGTATGTCAACAACTAGGTGAGCGCCTCCAAAGTAAAAATTTTTTCAAACATTATTTTATTTTTTTAAACGACTGGAATATCGCATCAAATTTAAATACAGAAGTTATATATATGATAACATTTTTAGTTTATTTTCCCTTATAACTTAAATTATTGATATCTTAAAATATGAATGAATATTTTTTTAACTACAAAATACGTAAATTTTAAGTTTCAAGAAGTAAAAGTTTACAACGCATAGGATGAAGAACACAAATTCAAATGCAGGTTATAGTCAGTATTCCAAGGACTAAAAATATAATAAAATTGTTCTTCCCTGACTTGCCCTGTTTATCAATATTTTTAATTTTCTAATTAAGCTTCATAGAACATATATTTTTTAATGAAATTTGTATATATATTTCTGTATAAAATTGTTTCTAAACTTAATTGTTCAACATCGGATTTGAATTGTAAATTACACCATGCGACAAATTTTTGGGTTATCAAATATTGCCCCAATGATTCCAACGCGAAATGAAAGTATACCATCAGAATAATTAAATCTCCAAAGGGTTTTTAACGTTATTTTGAGTTCCATTTTATGGACTCTTAAACTTCGTAAAAAATTTAAATTAGTAAATTTTACTGTTTATGGGTATTTATTGTTTTATAAAGTACATAGCTTTCCTTAGATTTTATGTAAGAATTTTATTACATAAAACATCCCTTTTTACGCACACTTTTTCTTAACATGATTGTACGCAATATGTGAGTAGTCGCATTATTCAACCCATTTATCTTATATTTTGCACATATATATCGTGCACCCTCCGAAAGGAATTTTAAGATGTAAAATTAATTAAAAAAAAACTACTCCCGCTTGTGTAAATAATTATTTTTTCGAAAATTCAAATTTATAAAATATAGCACATATATATATCAGATACATCAAGAAAGTTGGATGTCGCGATCAGTTTTTAGCCGACTTTCAGTAAAAATCAATTTTAATACCTTCTTGATGCTACTAAGACATTTCACATAAAATCCGTTTTTTTACTAAGAAGTAAAGCAGACATTTCTTAATAAGGGTTCAGTACTTTATTTATGTGTGCCAAGTTTCATTTTAATCGGTTCAGTAGTTTAGACATAAGGTCAAGTCAAATAAAGTAAACAACATTATGACAAAAATGGGCCTAAAAAGTTGTGGCGCCCAGAAAAAATCTAGTATAATAATGCAAGTAGTTTATAAAACAACAACAACATAGAATAAAATTTTAATTTAATAATTTAAATGATGAAAAGAGGCTCCGAGAAATTCGATCTTCAAGAGGTCATAAAACCAAAATTCGAACTAACTTTGAAAAACCCTTTGGAGTTTTGCTAGACTACTGGAATTATTGATGTACTGTGCTATTTAGTAATATAACAAAAGCAACTAAAACACTAATAAAAATGATCATCGAAATTTTTATAATTAAAACTTTTAAAAATTGCAAATTTTTATAAGATTTTTATATAGTGGAACGAGGTATAATTTACAGACAAATTTGATCTCGATACTAGCATCAGCATAAAATATATGCACGTGTAATTTTTCAAAAACGATTTTCAATGGGGAGCCTAATTTGGACGCTAATGTGAGGCGATAGTCACAAAATTAGGTATCACAATTTTCAGTAAATTATCAGTAAATTTTCTGTAAAAACGTATCTCGGCAAAACTTTTTTATCACGATTTCGATAAAATGATGTACTGTGACTGAAGTGAAACAAAAACGCAAGATATTTTTTTTTTTTTTTTAGTTATTTCAATGTGACTACTTTTCACTATAATTTTAATTTCGAATATTATTAAAAAGAGGAAATATAAAAATATGATGACGTTTTTAGAAAGGCTGCCAGAAAAATCATCCAAATGGAAAATTACCCAAACGAAATGAAAAATCGCCCAAAAATAAAAAATTATAATTTTTTCCAAAAATGTGAAAAAATATTTACGAAAATCACCCTCATCCAATGTCCATTATGACACTTTCTGGTATGAAAATTGAATACATTACATGATAAAATTTCTGGAAAAAAATCAGTCATATTCAGAATGAAAACAGTTTTAACTTTGGCCTGAGTAGGATTCTGGTCTGTATTAAAACGGTTTCCTAGACAGCCGCAGGAGTTTTCAAATCTGGTGCATTTCAAACCCCAGCTTCGCTAAATCAAACTTGTCTGAATATGATTACTTTTACCCAGCAAAAACTTTTTGGTTCTCGGTAATGGCAACTAATTATTAAAGTAGTTTCTTGGTAATTAGGCATCATTATTATTTGCCTACTCTATATTACATAAAAAAATACTCAATAGCACAGTTGTTGGTTCAACTCCATTCTGATGCTGTTAGTTTTTTTTTAACAAAATGCTAAAATGTCAAAAAAGTTATTTTATATCAAAAAATTTTTTGTCACTTAGAAAAGTAAGTGAGAGATGATGTACTGAGTAAGACTTTAGTCATTAAAAACGAATGATTAATTTGTGCCCAAGTTCAAATTTCATTGACGGCAAAATATTTTTTTCTATTTTTAGTTTTGAGTCTAAAAATACCTACATGAATTTGTGGACAACTTGAATAAAAATAACTAGTTATTCAGGCAAAAAAATAAATAGTTTATTTTTGTTTCCAATTATACCTGCTAGCTTACCAATAACCAAAGGTTTTGCTGGGTAACATTACTTTTTATGGATAAAAAATAAAAATAAACGCAAAATATTAAAAATTATAACCTAAAAATGACGAAAATCCGCCGCAAAATTTTGGGTTATTTTTCATAGAAATATGACCCAAGTTTGTATCGAAATTTTTTGAGCGATTTTTCTATATTTGCTTTAGGTAATTTTGCTGGCAGTCCTTTAGAAATCTGAAAATGCATCACTTTTTAAACAAGGCACCAATTTTCAAAAAGTACAGTTCATCAAAATAGTACTTAAAAGAATTAAATTAAACTCGTTTTTATTTTTCTTTCAAAGAACTAAAATTTCTCCAAATAATTTTCTGTTTTTTAAAAAGAACATTTAAGTATCTTCTTCAGAAAAAAGTACTTTCAATACAAAAACATCAATCAATTGCAACCTCTTGTTAAAGAACTAATTAAATGGATAAATATTTTACAAAATAGATTTATATAATTTTGATTTTTTATATTTGTTTATTATTTTTAATTATATTATTTTTTTGTAATTTTAATTTTGTTTAAAAAATTTTAATTTAAATTATTTTGAAATGTCGCTTTATGAAATTTAAAAGCAAATAACGAATAGTAAAAGTTATAAAGAAAAATGATTTTCTAAATATATGAGTTAAACAGGAAGAAGTTAAATAAAATTAATAAGGAAAAAAGTAAAGGAAGTCCCCAAATAATAAAAGAAAAAAACATCCAAAAACTTATTAGGACAGTTTAAAAATTTTATAAAATTTAATTAAAGAAAGAAAAAAATTATTTAATAAACCACATTGGTTCAATATTTATTTTGTATAAATTTATATTTTGAAAAATATTTTTTAATTTTATAAACCATATTGGTAATTTTAGTTAAAGAAAATTATAATAAATAAAAATTTTCGTCCTGCAATTTATTATTTTTTAAGAAAATATTAATTAATTTATAGAAACCAACACGAAATAAAAAAATCTTATCAAAAATGATAAAAGAAAATTATAAAAGTATTTTTATAAATTAAATAAAAAGATATAAGATTCAGAAAATTTAAGAAAAAAACATAATTTATTAAAGAACTCAGTATAACTGAGTAAAAACCAAAGAATCCCAAATAAAAACAAATTTAAAAAATTTTCAAATTTCAAAAATTTTAAATAAATATAATATTTAAACCAACAACTAGTTTCAAGAACGAATAGGTGTAATTTGTTGTTGTCTAAATAGCAAGTAATAAAAAGAAAAGTATTATATTCAAATAAATTAATTCAAAGCATTTTTAAAATTTTTTTTTTTAAAAATTATGAAACAAATTCCAAGCAAGCAATTTTTTTATTAAAAACCACTCTGAAGCTAACATTTTAGTTCCCTTTTAAATAGGGAACAAGAAAAAAAAAAATTACAAAAGAAAGCTAAAAAAAAACACAAAATTATTTTCCTTTTTTTTATAAATTTATTGCTTTTAATTTTGTTTTTTATTTATATAATTTTTTTATTTTATTTCTTTTACTTTGTTAATACATTTTTGTTTTAAAATTGAAATAAATCAATAAACTTGCCTATATAACATATCTCTATTCGTTTTAATAAAGCTTTAATAAAATAAATTAAAAAGTTTTTTATTTTGTGATCGTGTTGAAAACATTTTTTTTTTTTTTTTTTATTAAAAACGTGTTAAAGCAAAATGAAATAAAAATTTTAAAATTAAATAAAGTAATGAGGTAAGTACTAATGATGTAAAATTTTTTCATAATAAAATTGTTAATATATATATATATATATACATGAACACAACAAACCAACCTTCAATATAACATGCAATATTAATCTTAACTCATTAATATTCGATCGTAATTGTTTGAGTACATCTGAACTATCGTCTGTTATTTTTAAAGTTTAAAGAGTTGCAGTTTTTCTTTTCTTATTTAAATAAATGTCAAAAAGCAAAACATGTTATTTGACAATTTTTTAAGGTTTGGATTTTCTCAATGTTCGTTTTGAATTTTTGGTAATATTATGCTCTATTTGAAAAATATAAGATATATTAATGTGTCCTCACTTATTTTTGCAAAAAAAAAAAAAAAAAAATTCGTCCTGGAAAATCTCATGATACTGCTTCGAATTAACTATACTCCCAACAAAGAAAGCCTAACATATATGTATTTTAAAGAATTTTAATTTTTATACATCAAGTATAAATAATAGTAAAACAAAGATTTTTACACAAATATCTTCCCTGGATATTACCTTGGACATTAATCTGTTAGCAAGAATTCAATATGACATTAAATAATTTTAATTCTAAAGCTATGTATATATACCAATTCTTTTGAGTTACAGGAAGATAAATCCGAAGATTAATACCTATATCATGTACTTATTTTTGAAATACATATATGTATATGTAGTTATGTAAAAATATTTATCAAAAAATTATATCTATAAAGAGAAAGCAGAAATACTTTTTAAAAGCAAAAATTATTATTTTGAATGACCACAATTCTTTTGTTGAGTGGGAATTTTTTTTGGGAAATTGTTTTAAAATTTTGGGTTTGGTCAAAAAAGGTGTCTGGCAGCCCTTAAAGGGCTATCTACCATAACTCCGCGAATAATGGGCTTAACAAATTTATTTTATGTGTTTGAGGTTTAGTAGACGTATTATTAATCAATCGGACTGCAAAATGCTGATATTTTTTATTTTTATTAATTATGGATTTATTTCAATTTTGAGTTTACATGAAATATAGAACTAATCCGGCGGTTGATATTTTTTATTTTTATAAATTATGGATTTATTTCAGTACTGGGTTCTGTGTGAGTTTTTATGCTCTCCTGAAAAATTAGGTTTTTGCAGATAGCCCTATTTGAACATAAGTCCTCAATACAGTTTTTAACAAATTACTTATTAGTTAATTTTTTTTCATGAGATGTCTTTGGATTTATCAAAATTGCTTTTAATACATCTCAATTCATGGTATTTACGTATATATTTTCATTAATGTGTATGTTAACATTAACTATTTTTTCGTATTTCATTAACATATATAAAACATAACATATATTTTTCATAAAAACTTTTACTGCTGTTAATTTTAAATATCTTTCTTGATTACAATATCTTCTAGAGACATGTCAGATTTATCAGCAGATCGAATTCTTGAAATCCGGGTGTTTGTCCGCATCTATAAAATGAAATTTTATTTTTTTTAACTTCTTTTTCTGAAATTACTAGAAAATTTTGATTGAGTAAATATTGACAAAAGTATTAGATTTCATTTTAATAAAAAAGCTTAATAAATAATGAGATGAAACTTGGTTCAGAAAAAGAAAGTCACAAGATTGAATTCCAAGCCCAAAAAGTAGAGAAGCTCCTAAGAGCTACGACAAACATGTTCGGTAGCGTAATGGCACGTTGTGTTCATTTCTTCAAAATCAAATATGACCCATTTGAAAGCTATGCCTAAACTTTATCCAATCAAAGCTAAAAAAAAATAACAAATAACAAAAAAAAGCTGAGAAGAACTCTGAGGCAAAGAATGATCAGAAATCTTCAATAATAATAAAAAATAAAAATATTTTCAATATTTTGTATTAGTTTAGAAAACATAGGTTATTGCAGACTTTTTTCATGTTGCATGGTTAAAATTTTGTATACAGAATAATCTAGCAAATGATCCGGAATAGTATCGAACTAAAAACAATAAAAATGTACAAAACAATTTGTCGTATGACAAGTTTACTTAAAATGTGAAAAGATATGTGATTGTATAAACTGCAATAATCAAAAAGAAAAAAAAAAAACGACACTCGTGACATGCAACAGTGTTTTTAACATTTTCTGGTCAGATTTAGAATTTTCTCGTTACAGTAGAGACACTCAGAATTGGGAATGTTATGTATTATTATGTAATAGTTATTTAAACTACCCAGAATTTTGAAAATTGAATCCAAGTTAAAGCACTTCAGTGCTCAATTTTATTATTATTTAATTATTAATTTAAAATTCTTATAGCGAGATACCGCTAAAAATTTCGTAAAAGTACTTTAAAATTTTTTCAAAAGTCATACCTAAAAAATTAAAAATAATCTAGTTAGCAATTTATTTTTATATAAAATGATATATCAGAAAAATCGAGAAAAAATGCTACAAGTAGTTTATTTAGTTTTATTATTATTTTTTTTTTTTTTTTCATATACATATTCAGTATATTTTATTTTTTAATCTATAAAAAAGGCGTTCGACTAGAAGCTTGATACTTATGTAGAAAGTTTTTCTTGCAGAAGTAATTCGTTGAAATTCTAATGCTAAAAATGTTAAAATTTATAAAAATAGTTTATGATTTTTTAACTAAATCTACTTTTAAATCAAAATTTTAATTTTAACTATGGATATTGTTTTGAAATATCGTTTGAAACTTTATGAATAATGCAAGTTTACAAATTCCTGTCAACTTTTGGGCTTGAACAGATGACAATTAATTTTATGTAATCTAATTTGGGCCGCTAATTCAAATATTGTATTCGAAAACTGATGACAATATAATGATAGCCTAGTTATGAGTGTCGTTCTTGTACAAAAGATATCGTACATCATATTTTTTCTGTGCTTAGTTATTTATCCGTTTTATACAATTTTAAAAATTTTGCCATCAATTTCTTACTGTATATTTATGTATGTTTTGGGCTTTTACAGCATATTTGTCATATTTTCATTTAGCAAGTTAAATGGCATATTTTTGTATATTTTATTCTTAAGTGCACTATTTTGTATATTTTACACTCAAATTTAAAATTTTGCATATTTTGCATTCTAGATGACATACATATATTTTAATATATCAGTTAGATATTTTTACTGTTAAATACGTTTTTCAATCCAATTTCCCAATTTTTTTCATTATATAAGTGGATAATAATTTTACAATTTGCTGATATAATGAATATTTTTAGTTTCAAAAACATATTTTTCAACAATAAAGTATTTTTTGGGATGAAATGTAGATCATTTTTAAAATTTAACCAGAAAAAATAATATTTTAAGACCATATTTATAAATTTTAAAGCATATTTTGCGATTTTAAGAATATTTTTAATGTGCCTAAAACACAACTAAGAGCATATTTTTGGTTGCCCTGCTGATCACCAATCACCATATACGAAAAATATTTCGTAACATATGAAATAAATCGCAAATCGCTGAAATATTTTTATTTGTGCTACATTTAGATGTCAAACGTTAATTACCTTTAAAATCAGTGTTGCCAGTTTAGCCTTTTTAAGGCTAAATCTAGCCTTTTTAAGGCTAAATCTAGCCTTTTTATTTTGCCTTGAGCCACAAAATTTTCGTTTTAGCTTTTAGGTTTTTTCTAGCCTTTTTTTATTTTTTTGATAGATTGCCTTAGGCAAAAATTTTTTCATTTCAACAAAGAAGAAAACAATTTCTTATATACTTTTACTAATTTTATTTTTGCAGAATCATCCATTTACGCATTTTTGTGTATCAATTCGCACAAAAAGTCTAAATTTTCTACTGCGGCGCTTCATTCTCCAAATAAAATATAACTTAACTCATTTTATGGACTTACTCAATAAATAAATTTTTTTTTAAATAAATTGCGGAATTTTATTTATCTAGTTTTACAAAAAAAAAAAAAAAAAAAAAATAAGTTTCACAGATAGGCTTCACTTAAAAACAGATTTCCCTTCAATTTATCTTAAAGACAAAACAATTTTTTTGAAGATTTTTTTTTAATTGCGTCGTATGAACCTGAATCGTATGTTCGTTCAAATAGATTTAATTCTATTTTTTACAAAAAGAACGACTGTATTTGTCAATGAAAAACAAAAATAAGGAAAAACTAAGATATTTTTTAAATTAAATTTTTTATTATTTAAAAAAAAGAAAAAAAATTCAAATAAAATAAATAAAGAAAATTTAACAGTTTTTCCAATATTTATTTCAAACAAAAAGGTACGTCTACGTCGCAATTGCGGGTAAAATGAACGCAAATCAACAAATACAGTCGTAGTACATTGTTACGACTCAATTGTGTTTCTAGCATAAAGCGATTTTTAAAATAAAAAATTTAGTTTTTTTTACTAGGAATTCGAGTTTTCACTCAATATTTTTTTTTACAAAAATGTGGAAAAACTTTGTGTTCGATTAATACCACCTTGATGTTTTAGAATACATTTTTACGACCCATATTTGCTCCTCTCGACACTTCTTCAAAACTTATGATAAAAAATGAATCTTTAAAGTTCATAGCAGGCTTATCAGACCCTAAGAATGATATGAAGTATTTTTGAGTCATAATTATTTTCTGACTTTTTTAAGACGTTATGAAGCTAAGTATCTCCTTCACCCAATTCCCTGTGGGGCAGAATCAAAATTTTTTGGAAATAAATATGTAACTTCCAATCGGCTGGTTGGATTTACATAAAATTTCACATAGACGCAGCAGATTGTACAATTTTAAGTTTGGAAGTAGTTTAAGAACGGAGGAGGAGAGGAGGGCTCAAAGTAGGATACCTCTAACAGAAAATTTTTAACCGCTTCCCAAATGTTTGTTATTTACATTTTCTTAACCCTCTCGATAAGACCCTTACTTGCTAAATTATGTGCCCAAAGTTTTTTCAGTTTGCGATTGTAATTTTAGCATGTAGTCTGATTAAAAAATTTTACACTTACGGATACTCCAGCATGGAATAGAAAGCGATACCTCGACAATATATACAACAAAACATAACTACATATCTTTAGACAATTGGTGCTACAATTGTCCTTACAATTTCACTATATCGTTCTGAAATATAGCGAATACTAAAAATTATTTAATCGAACATAAGATGCACTAAAACTTTAAAACGAATGATTTTACATAAAAATTTACTTTAGAAGAATTGTGGGAAATTTTGTAGCATATAAAGACGAAGCTAAATATATACCAAAATTCGCTTCCCTCCATCAAATTCCAAGGTTTAGTAATTTTTTTCATCATCTGGATTACACTGGTCGGTAAAAAAAACTTTTTTCCTCCTTTGAACAAAAATACTAAGCTAGATGAAATTTGACGTGCTGAGCACGAATTTGCTTACAGTTTTTTCCTATCAGGTCTTGATTTTTTTGTATGGGAGTATCGAATATTTCCTCTTTTTCGGGTGGTCACATTAGAATAACTCGAAAACGGTTTGTCCAATTTAAGTAAATAAAACCCTAAAAGATGCTAAATAAAATTATCTAAAAGTTACCTTAACATTATTTTTTCGCTTAATACTCGTAGTTTCGGAGTTATTCAGAAATTAGTGACAAAAAAATAAAATGAATTTCTCATCTAGACTTGCTCTTTAAAAGTTATTAAAAAGTTAAAAAATGCAGTTTTAATCAAAAAGACAGAGATAGAAATATTATGAGAAAATAAGCCATGAAAATTGAAGAAAATCCACAGAATTTTTGGGGTAAATTGGGCGCTTAATTCAGGGAAAAGTGATATCAATATTTTAATGTTTACATTTTGTTTTTATATTGATGAATAAGTAAAAAATGCATTTTTGGAATTTTAAGATTTTTTTTGAGAGAATTCTGTCAGTCTGTTTGTTATTCTTTGCAATTTTCAAGTTCAAAATCGTTTATTTTTGGACTCAATAAAGATGTCGACTTCAAACTTCCTTTATTCGATAGATAATTTTGATCTTTAACTAATTGCAATGAAAAAATTTGACCAAGATCTTGCAAAATTGAGATAAATGAATATATGAGATAAATAGTACAAGCAAGGATGTTTTTCAAAGGCTTTATCAAAAGATGTAAGATGATACAAAAAAACAAAAACAACAATTTGGCTCGTGATTAAATATATTTTATGTCAGGTACTCTACTTTGAGCCTCCATAGCTCCGCTCCTGAGATGTATGTAGGGTCCTCCTTCGAAACTTATTATTTTACGCTTCTCTGCTACGTCTATGTGAAATTTTATGATTTGTTTCCAAAAATTTTCGATTCTACCCCACTATGTAACGTTTGATAAATGTTATATTAGACCTGTGGCCAATTGTGGACTGATAATTTTGCTAAGTGTAAAATAAAATATACGAATATAGAATATTTCATTAATACTAACATTTATATGAAATTTATGCACTTTGGGGTGATTCCTGAAAGTGGGCTTATATGGGAGCTATGGTAAATTATGGAGCGATCCTCATAAAATTTGACACTTTAATGTGTCGAATATTAACTTGAAACTAACATTTGTATGTGATTTATGCTCGTTAAAGTGATTTTCGGAAGAAGGGTTTATATGGGAGCTATGGTCAGTTATGGACCGATCTTTAAGAAATTTGGCACAAAGATTGAAATCTATACAAAACTTCATTACACCGAATTTCATTAAAATATTCCTATATTTAAGGCATTTATAATCGTTAAACCCCTATTCTAGGAGCATATTTGTATGGGGGCTAGTTGAAATAATGGACCGATCGTAATAAATTTGAATAGGCTTTGTCATCGTGCAAAAATAATTATTAGTGCCAAATTTCATCAAGATATCGACCTGTACTTTTTCAATAATGTTTACATGGAGAGGCAGCCAGTCAGCTAGCCGACGGACGGTCGTCGTTAAATCAGCTCAGAAAATGATTCCGTGTTGAACAGTCCGAAGATTTTTTCTGCGCGTTACAAAGATCTGCACAAACGCATAATAGTCCAACAATCTACGGTAGTGTATGGCAGGGACTCCCACCTCTTTATTCTTCACGGACCCTTTTAGAAGATTTGTTTTTTCATGGACCTCTTGGCATATTTTGGTTTTTAGTATAGTACAAATGAAAAATAGTTAAAACTCAAAAGGTATTTATTTCAAATAAAATTGCGTTACCAAAATTAATTTATTTCTTAAATATAAAAACTATGAATCTTTTAAAGCTCAAAAAAATTAAAAAATATTAAATGTAATATGTTTTTATTTTTACCAACTTTTTAATATTGGGATAAATTTCTAACAAAGCACATCTTACTTCATTTTCCAAATAAAAATTTTAATTTTATGATTTGTAGGGCAGAAAATTAGTTTCGCATAAATAGATACAGACTTGAGCAAAGTTTTAACACTTTATTACCAACCTTCGTGTAAACTTTTTAATATTTTAACCAAAAATATTAAACCAACATTCAAAGTGAGCTTTGGCACACGTTCTATTGCTTATTGTTGAAAATTATGGGTATGTCATCAATAGCAATGTTGAATAGATTACGAAGTAAACTGATTTGGCAAGAATTGGTTTTAATATCGGGATAATATTGGGAAAATTCATCGTGAAGTGAATCCAAGTGTATTATACTTTTTATATGTATGTTCTTTTTGAACATTAGATGAATCCAAGATATCATAGCAGTGGAAATGAGGAATATTTTGGTAGAGATTGTTTAAAGCCTCGAAATATTTAGAGATATAATCAAAGTAATATATAAAAATTGTTTTCTGTAAATTTCTTAGATCTTCAAATTTGTGTCTATTTCTGTCTTTAATTCGTATAATCTCTTCAGCCTATTACCCTTCCAAATCCAACGAACATCGGTATGAAGTGGTATTTCTTATGTTCTGCATTTAAATTGACACACAGCGCTTTAATAATTCTATTTCTTAATGCACTTTTAAATATATCAGGTAAGGTTTTCGTAGCAAGTACTTGTCGGTGGATTACACCGTGAGATTTAAGTGATTTAAAAACCCTGTACCTATCATAGATGCACCTACATCTTTACACCTTTAGTAAACAATAATTTTTCATTTGTTTCGTTTTCCACAATAAATCTGTAGTAAAATAAAAGTTGGCTTAAATTAGAAACATCAGTCATTTTATCAATTCGGCCATGAATTATTATTTTTTCTGATGGATTCTCATGACTTTTTCTTTTGTGGGCTTATCTAACATTATATCCCCAACGACAGCAAAACGAGGCTTAATTAATAGTTCACAAATTGTGTGTGGCTTCTCTCCTTTTCCTATTAGCATCGATATATATTAAGAAGCTTCAATAGATTTTTCCCTATCCAAATGAAAAGCACGTATTGAATCCAACTTTGGCTTAGTTATATATGTATGCCAAAAAATACAAAAAAATATAACATGTACAATAATTCCATACAGATTCACCACATGGGAAGACTTGGTGTTTTTTTTTTTTTTTTTTTTTTTTTTTGTATGGAAGCAACATGAGTTTTTTCAAAACAAATGTTAATTTCTAAAATCGAGCAATGTAAGTATGTGCAAGATGTTTTTTTTTCAGAATATTAAAAAATACCTATAACATTTTAAGTTCCATTCCATCAAAGTTCAAAATTAGTGTATTTTAGGAGAATTAAAAAAATAATAATAAAAATATTTCAAAAAATAAAATAAAATTTACAAATACTTGAGGAAATTGATGGTTCTATTTTAAAATTTTGTTTTCAGAAACTTTTTATTTAAAAAAAGTACAACTAAAGTTGATGAAATTTGTTCTTTTTTCCCTAAATTCCTAATTGTTCAATTTCACAGATCAGAACAAAAAAAAAAAAAAAAAAAAACGCATTATAGACCAATGATTTTTTTATTGCTACTGATACATAATTTTGACTATTTTATTCAGTAACCCTTTTTTAACGAAAAGTTAATTTTCAAATTTCAATTAACCGCCCCTTTTTATCCCAGCGAGGAATGTTGCAAAATTATCATAATAATAAATCTTCCGGCAGCGTTACCATTGAGACTTTTTAAAAAGTGTACAAAAAAAGGGAATTTTAAAAAATAAATAACTAAAAAAATTCCCAAGATTTGTTTATTTGATAAAAACAAAAAATATTTAGGGGATTAACATAATGTTATAAAATTATATGCCCATTAATAATAGCATGAAAAAATACGAATGTTGTGAACAACTCCTCATAATTTAGTGTGCTATTTTGAATTTAAATCTTCCAAAAATCAGTAAAAAAAAAGTACATTTTAGATGTTGTGATGGCTGACTCAAGTAAATAAACCACATTTTTTTATTTGTTTTTGTATAAAATCATCTCTGCTGATTAAACATAGCATACAAAGTTCTATTATTTTAGGACACTTTTTGTTTGAAAATCAACAATAATATTTTTAAACTCATGAAACATTTTAGAACATTATGACAATATGACATGATAGCACACCTTCTGAATCATCCAATTGTATTTTAAGAAAAACTACTAAATTTAATTTTATTAATAACAAAATAATTTACAATAATTTTTATTATTGCAAAAATGAAGATTTATTAATAAAAATATTTAACATAAAGTTCTCTTTTTATTAATTAAACTTCTGTACTTTTTTACGATGCCTTGAAAGCATGGATTCACAAATGTTAACTATAAGACTGTTGGACAATTTTTTTTCATTAGTGATAATTTAGAAAAAAGAAGTTCCACTATGAGTCAAAGTAAAAATATAAATTAGTATATAAATATTCGTCAAATCTATTTTTCAATTTCCTAATCCAGTTCAAAAAGATTCGGCATTTGATGTATTAAGCAGTTGTTCATAAACTTTATCATTAGCTTTAGTTTTTAACAGTTTCAGTTCATTTATATATTTTGGGGGATGGTTTTTTATATCACTATATTGTGAAACAATCTCACAATAATTAATTGTTTCGTTGGAGTTAATATATAATGGGTCGAGATATATCAAACATTCTCGTCATTTAGCAAATAGTGTTAAAAAGTCGCCATTTATGTGCATTTTAAATAAGAGGCCAAAAAAGTGGTCATGTGGTTGAAAAGGGGCAATTGGCGACTATAGTCGCCAAAAGGTAACACTGTCTTCCGGAAATCGTCATAAAGAATTTATCAATGACAGTGAGTGACTGCATTTTTCAACTTTTCTAAATTCATTTTATAAAGATGACCAAACACCGGCTTTATAACGTATTTCTTTTAAAATTTAATTTCTTATAAAATAAAATTCCAAATTTCCATAAATAATAATAAAAAATACTCTCTATTTTCTTCTTACTATATTTTATTATAAATGTTTGCCGTTCGGTATATACTACAAGATTTAATCTCGTACTCAGTGTTGCCATTTTGTTTTTTTTTCATTTTGGTTATTACTATTATTATTATTATTATTATTATTATTATTATTATTATTGTTGTTATTATTATTATTATTGTTGTTGTTATTATTATTATTATTATTATAAATGTTATGTTATTCTGTTAATCTTGCCAACAATAAAAAGCAATACAAATTCATCATACATTTAAAAACTAAAGGTTCCTATAATTTCTCATTCCAATTTTAAATGAAAGTGAAGAAAGTAATTTAAATCCATAGAAAATATAAAGTTTTTCTAATATTTAACCAAAAAGTGAAATGGATTGGGAAATTTATGTGAGAAAGTTCTAACGATGTAACAAACAACTTAAATACTTGTAAAAAAGAAATGTATATTCGGTGAAGACCGAATATAAGATATCCTACACTATTGTTTATGTGCCTTAAAGTAATACATATTTGAGATAGAGAGAGAGCATTATACGGTTAATCTTATTTGAGCCAAATTTTATTAACATACTAACGTTTACGTGGAATTTAAGTAGTTTTAACTGATTTTAGGCAGAGGACCCCGTATAGAAGCCACAATTAATTTTAAAGCAATCCTCTTGAAACTGAATGCCATATTTTATATAAGTACATACAAAATTTTTTATATAATGTTTTAGGATTAAAAATATTTTATTTGTGCAGAACTCTGTAGAAATACGCTATGGTCAAATATGGACCGATTTTCATAAAATTTGGACAAAGATTAACACTTATACGAAACTTCCTTACGCCGAATTTCATTAAAATATTGCTATATTTAAGGCAATTATGATCGTTAAACACATATTCCGGGAGGACATTTGTATGGGGGCTAGGTGAAATAATGGACCGATCATAACCAATTTCAATAGGCTTCGTCCTTGTATCATGGAAGTCATACTTGCCAAATTTCATTGAATTATCTTCAAAATTGCGACCTGCACTTTGGGCACAAGGTTTACATGGACAGCCAGCCAGCCAGACGGACGGACGTCTTTAGATCGACTCAAAAAATGATTGTGAGTCAATTGGTATACTTTAAGGTGGGTGTTGGATGATTTTTTCTCTGCGTTACAAACATCAGCACAAACGCATAATACCCCAACCACCTATGGTGGTGTGAGGTATAATAACTATAATAAAGTGGATTGATTCTAATTTTCACAAGTATTGAACAAATTTATTTTTGTAAACTTTTTAATGAAGCAGTGCCTATGGACTTATTAGAAAACGCTTTGATTGCCACTGATAAATGTTAAGTTATGACATTTCACTTGTAAAATTTAACACCAATTTTGGATCACTTCCTCCTATGACAACCACGTGTTAAATTCATTGATGTTTCACCAAAATTGGAACTAGTTCGATTTCATTAGCATTAGTGAATTTGCTAATGAATATTATGCTCTTTTTTTTTGCTGAACGATTATATATATTTAAGATATTTGAGCTTAAAAATATTACTCGAAAGAAAATTTTTTTAAGGACTAAGTGAAATAATAAACCAATATCGACTAGTTGAAGTGACTCTAAGTCGATCGGTATACTTTAGGGAATTCCCCAATATGATGCTGTACCTTATTTAGTTATTAAAACTGTTCAAGACAACATAATTTAATAACAATAAAAATTTAAAAAGGTACCACATTATTTTACAAATAACTGCAATAAAAACATTCTATCAGTACCGAAGTATTTTCAATTGGAACACAATTTTTAAATTAACTATTAAAATTTAATATATGTGAGTGAGTGCTTTGGTGCATGAACGATTGATATTGAATCTTTTTGCCAAATCTCCCAATTAAATATCTTTTACTTTAAATCTTTAACGCTTCTAAAAAATGGAATTCATATTACTAAATGATATTGGCTAAGTTCCTATGAAAAATAGCTCTTGTTTGCATTCTTTTTCTGTAAACTCATAATTGTAAAAGTCAACCTTATTATCTATTACTGCTTGACCCAGTTGTTTTGCAATTCTAAATTTATTATAATCTGATTTGCTTTCGACATCATATCATGAGGACGTGAGGATAATTAAATTTTTATTATTAAATTTTATATCCCGACCACCTATAAAATTGGATCAGTGATCACATTATGATAAATATTGTTCTAAGCTATTAAATTTTAAATACTTTTTTATCCTAAAGACTAACTAAATTTTATTATTAATATGCAAAATATTTAAACCCTGAATACATATATTAAGATTATATTAATTTTTATATAATATTATTAATTTATTGGTTATTTGTTTCCCAATTCGGTTATTTTCTCCAAAATTTTTATTAGAAAAAAATTTTAGGCGTACAACACTGTTCGTACTTAAAAATACAAATGGCGAATTATATAAAATTTTAAATTAATTAATATAATTTTCAATTGGCGTTAAATCTATAAATGAAAAACTGGCTCTTAAAGTTTTTTAATCAAAATGCTTTATTTGCGTGTTTTAACAAATTTATTATTGTAACTTGTGTTTTTTGTTAATTTTTCAATACTAATAAATAAATACATTATTATAAAAACTACATTTAAATTAATTTAATAATAACGAATAGAAAAAGTATGTATGTACCGCTCTGCCCCATATAAAATAATTTACATAATATGTAATTTCTATATTATTATTATTATTTTTTGTAATATTGTGACACATATATGGATTAAATACTATAGGTATATAATAATTAAATGATTTTAATTTCTTTTATTTTACAATAATTTATTAAATTTATATACATTATTCATTTAAAGTCAAAATACAATACAAACAACTTAAATATTTGTTGTTGCTTCAATTTATTAATTTCTTGTAATATTTTATTCAGTGTATTGTATGATGATTATTAATATGTTTGTATGTAAGTAGAGTTGGGTTAAAAAAGTGTCACTACAAAGGTTTAATTTTTTTCTTTTTTGTCGTCTAAAGGTGGTTTTGTGGGTTGGTGATTTTGGTGGTGTTATATTGTAATATTACAAAGAGATCAACTTAAGTATTTATACAAGTTTTTATATATTTCTTATAAAATAATTGATTTTTTTGTCTAGTTTTTTCTTTTTTTTTAATTATAAACAAATTATAAGGTCCAATTTTAATAAATGTGGTGCTGTGGTTAGTTATTTCCATTAGCCAATAGGGTGATTGAATTGCGGAGATTTAAAGGGTCTGTTGTCTAAGCAGTTTAAGGGAAGAATTGAGAGCTTAACGCCTTTTACCGAAACGTAAGAAAACGTGATCAACATCAGTACGTTTACCATAGTTGTTAATGAGTTCATCGGATTTAGAGACCAAAGCTAAAAATCGGAGTAAGAAAACATTTTAAATTAAAAAAAAATTTAAATGATTAATTGTTTAAAACTTACTGGCTGCCTCATTGTTAATGTAGGATTTCAAAGCTGTAGACAATTCATCTGTATTTTCCAAAGCCATGCAAACACTTTTAATATGAGTTGGCATTTCCTCAATAATGCCACGTTGACACAAGGGAGCATTAGGAGCACCATAGCATGATGTCAAGACGGCAGAGAAAATGAGAGCGCAGGCAACAACGGACGCAATTTGATTGGACATCCTGTTTAAAAAATAAATTAAAAACGAAATAGAAAAAAAGAAAATGTGGTAAATTTGATTATTATATTGTAACTATGCATATGATTAATAGAATGTATTATATTTTTATTGTTTCCTTTTTTATTTGTTTACTTTGCGATGCACAAGGATATCAAAATGCGTTATTTTTATCATTTTTTATTTTCTCTCCTCTATCATGAGGGATTTCGAACAATTGGAAAGTTATACGTGTTTTCTTTTGTAACTGTAATAGGGAAAACATCAAAATCAAAGTAATTTGATTCATGATTTAAAACAAAGATGAGAAAAAAGTGAAGAATGTATTTTGTTAGAAGTAAAAGAATGTAATCATTCATTATTAGAGATTTTAAATTCAAGGATATTTTTCCAAATCATGTACATGAAGCCAAGTTGAATTGAGGATTTTCAAACTAATTTAAAAATTCTAATGTATTGCAAAGATAATTAAATTTCTTTTTTTTAAAGCAAAATTCGAATCATAAAAAGGAGATACAATTAAAAAATAGTACAAAGAAAATACTAATGAATGAATGATAATTATTTTCTTTTTAAGGCCAAAATGGCAATAAAGAAAATAAATAAAAAATAAAGTAAGTATATGGAAAAATCACTAATGGATTTAGAAATGACAGAATTATTTAAATTAATTGCGAAGACAATTATTTTCTTTTTAACCAAAATTCAAAGGACCATAAAATGGGGAATAAAATTGTTATGATTTAGAGTTCATGACTTAAAATGTCTTTGCAATTTATTAATTTAATTTTAATAATTTATTAAAGGACAAAAAATATATAATAATAAAAATGCTAGAAAATTGAATTAATTTGAAAAATAATAAATACAAAATATTATGAATAGGACATTCAAAATAAAATTCAATTAAAATTTCAAATTATAACATCAATATTATTAGGAAATCGAATTTGAAAAATAGTAAAAAGAAAATTATACAAAAAGCAAAATATAAAAAAAATATAAAAAAAATGTCTCTTTAAATATTCTTTAGTGAAATATATGCATAACTATGCTCTTAAATATGCAAAAATATGTCATTTATATTGCTAAAATATGCTCTAAAATAAGTATTTTCTATGAAAATATGACAAAATATGTTGCCAATCTAAAAATATGTAAAATATTTCTCTCTAGAGTGAAGTATGCAAAAGTATTCGCTTTAGTTAAATATATGCAAAATTATGATCTTAAGTACAAAATATGCAAAAATATGACATTTATATTGCTAAAATATGCTCTAACTTAAGGATTTCCTATGAAAATATAACAAAATATACTGCTAAGCCAAAAAATATGCTGTTAGGAAAATAATATGCTGTAACAAATTAATGCCAAAATTCTTAATATTGTCTGAAATGGATAAATAAATACCAGTTTGGTTCATTTACAGCCCAGGAAAAAATATAATTTTATGGTTGCTCTGGCTATGAATTCAAAGTTTCAAACTTAAGAAAATATCTAAAACGTTTCTCCATAAATTGTTCCCTATTCAAACTAGAATCTTAGGACCATAAATGAATTTTATAATCATTTAAAGGCTATAGAAAATATTTTTTACTATAAAGAATAACTGATAAATAGAGCACCACAAAAGTGATTGGAAGATTTTAAAACAATTGAGAACTTAAAATTTGTTAAAATTTATACAACTCATTAAATTTTCTTTTACAGTAATAATTTCTGAAATTTTTAGAAGTAACTGGTAAAAAGGGATCACAAAAAAAGAAAAAAGTTTGTAGTAAATTGGAAAATTTTAATATTTTTAAATTAATTTGTGAACTTAAAATCGCTGTCATTTAAGAGGTATATAATTTTAAATAATAAATTATTATTAAAGAGTTACAGATAAATGAAGTAGGACCATAAAGAGAATAGGAAGATATACACGATTAAAGTTTATTAAAACAATTTGTTTACAATAATTTAAATATACTCTTTTTTTAATCTGCATAAATAAAGCTTAAGAAAAGAAATAAAAAAAAATTTAACAGATCAGCTTAAAAGCAGGCATCGAAAGACCAGGTTCGTAGGATCATTAAGAAATTTATGAAACTAAAACTGCTTTTTTAAGCGAATCCTTTAAAACATTTAAATACATTTTCCGTATTATATTATTCCTTTCGAAAATCTGCCCAAAGCCAAAGTTTATAAATATAGTTCACATTACCGTATAACATTGTATTTTTTATAATCACACCTTACGGCATTTCGAAATTACAAATTACTTTAACATTTATTATTTGTTTATTTTTTCTTTTATATTCGTACATTTCACACAACTAACAATAATTTAAATAAAAACAGGTAAAAAAGTTATAGTCGGTCAAGCCCGCCATATGATACCCTACACCATTACGTCAAACTAATCTTTTTTAATTTTATGTGCATGTAATATTATGTTTATATATTTATATAATTAATAATATATGTTTATGCACTTTAGGGTATTCGTGCCAATTTTTATCAGGATATCTTCAAAATTACGGTCTGTACTTTGTTTACAAGGTTTACATGGACGGACAGCTAGCCAGACAGTACATTACAAACATTACCATAAACGCATAATACCCCAATCACCTATGGTGGCGTAGGGTATAATAATACATAAATCTCTAATCATATCGCGCTTTCCTTTATGGCATCCTTTTTACAATAAGAACGAAATAGTATTATTACTATTGTCTCTGTGAATGTATTTAGAAAAGCATTATGTTCTTAAGAAGTGTAAATTGCATTTAAACATGTTGACAATTTTTATTCATTATGTATTTTAAACATGATAAAATGACTAAATATTACATTTTAGAAGAGAAGGATGTTAGCATTGATTGACGTCGAGTAACAAGTGGATGGATTGTCTTGAACATTAAAGGCATCATTGATGTTGTCTAGAAACAGAAAAGAAAATATTCAAACATACCAATAAACAGGATATGTTTATGTAGAGAGATACAGGTACAAGGATATGTGTAAACATATAAGGAAATGAAGACATATTGTTATTATTTACCATGTTTACTTTATTTTTTTTAGCAAATTTTTATCATATGGCGCTGACAGAAGAGTACTTAATTTATTAATATAATTTCTGTACTAAATTTTTAATTTAGTTACATATGCATATATGGATCATGAAGTATTTAAAACTTTTTTAGTTTAAAGAAGCAATGCTGTATTTTTGTTTGTATATAGTGCAGTATTCAAATCATTAGTGTACTTTATGCAACGTGCTGCGGTTATCTTTTGACAGATTATTTCTCAAAGTTTACAATGTCAAACAATGACGAAAGTTCTAGAATGTTAGAAATTATGGGTACTATTGATTGATTAATGAATATTTTTTATTATGACAAAATAAAAGAAATGTAACATTTCTTTTTTTAATTTAAATTAAAAATTTAAATTTTTGCATTACAAAATAAAATAAGAAAAATAATACTATTTAATATGTGAATTTTGTTTTTAAAATCGGAACTTCTACAGATTCTTAAATAATATCCTTAGAAATTAATATGTCATACAAACTCTTCATTCCGTTTATTGTTTTACAGTAAAGTCTATCAGTTGCATATGTACATTAGGGATATAACTTTTTGAAATTTTTGCTGATATAAAAATTTACAAGGCTTAGCCTTGAAGATCATGGAAAAATATAAGAAAAAGCGATATTATATTTTCGCGATCGTTAAAAAAGTCTCCGCTCCAAACGCGTTGAAGTTTTCAAAATAGGAATTTTTGTAATCTTAAAGTATTAGATTATTTTGTACAATAAATAGGGTGTTTGGTGCAAGTAGATTATATTGTCTTCAACATAAATATTTTTTTTTTTCTTATAAAAATAGACGTTAATTCAAAAATACACCGTTTTTTGCAAACGTTAAAAATTATTTGAGAATAGTTTTGCCAAATGATCAAATACTTTTTATTGTATTATGCGATTCAAACCTAAATTTTAATAGATTTTTGATAACAAAAAAAACAAACAATTTTAATATATTATAAATCTGTTTGGTTATTTTAATTTTAAAGTTAATACTAACCACCAAATTAAAAAATATGCATTATTGCTTAAAACATTAACAACATTGCGATTTTTACTGACAATCACAGCTAATACATAAACATTTTATTCAAATATTTAAAAAAAATAAAAATTTTCGAACAAAAAATTTGTGAAAAGTTTTAGAAATTGCATTCGGTTTTTGGTCCAAAATGACTTAAAGAAGATATCTGAATTCACTACAGTATTGTGTATATCGTGGTACTCTCTGAATTTTTTGTCAAAAAAAAAGTTATACACCTAATGTTCATATTCTGAAAGAATCCTATTTTGGAAACTTTAAATTATTTAATTATAAATACGATTTAGAATCATTTTTTTTTTTTTTTTTTTGCTGAACATAAGATATAGCTCCAAGCTTGTCAAGTTCCTTTAACAAGTCACAGAATAAAGAACTATTTTTAGTTACTATGAAATGGAATACTATTTTAGAACTAGTTCGGAAGTTGATCATTAAAAAATCAAATAAAAGAACTAGTTCGAAAACTGACAATTTCGATGAAAAATGATTCGTTCAATGACAGTTTCTAGAAATTCTTCTGAGTAAAAAAATATTGGTAAACCAAATATAAAACAAGAATGAAAATTTCATTTCGAAATTAGTGATAAAAGAACTAGTTCCCACATAGTTCATAAGAACTGCTACTTTATTTAAGAACTACATGTAGAGAAAAATATAATTGAGTATTGTTACGTTTTTCTTTATAGTAAAGGGAACCATTTACCACAAAAACAAATTGAGTATGTAAATAATAACATGGTTGTTGTAATATTTTTCTTTTAGTCTTTTAAACACGTTATGTTTGCCGTAAAAATGCTCAACTTTATTTTTTTCTCTAGGTGTAAAATGGCTCCCTTGTAAAATTAAAACTGATTTATCTAGGTTTAAGTCTTATGAAACCTCTTCAAATTCCTTAGAACAATTTTCGGAAAATATTTTTTTTAATTATTTATAAAGAAGAAATCGACTTTATATAAAATTGTAATGTTAACTGGATAAACTTGATTTTTTATCTAGCGCATTCTTTAATAATTCCTAAGATTTGAATGAGAATTCCAGTTGGTTTTATGGACTTTTATAAAGATTTTTGATTAAGATTTACATTGAAAAAACTATAAACAAAATAAATTTTTTTGCATAATAATTCAAAAGAATTAAATATTTAAACTCAGTGGTGAATTAAGGAGTTAAGAAATCAATTGAAAAAATTAATTTGATTTCTAATAAAAATTTTTAATTAATTCTCAAAACATCTATAGAATCTTTACCGAATTAATTTCATGTTATAAAATTAGTTCTTTAAGATTTTTAAATTTTGTCACCTTGAATGGTTCTGGTATTAGTTCTTTAATCAGTTTGTAATTAAGAAGTAAAGAAATTGAATTGAATTAAATGCTAATATTGACTAGATAAATTTGATTTCTTGTAAAAGTTTTTTATAAAATTCATAAGAGAGATAGAATCTTTAGCGATTTAATGTCAAGTTCTGAATTTTAATAATCTTTTTATAGAGAAAATAATAATTTGAAATCTAAAAATAATATTTTATTTTAATACTCAATAGGGCCGTATTGGGAAGCAGTATTTAATTTATGCAATAGAAGTAATACAGAGTTAGTTCTAAAGCAATTAGTTCTTTAATAGACAATTTCTTAAATTATTACACTCTGAACAAATTCATAAGTGGTGTTCAAGAAGTGTCATTCTGGTCTGTTAAAGATTTTGTTAAAATGTTTATTTTGCAATTTTAACTAAAATCTATGGGATAAATAACTTTTATAAAAAAAAATTTATTTGAAAAATAAAGATTTTAAAATAGTTTAATGAAGTCATATTAGATAACAGTATTTGTTTTATAGAAGTGCTATATATGTATATATGTATATAATAATACTTTTATTATATTTGTTTAAAAATTTTTAAAATTTGTAATTTTAAATAAATTTTGTTTTCTAATATTTTGAAATTGTTTTCAAATCTAAAATTTATTTAAAGTTCTATAAAGAGCTTTCAGACTGATTTTAAACTTTTAAACAAAAAACTTTTAAGACTAATAGCTACAAAATATTATTAAAGAATATAACAGTATTACAGAATAAAATTATTGAGAAATAAACTTTTGAAATAATTTCAATATTATATATTTCAGATTATCACTTTTTAAATTATGATAAAAAAAAGTTTATAATTAATTTTGCTTTTACACAATTTATAGCAAATTTCTGTTATAAAATTATTTTGAATTTTAATAAAATATTTCAATAGTAATAAAAAATATGTTTCGGTACAATTTATAACAGATTAAGAAAGTCTCGTTTAAATAAATTTTTAAATATTTGAACTGTTACTTTGAATAGTTTTAAAACACATTTAAAAAAATCTATTAAATTTAAGGCTAGAACACTATTATTTAAACAACTTAACAAGTTTTAAATAAAATTGTTTTTTTCTTAATACAAACTGTAATATAAAATTTAAAAATCCACTTTTTTTAATTTCACCTCTTGAATTTTTCAAATTTAAAAACTTACATTTTTATAAATTTATTAATGTTTGGTAGTTTATTTAAGAAAAAAATTGTTAAGAATTGTTTCTTAGGCTTGATAGTTGTTTAGATTACTTGAGTTGTGTTGTCTTGTTGAGTTCGTAAGCTTCACTGATAATTTTGACGAAAGGACATCAGTTTTTATACATATTTTGACAACAGTATCCTGCCAGGAAAATAATACAAAAATGCTATTGGCCAATGTAAAAAATAAAAATTACGTTCGTGTAAATGCGATTAGAAACGATAGAGGAACAACTTGTTGCTTAAAGGCGTTAACAAACGACACCCACCCCCACATAAAGGATACTCACAAGTTAAAAAACACTCATAGAAACATTACTTATATGTATGAGATTGTATCCATATGTATGTAAGTATTTTTTTTTTCTTTAAAGATGATGAGATTGATGGATGTCAGTATGTTTTATATGTAATTTTATTAAGTATGTTTATGTTTTTTGGTGTTTGTATAATTGTATTACGAGTCCTTTTAATGTCCTTTTAACACCCACTTTGTCTCTAATAAAAAATTGTAATACCACTCATACTCTTAAGCTCCATCTATAGATTTTGTTTGTTTTAGAAACTTCTACAGAAGTAATAGTTTAACATTTTAATAGTTGTATTTTATCTTTTTAATTAATATGATATTTATGTTTTTTTCTGTAATTACTTTCTCCTCAATAAACAGGATTATCTTTATAACAATTTAATAATGTTGTAAACAACCCATAAAATTGAATATTTTTTACTACAAATTTTCATTAGTAAAATTCCCTAATATCTATCTTATCTATTACTTATTGTTACTTTTTTTTTACATTTTTATGCCTTATTTCCGCTTCTTTTACTAATTTAACATTTGCTGTCTATATTACATCTTATGAACTTTTCTTGTATTTAATGCACTTTTCTCTCCCTAATGCTACATTAATTATATTTAATAAAATTAGTTTCTTTTTTAATAATAATTTACTTCTAAATGTAGTAAAAATTAAAAGCAAGTCAAATATTATTAAAAAAAAGTAAAATCATTTATACTTTACATTAAAAACACGCTTTTTAATATCATATTTTCTTTAAAAATTTATATTTATAAAATAAATTTTAAAATATCTAATATACGAGTAGCAAAAACTATGAAAATTTGTATTTTCCTCTAAAAATTGTTTTTTATGAAACATTCAAAAATACTTAAAATCGCCTTTAATTCGTAAACTAGAAGTTTTAGAGCAAAAGTAATGAAAATCTGTTATCACTCATTTTTCAATAAAAATCGACTTTTATATGAAAAACTTTACATAAATACGTATAAAAAAGGATTTAGAGCAAAAATAATACAATAATTCCAGATTAAAAAATCGATTTTTAAATGAAAATCTCATAAACATTTAAAATCGCATCTGAGTCGTAAACTAGAGAGTTTAAATCTGTGATCACTCATATTTTCCATTAAAAATCGATTTTTATATAAAAAATTCAAAAATAATTAAAATCGATTTTAATTCGTAAACTAAAGGGTCTAGATAAAAAATAATGAAAATGTGTGATCACTTATCTTTTCCATCACAAAAACGATTTTTATATAAAAAATCAAAAAATATCTGAAACCACTTCTAAATCGTAAACTAATGAAGTACTAAAAATTTAGTATCAACAATTTAGCATCAACAATTTAGCATAAAAAATATATTGATAAAAATTGAGTACTAAAAAATCCCCACAACAAATTCAGTACTAAAATTTAAATGCAAACAATTTAGTACTAAAAGTTGTGAAGTAAAAGCTTCACACAACAAATATATATATGTTAGAAATTAATTATTAAAATTTTATTAATAATAATTCAATATTAAAAATTTGGTACTGAAAATTTGGTTGTACTAGAAATCCACTACTAAAAAGATTGTACTAAAAATTTGCTATTAAAAAAGTTTGGTACCAAAAATTGGTACATATTAAAAATTTAGTACTTAAAATTTAAAACAAAGATATAGAACCACTATTAAAAATTTTGTACCAGAATCAGAAATTAAGTACTGAAAGAAAATAAAGTATTTAAAATTTAGTACCAAGATTTTGGTAATATAAATTTAGAACTGAAATAAAACTTAGTACCTACTACAAATTTTACTCTAAAGATTAGTAATATAAATTTATTACTAAAAATGTAGTACTAAAAATTAAACATTTTGTACTAAAAACGTAATACTAAAAATTTAGTACTAAAAATTTTATAATAGAAATTTAACTCTTCTATAAAAATTTAAATCTGAAATTTAAGCATAAAAAATTTAGCACTTCAAATTTAGTACTAAAAATTTTTCAATAATTTTTTGCAAAAATTTAGTAGTAGAAATTTAGTGCTATAAATTTAGTATCAAAAACTTGTTATTAAAGATTTAGTATTAAAAATTTACAACCAAATTTTTTAAATTAATACAAGAATTTAATTTAAAATCAAAAATTTTAAAATAAAAGTTAAGTACTAAAATTTTTTACTAACAATTTTGTACTAAAAGTGTAATAGAATGTAATAGAAATGTGGTACTAAAAATTTAATACTAAATTTATTAGTGTTAAAAATTTAGCACTACAAATTTAGTAGTAATAATTTTGTACTAAAATTTGTTTAAAAATTTAGTAGGTACTAGAAATTTAGAAAAAAATAAGTACTAGTAATTTAGTATCGAAAATTATGTTCTAAAAACTATGTACAAAAAATATAGTACTATAAATTAATATCGAAAATTTAGTAATAAAATTTTAGTGCTAAAAATTTAAGACTGATTTTTTTTACCAAAAATAAGTTCTAAAAAGTTTGTGCTTAAAATTGCTTCTATTTCGTAATTCAGAATGTTTAGATCAAATAATAATAAAAATCTATGAAAAATATAAGAATATCAAAAATCGCTTCTAATCCGTAAATTAAAGCATTTCGAGCAAAAAGGAATAAATTTTTCACTCAAATTTTTTTAACAAAGTTCGAGTTTTATATGACAAATCTAAAAATCCATCTACAGAGTTTAGAACAAAAATAATGTAAATCTGTGGTCACTAGATTACCCATGAATGCAAAATTTTTTGTTTTGCTTGCTTTTTCCAGACATTTTTTTTTATTAATTTTGAACTGTGTACAAAAAAGTTCATTCATTAGAGAAAATTCTTTTCTTTATTTAGAAATTTATTTGTATACGTTTTGTTTTCAAATGCTTGTTTTGTAGTGAAAAAGAAAATAACGTCTGTAAGTCAGTTTATTTTTAGAAAATTAACTCATTTATATTTTTGATTTTATTATATATTTTTTTATATAAAATTTTACAAAATGCTATATTCGGTCAAGTCTGACCAAATGAAACCATTGCGTGTGCACGTTAAAGATATTATCAGGAACGGAGTGTTTACAAAGAAATAGGTACTATTTTTCACAAAAAATTTTAAATCTATACTAAAAAATTAGGATAGAAAGGGGAACATTCGTCACTTTTTTGTTTAAAGTGCTATATTCATATAACCGTCAACGTAACCTGTAAACTTAGATATGTTGGTTTTAATTCAAGTTCTTTTATTCTTGACTATCTTTCCTTTTTTATTTTTATTTAATAGTGCAATTGAAAAGACAAATAAAAATTAATATATTTCCTAGAATTTTATGACAAGTGAAAAATAATAATAATATAGATCCAAAATCAGTGCATTGCGAAAATCGCTAAATAATTTTGTTGCTTAAATTCTGATAACAATAGAGGGTCTATATATACAGTGAAAGATCTACAGCTAGCAAGTACCTCGTAGCTGATCGCGACCTTCCTGGAGAATAAGTTGGGTCGGTATACCAGCAGTCTGACGAATGCTTCCCAGGAGGATGCTTATGCACCAAAGACAATTTATTTCACGCTTTAAATGAATGTATTAAAACACTTGGCTTCTATTCTTGTTCATTACTATTAAGCTTATAACTCCGAACAAAATCATTATTAAATTCCAAAAACTGAGAAAGTTATCAGAGAAAATACCCACAGCGAGATAATTGGAATAGTATTTAAAAAACTATTAATCATATCTACCTCCGATCAAATGTAAATTGAAAATATTAAAATTTGATGGATGATAGATCTGCGATAAGGAAAAGAATATATATTTTATCATATAAAAAGTGTCCGGGTTTTTTTTTTAAATTTTGCAACTAAAATTTTCTTTATTGAAAATTAATTTTAATCAAGTACATATTCGCCGTTATTATGTATGACCTTTTGCCATTTGCCATTACAACAACTTTTCTGTTGCGCAATTGAAGTGTTCGAGTTGTAAACAGTAGATTTCAAAACTGATTGTTTTGCCGGGTTATAGCAAGTCATAATGTTGCCATAAAACCAGGATTTGAAGTCATTTGTGGAGGGTCGCAGACCTAAAACCATGATTCTCTTCGTTTAATTATCTCGTAATTAACCTATTTTTCATCGCCCAAAAATGGTGAGTTTTCGTTGCTGATAGTAATACGGTCAGTCAAATTTCTTTGAGATAATTCATGTGGCACCCAAACATCGAGCTTGTTTGAGTAGCCAGCCTTTTTTAAATTATTCTAAACTGTCTCCTGACAGCTTGTGTGTGGGTCTTACCCCTCCGATTGCAATATTTCTGTGACTGGACTGAAATATTCCATTCCACTTCGACGTACGGCGTTCACTCACAGAATTCTTAACGTACACTTTAAAAATTTTTCGAAATTGTATGGCGCTTTTTCCGTTTTTTCACTCATTTTCAAATCAATATAACTTTTTAGACGAGCGACGAAATAAAGAACCTGAAATGTCATCTAAATAAAAAAAAAAAATCTAAATAAAAATACAAATAAAAAAAAAAAAAAAAAATAATAATAATCTAAAAAAGTTTTATAAAAGGTACTAATTAAAAAAAGTACCAATTTTTTGAAAATTACTAATTTTCTAAAAAAAAGTAATTAAGAAATTCATTGCAATAAAGCGGTTAGTGTTCTCCATAGTTTTATTTATTTCTATTTGTTTAAAAATGAATTTGTTATTTTTTTTAATCTATTATAGAGGTATACACTGATTCTGCGGCACAGGATTTTTAAGTCAATTCGGATGAACGTTATTATGAAGTACTAAGCCTATAAACCACTGAAATATGTCTTATTTTATTTGCAACAAATTTATCTTTATAATTAAAAACTAAAAATTTGCATTCTTGTCATTAACAAATTTATATTATTTTTTGAAGAGATTTTTTTTTTCTGAAATTTTGAACGAAATTTAAGTTTTTTTTTAACAAAATAGGTTTAATATCTCCATAACTATTGAGCGCATTAAAAAAAAGATGTAAGTATAGCTTGCAGGCAATTTCAGTTCGATATTTTTTTTTTTTTTTTTTAATTTTATGAAACCAAATCAGACAAGTTGTTTTCGAGATGTGCATCAATATATGGTGCAACCTCGTCAATTTTACAAATAGCGATTTATCGCGGAAACCAGAGTCAATTCAAAAAAGTGATTTATAGGCTTAGTATTTCAGAACAACATGTACCAGAATTAACTGAGATATCCTATGACGCAGAAAAAAATTTTCATTTTGTAAACCTGTGTTATTTATTCGTTTCTATTTACAAGTAAAAAGTAGGCATAGTATTAAAGTTTTCATTCGCAGTCAACAATAAATATATATGCATAAAATTTAAATAAATAAATTACTAAATATAATGTTACTTTGTTTTTTTTTTATTTTCAAAGAGTTTAAGAGGGCGGGGCGAATGACATCATATTGTATTGATAGTCTGTTTTAGTTTAGGAGAAACTAAATTTAAAATATGCAGATATTTGCCACAAAATTGTGCATAAAATTGTTTTATTTTCCGCTTGATTTGTCGTGTATTTAGTTTGTATGGAAATTAAATAAATTGACACAAAATTTCATTTTCTTTAGGTTTCCACTAAACAATGTTTACTTATGTAATATTGATGCATTTATTTATTTGTTTATACTTAACTAACATTCTTTAACAAACTAAAACATTTAACATTCTAGAGAATGTATTAATTTTATAGATATGTATGATGTATGCATGTATTTTACTCCATGTCGGATATTAGCGGTTCGGGAGTGTTCATAGCATAGCCTAGACATTGTAAGGCTCTACGTATATCCACAAATACAGTGGGATCTTCTATGGTGGTGGGTAACATAACTAATTCATTTTTAGCAAAATCGGCCAAAAGTTTGCGCATTGTTTTGCCTGAACGTGTGCGTGGTAAAGCTTTAACAGGAGCTACTAAGCGAAATGAGGCAATAGGACCAACAACATCTCGAATTTTTTGTATAATTTCTGCCGACAATTTGGCGCTTGTTTTTAAACAATCTTCTTGGGGTACATAGAGACAAAGAGGCACTTGTCCCTTGGTGGATTCTGGTACACCAAATACAGCTGCATCAACCACATCGCTATGGCGAAGAATAGCATCTTCAAGAGCTTGGGTGGATATACGATGACCAGCAACGTTAATAATATCATCAGCCCGAGCTGTTACGAATACAAAGCCATTTTCATCTTTATAGCCAGCATCCATGGTGTCATAGTAGCCCTTAAAAGAAATTAGAGATGAAATTAGGATTTCAAAATTACCTAAAACTTTAAAACGTGTTATTTAATTAGTTACTTACCGGAAATTTGGTAAAGTATACTTTTTTAAAAAGTTCATCATTTATGTATAAAGTGGACATATTGCCAGGAGGTAAAGGCAATTTAATAACAATTCTACCCAATTTATTTGGTTCACATTCACTACCATCTGGTTCCACAATTTTAACTGGAAAAAATATTTACAAAAAAAACTTAAATTCTTTCAAAAATCTTTATCCAAATTAACAAACTTACTATTGTAACCGATAAAGGGTAAACCGGTGGAAAAAGGTGGAGTATTTAAATTTTGTCTAAAACCCAAACAGGTGGCTGTTACCGGAGATCCAGTCTCAGTTTGCCACCAATGATTTAAAGCTGGCACTTTAAAGGTTTTTTCAATCCAATTTTTCGTTTCCAAATCACAATGTTCCCCTGCTATAAAAATGGTGCGTAAAGATTTCAAAGAGTATTGACGACCATATTTGGATTCGGGATCTACACGACGTAAAACACGAAAAGCGGTAGGTACTGAAAATAAAGCAGCTACCTTATGCTGATCTATAATGCTACAAAAGTTTTACGAAATTAGCTTAAATTCGAAATATTCTATTATCTAAAACCTACCGAAAATACTGTCCTGGATCTGGTGTTCTATCTGGTTTTCCTTCATACAAAACAGTAGTGGCTCCATATAAAAGGGGACCATAACATATATAAGAATGACCCACCACCCAACCAAAATCGGAAGCGCTCCACCAGACATCATCTGGATTTATGCCATAGCAAGTCTTCATGGTATGCATCAATGTAACCAAATGACCACCGGTAGGTCTTTGTACGCCCTTGGGTTTATCGGTGGTACCCGATGTATATAAAATATACAAAGGATCATTAGCCTCTACTGGTACGCAATCGACAGGTTCACCCAAGTTTTGAACACTCATCCAATCAATATCGGTTTTGGTATTCAAAACCGAATTTAGCACTGCAATGCGTTGAAAAATAATATTGCATATTGGTTTCCACTTGCTCATACTAATGGCATTGTGTAAAATGTCGATATATGATATAACCTTTCCCGGTTCAACACCACAATTGGCGGCTATGACAAGTTTCGGTTCAGCATGTTCTATACGAGCGCTTAGTTCGTTAGCTGCAAAACCACCAAATACCACAGAATGTACAGCACCCAAACGTACAGTAGCCAACATAGCAATAATGGTTTCGGGTATACGAGGCATATAAATCACCACTTTATCGCCTCTTTTTACACCCAAACTAGCCATACCACCGGCTAATTTTATTATCTAGAAAAGAGAAAGAAAAAAATATATCATATAAATGAAATAATTATGAAAAAGTTATTTTATACCTCATCATACAGTTCCTGATAGGTTAGATGTTTTATAGTATTTGTCAGCGGACTGTCATGTATTATAGCCACTTTACTGCCTCGGCCATTTTTCACATGACGATCAACAGCATTGTAACAGGCGTTTAGATAACCTCCAACATACCATTTGGTAAAGGGAGGATTCGAATTATCTAAAACACGATCCCATGGTCGCATCCAATCCACTAAATGCCCCAATTTATCCCAAAAATCTGTTGGTTGATTTATGGATCTTCTATAGGTATCCAAAAAAACGGGATCATGCATATCATCGGGCAAGCCATCAGAAACTGAAATTTATTGTAAAAATCAAATAAAAAAGGTGTCAAGTTCAATTTCGAAATGAAAGGTTATAAAATAACAAGTAAGATCGATTTAGATTTAAACACCCATAAAATTTAATAAAAATGTAAGTACTAAATTAAAAATTGGAAGAAAATAAAAAATCATTTAGAAAATTTGTACTGTTTATGAGATTAATTTTTTTGCGAAATCTCGATTATAATGGCTTTTTATTTTCTGGCTTAATTATTGCCTTTATTCTGCGCTTCGCTCTCTTTTGTATTTTATTCTGAAAAAAATATAATATTGTTTGTAAATGGGTCAGATGTTTTCTAATAGTGTCGCCCTTAGGTTTAAAAAATATACTACATGTTTTACCCTCCAATTAAATAGAGGGTTAACTTGCTGCACTTTATTAATAGCAAACTTAAAAATTTTTAACGAGAAGAATTTATTTTTAATATTAAGGTAGTGCTTTATTATTAATATTTCACAAAATTATCAAAATTTTACAAAAATTCCAAAATTTCAAAAAAAAAAATCCACAAAAAATTCAAAATTTCACATAAAATTTATAACTTTCAAATAAATTAATTACAGAATTGGTCACACATTTGTTCTTCTATTGTAAACATAACAAGAATGTTATATTCGCCTTGGCCGAAGAATCTATTATACCCTAATTTAAAATGGGCGGATGTCGACCAATTTTTGTTTCCGAGTATTCATGATTCCTTTAATTATTTGTACAAAATTTCTCTGCTTTTTTGTAAGAGATATCGTGGAAAAGCATGAACTTTAGTTATGAAGGACGCCTAATTATTCTAGTATTTGGCCCATGCCTTTTTTGTTTATGAACCGATATTGCACATTTTCAATACCAAACAAACTTTATATAAAGGAAATATTTGAGCTAAATTTCGTCCCCCTATGTGGTCCGTCCCGAGCCCTTCCTTCTTTCAGCAGACACACAGACGGATGGACTTTGCTAGATCAACTCAGATTCTTACGAGGACCCAGAATACATATATACTTTATGGGGCCTTAGACAATTTTTTTTTCGAAATGTTACACACGGAATGACAAACCCATATTTTTTGATGGTAGGTATAAAAAGGGTACCATTTTATGAGGATGAGGGTAATCTTTAAATGTTAAACAATAACAAGGTAGCACCTTTCTTCAGAAAAGAAAATGCTATACGACTTTTGTAGAGCACATTGCACAGTGGGGCAGAATCGAAATTTTTTGGAAATAACTTCTAATAGGCTGGTTGAATTTACAGAAAATTTTACATAGGCATGGCATAGGAGTATGCAATTTTAAGTTTGGAAGCGTAGGCAGCTAATATCCCTCAGGAGCGGAGCTATTGGGACTCAAAATAGGGTACCTCTGACATTGAAAATTTTTAACCGATTGCAAATTTTTGTTTCTTATTCAATTACAAATACTTTTACATTTAAAAAAACCCTCCATAAGACCTATAAAAATATGCTTGAATTGCATTTCCATTTGAAATTTCAACTATTTCAATTTTTCACAATTTTGGTCCAGTTTTTTCAATATATAACAATAAAAATAAAATTTTCGTTAAGAACTTATAATAATTTTATACCTTTCTAAAAGATATCTTCACAGAGATAAATTTAAAATTAAAAACAAGTCTAAATATCTAATAGGAGTAAGTGCAGAACATACGTATTTTATATACAAATTTTGACTTTAGCCTATATGTTTTAAAATCCAAAAGCCTGAATCTACAAATAGAATATAGTTTCGGGAATTCTAATGTGTTCTAAAAAGTTTGCCAATGACTTTTTTCAGATCAGACAAATGTGGATTTTATGGGCAAAATTCGGGAAAATTCCATTTTTGGGATTTTTGTTTTTTTTTTTTTGGAAAAGAAGGGATTCCTTTTACAAAAAATCTGACCTATCATTTCAAATGATAAAGTCAATAATCACCGAAAATTTTGTTAGGAAATCTTAATAAAGGTTTTATTACAGATAAAATATTTTTAGTTTCTCCAAAAATCAATTTTTTACACAAATGTTACTTTTATTTAAAAAATCAGAAAAAATATTGTATTGATTTTTTTCAAATAAATTTATAAGCTGATATATATGCAAACACCTTCGAACATTGCCTACGGTAATAAATTATTTATTTACTTATGACCAGAGAAACCACAAATATGCAATTGCATGTTTTTTCCTGGACTTTGAATGAAGATATTGATAAAATATTTATCCGTTTCAGAACAAATAAAGCATTTTGGCATCGACTTGTATGTGCATATTTTTGCATATTTTACTCTTAAGGGCACATTTTTGCATTTAGCAATTTTTAATGTATAATTATAGCATATTTAGTTAGTTTTGGAGCATAGTTGATTTTATAAAAAGTTGATTTTATAAAAAGAAATAATAATCAGACATGAAAAAATATTTATCTAGTATTTAAAATTAACATTAATGATTGCCATTTTATCGCTGAGAAGCTTGACTTGTAGCAACAAGATTAAAGATTTATAAACAGATTAATTGATCTTATTTAAGCCATCTTTAATTGATCTTCATTAAAGTTATTTTTGATATGTAATATAAAAGACGTATTAGCTAGCCAGAATAGCATCAGTTAATGTTATAAAAATAATTATTTTTATGTTTATTTTATTATTATTATTTTTATATCTAGAATTAGATGGGTAAGCAAATGGATGGTCGATAATGTGATATAATAAAAAAATGGAGAATCAAATTTCGACACAGTTGATAAATTTCAGTTTTGACTTATTTTATAACATAAAAGTATTAATAAAACACTTTGTTTTGATGAAAAACATAATTTTTGTTACAAAATTTTGTTAAAATTTTTGTTTTTAAGTGCATATTTCAACGTTGTTCGACATAGAGAAACAGGCAATAAAAGTATGAACACAAATTTAATTTTTATACTCTATACCACCATAGGTGGTTGGGGTATTATGCGTTTGTGCTGATGCTTGTAACGCATAGAAAAAGTTATCCAACGCCCACCTTAAAGTTAGCAATCGACTCAGAATCAATTTTTAAATCGATCTAACGATATCCGTCCGTCCGTCTGGCTAGTTAGACTGCTGCCCATGTAAACCTTGTGCACAAACTACGGGTCGCAATTTTAAAGATAATTCAATGAAATTTGGAATGTGGGACCTTTATGAAACAAGGACGAAGCCTATTGAAATTGGTTGTTTAAACACTCAAAAATGCTTTAAAAATAAAAATACTTTAATTAAATTCGATGCAAAGAGGTACTGTATAAGTACCAGTCTTTATACCAAATTTTAGGAAAATCGGCCGACAATTGACCTCTTCTGAAAATCACTTTAACGTGCATAAATCCCATACGAATGTTAGTATCAAGTTAATATTCGACACAAATAAGTTTTATGCAAGTAGAAACAACGTTGATAAATTTTATGAGAATCGGTCCATAATTTACCATAGCTCTCATATAAACCCACTTCCAAGGATCGCCCTAAAGGTGCATAAAATCATCATTAGTATCTGTATTTCTATATTTTATTTTACATTTAGTAAAATTGGCCACAGGTGTAATATAAGTCCCCTTCTTTAATTTTCATGCTCGTACACAATGGTGTAAGGTATCATATAGTCAGTCCTGACAGACTATATCTTTCCTTTTCGTTTTTACTTATGTTAATTTTTTTATTTATTTTACTTATTTTATAAACTGTATTTTTTATTTATATTTTTATATAAAAAAGTGACTGGCTGATTCAACATCTAAACAGCCCATACGACAAAAGGTACATTTATGAAATTTGGACTAACACAAGATTTTTAGTACTTTTTTCCCCCGTGGATGTAGTAAAAATTGTATTTCAATGAATCTTTAAATTGCAGTGGGATCTCATATTGAAACACTGATATATACATATATTTCAATAAATATAAAAAAAAAAAATATGAAAAAAAGTACCAAAAATATGTAAGATTTTTACCCTTAAAATTTTTACCCCTTAAATTTCCAAAAAGTACAAAATTTGTATTTGTAATTTTTCGCTAAGTTATGAATACGATATAAATTTTTTTGTTTACTGGTTTAGAAGATACGTATAGTGCCAAAAACATACGCGTAATTTTCGTTGACGTGATTTCGTGAAATGTTGAACTTTTTATAAAAACTTCAGTTTTTCAAAAGTTTATTGAGAAAAATTAAATTTTATCCTTACAATTAAAAATTAAAATATATTTTATTTGTTCAGCAAAATTCGGCAAATAATCATTATTTTTTGAGTAATAAAATTAAAATAAAAAATATTCGTAATTTTTGAGCGAAAAAATATAAATCAAACGTATTTATTATCTGTTAAGTTTTATTTTAAAGGATATAACTGTTACGTTCCCTGAATTTTTCGTTGCAAGGGAACATAGATTAATAAGAGAAATAAACCTGATTTAATTGTCAAAAACGTAATTCATGCAACAACAAAATATGTGGTATATATATATATATATATATATATATATATATATATATATATATTGTGTATTGAAAAAAATGACAAATTTGTTGAAAATTTAGATCGAAGTGCCTCTCACATAAACTTCTAATTGTATTGTAGGCAAGGGAATCACAGTTTTAATTTGATGTTTTTTTTAACATTATTGCTTTTATTAAAATCTCTCATGAATAATAATTTCTCAAAAAGAACACGACATACTTTGTTTTTGTTTCATCATTTCAATTGAACTCAATTCAACTCATTTTTTTTTTTTTTTACATAGCATAGAATACAACTAGAAGTTTAAGTGAGAGACAAAAACCTAATTTAGTTGCTAAAAACCTAATTCATGCAACAACAAAATACATGTAGTCACATATATTTTGTTTTTGTGTTTTGAAAAAACACAATATGCGATAATAAAAAACTAAAAAAAAATTACATATAGGACTTTTCGTCAGCACACCGACGATTTTGTTTTAGAGAAAAAAGTGTGAAAATAATAGATGCAAAAATCTAACAAAAACGGTCGAAAATGTAAAGCTATATATGAAAAAAGCTGGACCAAGATCTTGCATAATTGAGACAGTTGAAATTTCAAATACAAACAACTTACAAGAGATAAATAGGTATTATCGAGAGCTTTAAGAAAATATTAAAATCTTTGAAATCGGGTAAGAAACAAAAATATGACTAGCGATAAAAAAATATTCTTTATCAGAGGTTCCCTAATTTGAGGCCCCTTAGCTGCGTTCTTGAGAGGTATGTAAGGTATATGAAATTTTATGAGAATCCAACCATCCGATTAATAGATATACAAATTTATTTCCAAAAAATTTCGATTTTGCCCCACTGTGTTTATCAAGCACCATTTAGAATATTTAAATATTTTAGAAATGAATATGACATTTCCAAATGGTTGATTTGATTAGAATATAATTTCACATAGGCAAATCAAGTATTTAAGTTTTTAAAGCCAAACTAGGCTACACAGTGGCGTCGTTAAGTGGTCTCAAAACACTCCTGCACAGTGTCACATTTGGCAGTTTTAGAACGCTTTAGAGTAGAGAAAGCCATAAACATTTCTACTAAAAATGGGCGGGTAGAATCATTGCCACTACCATACTAAAAAAATGTATAAATAAATTTTTATCTAAAAGTTTATAATAAAATAATTTGAATAAATTTATTATATGCAAAAAAAAAACAACATTAATATCTGCAGTATTTATTGAAATGCAACAGTAAATATTTAAATAAAATTATATATTTTTAAAAGTAGCAACTTTGGAAATCAAAAATTCGCATTATAATCACTTTCCAATAATCTAAGTGTTTTTCCATAATATATCACTCATTTGCTCCAAGAACGTCATAAATTGATATACAACATATTTTTAAATGAAAATAATACTATAATGTTGGCTACGCAAAAGCATACGCACAGTTAAAATAATACATTGCTGCAACTAATGCAGAATGGATTATGTAATTAAAACAAAATGCTATTATCATGATCCTATATAAAAAGCTCGCACACAAGACTTTGTCAGACTTTTACTATGCATTAATGATGTTAACTTGAAATTTGTGTTTTTGACATATGACGTTGTTGCAACAAATGAGCTATAAGATATGTTTACTAGTAAATACGAAAAAAATACTACTGGGCATCTCAGCGTATGAATAACTTATATAAAACTACAACAAGTATACTCCACGTTAAGTCTTGAGCTTACAAAGTCATAATGATTAATTCCAGACCATACGATGCACATTGGGGCAGAATCAAAATATATACAGCACGAAAAAAGTATTGGCACAGTAAATAAACTAATAAAAAGTCGTTCGCAATATTTAAACAACTATAGTTAGAAGTATGAGTTTTAGGTATTTGATACATTCATTTGTAGGTTTATTAATGACCATTAAACTTCTATTCTAAAGCAAAACATTTGCAAGAAAATACAGGTAAAATATTTAAAGGTTCTCCAAAAACAAAATTTTCAACAAAAATATCGTTTATTTTAAAATATGGGAAAAATATGAACTCTAATTAAAATAAAATAGCCTAATAAAAAATGTCTTTAATGCGTCCATAGTCCCATAAATTCACTTCTTATGTTAGTGCATCTACAGAAACTTCAGCAACACATTTATTAAGTCTAGTCAAAAATAAAAAAAGTAAGAAAGCTATGGTCGACCAAGTTCGGCTATATGATACCCTGCTTTTTTTTCTATATATGCCTAAATTCGATTTTCTGGGAGGTTCTTATATGAAACCGATTATAACCAATTTTAATAGGCTTCATCCTTGTGCCAAAATAATTGTCATCTGTTCTTTGCGCACAAATTTACATGGATTTCGTTAAATCGACTAAGAAAGTGGGGGTCCGATTTAATTGATTTAAAAATTCGAAATTCCAGAAAAAAATTTTTAATAGATCTATGCAAGAATGAAATACCAAACACAAGCAAGCGGCAGCGGTGGTTGTTTCTAGTTCTAAGAGAGGAGTCCAAATCAAATGAAGGTGAAGACGAAGGCGGGTTTTTACATACATTTTGTTTTTGTTTATTCAACAACAAAACTTATGACAACAACAAAAGTAAATGTATAAAAAATTATTTTCTCCCTCTCTTAAACTCCATTCATAAAAAATATAAAACAAAGTTTTCTTCTCTTTCCATCTTATTTATATAAATTTTATGTTGCAACAACGGCAATACCTATAGAGAACGAGAGTAAAAAAATGAGAGCTTTTAAGAAACAGTTGTGAAAATAAAATAAATTTTAATTTTGAGCGGATTCGTTGTTGTTTTAGTTGTAAAATCTACATTTAGAAAGTTATCTGCTATCTTGTGTTTCAGAACTTATACAGGTGCTTCAAAAAGTTGAAAAAGCCAAATATGCTTTAGTTTATTATTGTTGTTGTTATTGTTGCTTTTCAGTATCTATAAAAATTACAACTATAAAAAAGGCAGCCATTAAATATTAAAAAAATATTTGCCAATCAGGTATGTGATGGATATCAATCGTTTTAAAATTGAACGGTTTGAAAAGTTGTGATGAATTTCGATAGATTTTAAGAATATTTTTTGGAACAATGCTTTATTTTTTCTTTATAAGATGCAACACTATTGAAATCATTTTCGTGGAACACCTAAAATTTTATCATAAAATCTGATAAAAAGTGTGTACTGTAATTTTCATAAATAAAGAAAACGAAATAATATATATATATTACACATTTTTTCCCTTTCAATTCGTTTCGAATAACTCGATTATTTATGAACCCATTTTATTGATTCAAAAAAAACCGAAATTTTATAAAAATATTTGTGAACGATTTATAAAAAATTTATACGGTGACTCAAAAAGCTTTAAAAAATTCGTTTTGGCTGATAGAAAATCGTTTTTTTTTTTTTTTTGGAGATATATCCACCATTTTTGAACCGATTTTTGGTGAATTTCAATAGAAATGTTCTCGAAAAAATGAGTAAACTGATATATATATATATATATATATATATATATATATATATATATAACTTAAATTTGAAATTAAAATAAACGTTATTATTATTGCATACCAAGATTTAAAATTAATCTACAAAACACATTTTTTTTAATTAATATTTTATTAAATATACTTTCACATTAATTTAAAAGAATTTTCTTTCATGAGTATACAATATTTGAGTTTTAATTCATGATCTTTGATTTTCTATATGAATTTAAATTCTCTTCTTCATTTCGCAACTATTTACAAATATCCAGTTTTTATTTTAATTCACAACCACTGATTTCCATTTAATAACTTACAATCACTATTAAATTCTGCATTTCCATCCATAGTTTTTTTTATAAATTTTTATACAAGATAGTCCTTTAATATTTAGTAATTTACACTTTTTCGTTAAAAATTCTAGAATTTTTTGTATGATCCTTTAAAGAATTAATTTACAACCGTTCCCTGGAACATAAAGAAACTAACTGAAGTCTGGTAAAAATTTCTTAAAAAAAATAAAATAATTTTAATGCTTAATTAATATGTAAATAGTGTATGTGCGTTTATTTAATTCAAACTAATTATAAAATCATTTGCGTTTATTAGATTAATCGTACGTTGTATTTGCTTTTCCAATTTTAATTTAGAATAAGAACCATATAGTTACCTGAAATGCAAAACAAGACTTGATAAAAACACATTTGAAATTGAGAATTTTGGCAAGTTTACTTATTTTTATATGGAATAATATTTTTCACCGCCTTTTTACTTCTGAAAATATACTTTTTGAATTTCATTAATAAAGTCGTTATATATAACAATAGAAGTCTAAAAATTTGTAATATTATGTATTTTAATGAAATGTATCATTATCAATTTAAAAAACAGTTTTGAATTTTTTGCTGTTTGGCTCTTTTGCATTTCTGGTGACGACTCTTATAAAAAAAAAAAAACTTTACAAGACATTGACTTAAAAATTGTATCCAACCAAAGTCTAGAAAGGTTTTTACGATTTAAAAGTTATGATGTCGCTTGTTCTTACATTTTTGCTTAAATGAATGAAATAACAAGTTAAATACAAATCTTTTGTTTATTTATTATTATTTTTTTACCATACACAAGATCTAGACTACTGTTTTTTTTTTTAATTTTAAATAAAATAAAATAAAAAATATTTTAAAATATATTTTATTTTTTTTTAGGATTTTATTTATTTTTATTTTGTTTTGATTTCTTGCTTTTCTTTTGCGGTGGAACTGGTGACATCTCAACATCAATGTTTTCTTTTGTCTCTTCTGGACTTTCATCAGCTTCTACGCTAAAACCTTTAATATAAGGTTTAACCAATTGAAAGACTAATTTTTCATGCTGAACATTGGTTGAATCCAAACTCAAACGTACAGTAACAGGATCAAAGGCATGGAATACTATATCACCGCAACGTTGGGTATAGTCCTTAAAAGTACACACGAAAAATTGGTTAAAGTTCAAGGTTTTGTTGTTATGTATGTAAAAACGCATTTTACCTCTTCATTAAAAGTAAATGTAACATGGCTGGGTAGTTTTTTAACATCATCTTTTAAGGAATTCAAAAAAACGGTACCCTCTAAACCAAATTTAGGTATAAGCACTTGTAAAGCATTCTTGCGCACAAATAAAATATAACTAAAAGAAATTAAATGTTTCTATAAATTCAGTTTAAAAGAATTTTATAAGAAACAACATACCCCTCTTCGTGTTGCACTTTGCCACGGAAGAAGAGATGTGTGTTAAGGGCTACTGAGGCTCTACCAGCATATTGAGCCATTTTGTGTCGGTAATTTAAATTATGACAAAGTTCTTCATTCGATTTTTTGTCCAATAATTCGGCGTAAGTGCTATCTGCTCCAATTGAGGCTGCCAAGAGACGATGTACAATTATATCAGAATATCTGTAAATAATAATTTCTTGTTTATTTGAAAGTCAGTACAGAATAAAATTCTAATACATCAGTTTTTAGAGAAGTGAAATAAAAATGCAAAAAAAAAAACTATATATATATATATATATATATATATATATATATATATATATATATATATATATATATATATATATATATATATATATATATATATATATATATAGCCGATTTTTTTCGTTGTCATTTTTTTTAATTTGACGTTTTATAGCGATTTTTCGCTTTTTTGTGTTTTATAATGTAATTTTTATTTCTGCTCGGTTTTTTTTTAGTTTTTTATTTTTTAACAATCATAAAACAATATTTATCCTCCGACTTTTACGACTTCTGGATTTAAATAATAAAAAAATAACAAAACTTCAATTTTGAGAAAAATACTAATTTTATCAAAAAAAAAATGTTCTATGTGTTTTAAAAATAAAGTGAAGATATACTATTTTTTAAAATAAACACTAACTTTCTAAAAAAAATACAAATTTTCGTAAAAATTTTAATTTTTGCGTTTTATCGACTTTTTAGCAGTTTTTCATTTTGGCTTTTTTAATTTTTAATTTTTGTATTATTACATTTGTAGTTTACTTACCTTCTAATGGGCGAAGTGAAATGTGTATAAATATCCGCTGCCAAACCATAATGTACAAATTGATCTTTTTGCAAAGTTCCACTAATGAAATACAATGCCTGCATCATACATCTGGTAGCCAAAATACGTATCATTGTATTAAAATAGGGATTGGCGGGTTTAACACATTCATCCAAAGATTTCGAAAATTCTAAACCAGTTTCGGTTTTGATTTCAAAACCTTGATTTTGAGCAGCCTTTATAAGGGGGTCGAAATTGCTAGTCGGTGGTTTAGGATGTCTTCTCAATAAAGCACATTCCGGGAATTCCGTAGCTATATGTTCGGCTACTGTTATATTGGCCAACAACATGAACTCCTCTACCATTGAATTGGTATCACGCAATTGCTTAGCTTCTACCTCCAAGGGTTCATGAGTTTCGCTGTCCACTTGGAAACGTATTTCGGGTGAGGCTAAAACTAAAGCTCTAAATTTCTTATGAAATTAGTAAGATAAATAAATTAAACGTTGAATTTTTTACCCACCCATTATCCATACGCCTTTTTTTCAAAATCTTGGCCAAACTATTCAAATTACGCAAAGATTTAGCAATTTCATGATTTTGATTAGAATCATCAATAATAAGCTGAGCCATTTCATAAGTCATGGCCGATTTTGATTTGATGATACTTTTATGGAAACGTTTATTTATTATATTAGCTTTATGATCCATTTCCCAAACACAGGAAAAGGCAAATCTTTCTTGACCACCGACCAAAGAACATAAATTAGAACTAAGCAATTCCGGCACCATGTCAATACGTTTACCCACCAAGTACACAGTAGTGCCGCGGGCAGCAGCTTCTTTGTCTAAAGCATTGCCAGGACGTATGAAATGACTGACATCTGCTATATGTACACCCACCTCTAAGTTTCCATTAGGCAAATCACGACAATGTAAGGCATCATCTATATCGGTACAACCAGGGGGATCCACTGAGCAAATGTAAAGATCCCTAAGATCCACACGTTTTTCATAATCCTGTTGAACAAAAATTATTTAAATTCATCTTTTTAAAATTTTTTTAAATGGTCACCTCTTTGGTAATTTCCCAAGGCATTTGCGGTAAGAAACTCAACACTTCTTCCGAAAATTTACTGTGTGGCACATCGTGCTCCAACAAAATGACTTCATTTTCAGTTTCTACATCTCCCAAAGGTCCCAAAGATCTAACAAAATGACCATGAGGATAACGTGAAGATCTCGGCCATGTATCTATTGCCACTATGATTCTCTGATTTTGCAATTTTTCTGCTTGTCTGGTTTCAATGCGTATACGTGGAACCTTACGATCGGCTGGCACAAATATATGCCTGGTCGCATTTATCATATGACTGGGTTGTAAAATTCCACAATATTGTCGTCGTTTACGTCTTATAATGCCTACAACTTTGGCGGTGGGTGTTTTTTCGACCGTCGAGGAAGCTTCTAAAGCAGCAGCTGCTAAGATTTCTTCTGCTGTGGTGCCTGGTTCATTCCCAGCATCTACTTCTTCCGACTCTTCGAGAACAATTTCACTAGGAGCCGACCATTCGGATTCGGGTAATAATTCTATGGCTACAAGATCACCATCAACTGCACGATTGAGTGCTTCACGGCCTTGTATTAAAATCTAGAAAATAAATATAACACATTTTTAAGAATTTAAGTTTTATATAACAATTCTTTTCAACTTACCGGACTTTCATGACCCTCCACATTTACCGAACCTTCAAGAAAATTTTCTCTTGATGCCTGAAAGGCACCTTGCAAGAGTTTTTGGTTTCTAATACCTTCAAGTATTTCAGCAGAACTAAGGTGTATCGGAAACAAGGGTAGTGATTCCTTCTCATTTTCAAAATTCTTTCGAGCCAATTTATCAACCAACATAGGAAAATCTATCAATGATTTAACATAATCCTCTGATGTAGCCACTAATATGCCCTCCTTTTCCGCTTTTTCCCTATTGGCAGCATCGTCAGATATTAAAACAACACGAGTTTTTTCCGCTTTAGAAGATTTTTTCTTAAAACATTTTTTTTCTTGAGCCTCCAAGATATGAGAATCATACCAATTGGTAGCAAAACGTATGGCACGATCATTACGATCATTGGCCGTTTCACCGGGTTGTCTTTCTACATAAGTGTCTCTAAAAATAAATAAATGTTTTTAGAACATAAATACAAGTAATTTCTTCCTCCTTACTTACTTATGATGCTCATTGACAAACACAAAGAAACCACGTGGCTTGTGTTGTACAATTTCATGGAATCTTTTGTAGACCGTGGTACTACGATGTTTAACTTCATTCAGAACAGTGGATAAAACTATAACATTTTTTATAGCATCTTCTTCTAAGGCATCGATTTGTTGTAGAACTACATTGGTATCCAATACAACATAATGAGGAAAATTAAAAAGTGTAGAACGTACCATACGATCCGCACGCAATTGAATGTCAGCTTCCTCCTGTTGACAACCATTACACAAGTCTGAACCACATCCCAAATCTATACGTAAATAATGCTCACGTACAATCTAATTTATAATAAAATTATTTTGAATTATTTTCTTGTAGTTTCTTTAAATAAAAAAATATAAATTTCATTCACTTTTAAAATGTTGCCTCTTTTTGTTTTGCGCGTAAATTCTCGTATTGTCTGCATTTTATACTAAACACTTTTTTGTTTTATTTAATTTATATTATATTTACTTTATCATGTATTTAATAAAATATTTATAAATATTATTTAATTAATAATATGTAATATAAAGTCAAATTAATAAAAATTACAACCAGTCAGAATGTTTACAGCAAACACATGTATGATTAGCATTTATTGTTATTGTATACGTAGGGTTAGCCGAACGTTGTCGAAATGTTGCCGTATTGTTTCTTAGTAGGATTGTAATATAATAATAATAATAATAATAATAATAATAATAATAATAATAATAATAATAATAATAATATAATAAATATTTACTAGGGAGCTCAATGAGTACCAATAATAATAAAATTAAAGTTTGGATTTTAGTATTGAAATTGTCATTAAAAAAAATGTATGTGTTGTTTGAATGAAAGTTTTTTATCTAACATAATTCCTAGATATTTGATGCTACCTTGTAGTGGGATAAAAACTCCCCTTGAATATAAATGTTTCGTAATACGTTTCCGCGACCTATTATATGGAAATATAATAATTTGTTTTGCTAACATTTACATTTATCTTCCATTTATCAGAGTATTTATGGATGAATTTTAAACTGTCTTTTGACTATTACGCAGCACTATCGTCTGCGTAAAAAGCTACTTCCTGATTCCTGTGAACAGTATTGTTATATATTATATTATATTATATTATATTATATTATATTATATTATATTATATTATATTATATTATATTATATTATATTATATTATATTATATTATATTATATTATATTATATTATATTATATTATATTATATTATATTATATTATATTATATATTATTATTATTATTATTATTATTATTATTATTATTATTATTATTATATATATATATATATTTATTTATTTATTCATTTAGTATAAAATATCCTTTTAGACATTTTGTTATAAAAAACTTACAGCATCGGAATGGGGTTGAACCAACTACCTTCTCTTTGTTAATCCAGCGTTCTACTCAACTGATCCACATGATTGCAAAATTACTGTGCTATTATACTATTTAGTACTTATTTATGTAATATAGAGTAGGCAAATAATAATGATGCCTCATTACCAAGAAACTACTTTTCTAAGTATATATTTTCTATACTTTTCTAAGTATATATTATATATATATATATATATATATATATATATATATATATATATATATATTATATTTTATTATATTTTTTTTTCTTTTGTTTTAATTGCATAAAAAACAATTTCCAAAAATAGTACTAAATTAGTAAAGGGTAGCAAAGCAAAAAGCACATTTTTTAAACCGAAATTAAAAAATATATCCAAAAAAAGGCACCAGTCTAAAAAAATACAAATATATGAAATTTTAAAAAAGTACCAGTTTTCAGAACTACAACTATTAAATAAAGTACCAATTTAAAAAATTCAATACAATAGAGTACAAATTTGAAAAAAATAAGAAGTATTAAGTAAAAAAATCAAAATAAGGAGTTCTAATTTTAAAATAGATACAAATATACAAAAAGAAAAATATAGTCAGTTTTCCAAAACTACTATAAAAAGTAGCAAATTTAAAGTCAGTTCTTATTTTCAAATTGAGTACAAATTTGAAAATAAAAATGATTAATTTTCAAAAAATCTACATTTTTTCAACAAAGTAATAATTTTCTAAAAACAAAAATCATAAAGTGCCATTTATTAAAAAAGAACCAATTTCCAAATAAGTATTTTTTCAATGAAATACAAATTTCCAAGAAAGTATTTATTTTTAATAAAAATTTCAATAAAATTTACAAATTTTAGAAAATGTACTTTTTTCAAAATAAGTTTTTTCTTTTTTTAAAAAAAGCTTAACATGAAGAAAAAATGTATCAACAAAATCACCAATTTAAAAAATGACAAATTAAAAAAAAAATAATAATTTTAAAGTTAGAAAATATTAATTGAAATTAGGATTTTTCATTTAAAATTTGGTGTTGTTCAATTGAAATCAACTCTTTCCATTAAGATTTTGGAGAAGAACAATTCAAAATCAGAAAAGATCAATAGAAAGTTAAAATTTCCATTTAAAATTTTGAAAAGAAAGATTAAAATTGAGATTAATAGCACCAAATTCAGAAAAGAACGATTGAAAATGAGAATTTATATTTAGAATATTGAGATTTTCAGTTTTAAAAGAAAAGAAAAATTGAGAATTAAACAAAAATCCAGTTGAGTTCACTACACATACATGATTTAAAATATATAATAAAAAATGGAGGGGCCTTCACAAAAATAACATTTGTCGATTGCTGCAGGGCAATCCAAAGTACGATATTTAAATTTCTTTATGTATAATACACACGCGTAATAAAACAATATTACTTACATAAATTAAGTTTACAATTTAATTTCTGCTTATATTTAGAATTTCATTTAAATTTTCTCAATTTTAGTTGTACCTTTCTCATATTTAATTGCTCTTTTGTAAATCTTAAATATAAAATCTAAATTTCAATGGTTATCTTCGAATTAGTAAATTGAAAATGTATTTTTAAATATTTCTTCTCTGAAATCTTAATGAAAAATGCCAATTTCAATTGGTATTTTCTGAAACCTAAATCAGAGATCAAAAATAATTATAATTATAATCAATATGAAGGAAATTGGTTAAAAATATCCTGAGTACACCGTTGCATTTGCTATATTTAAGCTAATGTGTAATATACTTTTATTTTTGATTTTTTATTTTATTACTGAGAAATAAAATTTATTTCTGATTTTTTATTTTATGAATTCAAATAGCAATTATTGATAATTTTTTAAATAAAGCTAAAGTCGAGATAAAAACCAGTCTGATTTATATTTTTTAAATAAGAAATAAAAATCAGAAAATGATTTTTAATTTTTTGTGGCATAAAATAAAAGTCTTTTGCATTTATCTGTATTATTGTAATTGATAAATGTACAATGTTTATGTTATCCAATACAATATTTATGTGTTATCTAATTATGTGTTATGCTAATTAATCTTTGTGGATCACTTGTTTGTTAACGATGAGTAACATAGTGTCTACATTAGAGTTTTTTTTATCAAGACAAATGTCAAACTTAACGCGAATTTGTGGAAGGTGTCACCAGTTGCACAAAAACAACAATATGGCATATTCATTACTGTTTTTTATATATGCAGTTTGACAACTGTAACAACCAAAATAATAATCAGCTGTTTAACTAAGGTTACCTTGTATATATTCGCACTGATTTTGACGTTTGTTTTGATAAACATTTGCCTAATGTAGACACTAGGTAAAAGGTCTAAACTTTGAAATGATAAGTGGTGACTTTCCGAGCGACTTCAAATTAATATTAATAAAATTTGACTATGTTCTCGTACAAAATTGTATTGATGTTTTTACTACTACTACTAAATGAAAAATCAAATTTGAGAAACTGAAATGATAAATCTCATTTATAATTGCTGTTTCAATTTAAATTTACCAATTTTAGTAAAAAAAAAAGATAGTAGAAAGTTAAAAAAGGTGATTTTGAAAAATCTACCAATTTTCTGAAAAAAGTACCAATAAAAAATTAAAAAATATAAAAATTGTAATTTTTCATTTTCAAAAAAATTTGTTTTCCAAAAAAAAAAGAAATTCCCAAAAAAACACAAATAAAAGAAAGTGTACTAATTTTTAAAAGTACCAAAAGCGAAACGGAATACTTTTTCTTAGTACTTATTTAAACAAAAATATATTTTTCATAAAAAGTACCTACATTAAAAATATTGTCAATTTGCTTTGTAAATTTTAATTTTGTTTTTTTTTTAATAGTTATTGTTTTTCATTTATTTTTAATTTCTTTAATTGACATTTTATGAATACCTAGTCGATATACATATAATGATCATTTTTTACATATTTTAAATTCCATCAATAATCCTCCGTTAATATGTATTTATATTTTGTCACATTAATCATTAACGGCCGTGTTGTACTGCCCATTACATAGTGTCTACATTAGAGATTTTTTTATCAAGACAAACGTCAAACTTAACGCGAATTTGTGTAAGGTGGCAACAGTTGCACAAAAACAACAATATGGCGTATTCATTATTATTTTTTATATATTCAGTTTGACAACTATAACAGCCAAAATAATAATCAACTGTTTAACTAAGGTTACCTTGTATATATTCGCACTGATTTTGACGTTTGTTTTGATATAAATTTGCCTAATGTAGACACTTGGTTAAGAAAAATAACATCTGGTAACTCGAAACTAGCTCCCATAGTCCGGCAACAATATTCAAAACATTTCATTTATTCTGCACGTGCATTAAGATTTTGGTTTTAGTTTCATTTATTAATTTTTATTTTAAACCAATCGTTAAAAAAATATATTTTGAAACAACAAAAGACGAAGTAACTAATCTATAAACAAAATGGTAATAGTGGAAAAAAGTTTTCCTCGTGGAGGAATTCCAACAGCCAAAGAAACCCCAGTACCCACAAAGCCCGAACAGGTAACTAACAGCAACAAAATCTAATGGAACGTTAATTTTAATAAAAATACATTTCCAAATTTTAGATTTTTGGTGCAGTGCAAAGAAAAATTAAGAAAAATAAAACAAAAACTACAACTACGTTATTGGATGAAGCTAAACCAAAATCCGCAGAATTGTTAACTTATGATACCATTCAGGATGGTATGATTGTGATGGGCATTATAAAAAGCGTAGACCAATTGTATTTAAATGTTTCATTGCCGGGACGCATAAATGCCAGAATTTCGGCATTAGAAGTATCTGATGCTTACACCAAGTCTATGAAAGAATTTTTAGAGAACTCTGCTCAAGCAGAAAATTATAAACCTCTTAATGATTTATATAGTATGGGCAAAATCGTTTATGGCCGTATTAAAGAAATTAAACAAGGAGAAGCGGGTGAAATACAAGTTGATATGACCTTAAAGCCTAGTGAAGTTCATGCTGAACTAATGCATGCTAATCTGAAAAAGGGATTTGTTTTCAATGGAGCTGTAGAGGAAGTTCAGGAACATGGTTACATTATAGAATCTGGCATTAAGGGTTTACGTTGTTTTGTTCCTTTAGAGAAATCACAAGTTGGTCATGCTGTTGGTGAATTGATATATCTTAAAGTGGAGAAGATTACGACTGATAAGTCAGTAAGCACCTGCATTTGTACAGAAATAAATCCCAATAAATTAAAAATAAAAGATCAAAATAATCCCATCTTAGACTATTTACTACCCACATCAATAGTGAATTTTCAGGTCAGTAAGTTATTGAAAAATGGTTTGCAAGGATCAATAATGAATGAAGCTTTCACCGCCTATGTAAACGAGCACCAGCTATCAGATCCTTTAACTTTGCCAGAAGACTATGAGGTAGGTACAAAGTACGAAGCTCGTATTTTGTATATAATGCCTTTAACTAAATTTGTCTATTTGACTTTGAATCTACGAAATAATGTGGAAACTAAAACGGCAACATCTGATGAAGGCACTGAGGAGAGCGAAGATTCGCCAGAAACTGAACTAAAACTTGGTGATATTGTTGAAAATGCTAAGGTTCATCATTTAGGCACTGGCGGTGTAGTTATAATATTAAAAAATAAATTTAAAGGCATTATTTCCTATAAAACTATTAAAGCCAATTATAAAGGCAACTACGATCAAGAAGAACTTTTGTCAAAATATGCATGCAAATCTAAACATACAGTAAGAATTACAAACTATGATATCATGGACTCACTATATATTTGCACTGATGACGTCGCTGCTGTAAATGAAAAATATTTTAGTTTTAATGACATTAAACCTGGAGATTTTGTTACTGCTACCGTAAAGGAAATAAATCCTAAAATTGGTGGTTATACTCTACAACTGGGAAAAATGAATGGTAAGCATTAAATATAATTTTTTTATTTCAAATTATTATTATTTTTTTCATTTCTATTAACAGCTTTTATTGAAAAACTATTTTTGGCACCTACGGCCAAGAATTTAGATTCCAACACCAAACTAAAATGTCGTGTAGTCGATGTGAATCCCGAACATAAATTAATATATTTGACCAATCGTGCTGAATATATGGCCAAAAGTAGTAAACCCCTTCTAAGTTTAGAAGAAGCTAAAGTTAATGCCAATTATCTGGGTACTGTGGTCAAGTGCAATAACACCTTTACTTTGGTAAAGTTCTTTGGCGATGTGAAAGGTGTGTTATATAAGCAAAATGCTCCGCTAAGACAATTGGAAGATATTGAAGAAGGTCAAACTATGCAATTTCGTATAGCCAGCAAAAAAGACGATCAACTTATATTGGGCATGATGGAAAATGCTTTCAAACTGGGTGAAATATGTCCAGTCTCAATAGTCCATACTCTCGACTCGGGCTTGGAAATAAAAATAACCTATTCCACCGATGAGGGTGAAGATTTCGAACATAAAGGTCTTATACCCGTGCGCCTGCTATCAGATTATGTTGATTTATTAAGAGCCAAACTTCATTTGTATCCTGTGGGCGAGGAACTACAGGCTGTCTGTATTTCTGGGGCTGTCTTTAGCTTGAGAGATGTTAAATACTTTTCAGAACATTTAACTTGCGATTGGAAATCATTAAAAATCGGTGATATTTTAAAGAGTTATGTTAAAGATGTAAACGATGATGTAGTAGAAATTGTGGTACCCATTGAAGGCTATACCAAAACTGTTAAAGTTCATATTAAAATGATGCTAATGAATGCATTTCAAAATGAACATATTGCATTGTCACCTGATCAGGTGGTCTATGTAAAAGTATTGGGCAAGGAAGATTCTACAAGAACTATAACTGTGTCCGCTAAATTGATCGATGTTTGGAATGGAAAAATGTCTTATACAGCTGATCGTTTTGAAAGGTAAGTTTGACATTTTTTTCTATTTTTTTTTTACAAAAATTTTGATTGCTTAAGGAATTTTGCCAAAAAAGACCTTTTTCAAAATATGTAATTTTTCTAGTTATTTTAAACATTGGTGTCTATTCTTGAAAACGCGACGAAGAAGTGAAAATTTCCATTAAAACAAAAATAAAATTTAAATTTTTTTTTACCGCACATTTCTTAAATGGAATTTACCGTTTTTAAAAGAGAGAGAAACGCTTTAAAGTTCTCACGTCTATTACATTTTAAAAATATAGGGTAAACAAAACAATTTTTTAATTTTTTGTTTTTGTTTTAATGGAAAATTTCACTTCTTCGACTTGTTTTCAAGAATATACACCATTTTTTTGCATAATAAAAATGGTCTAGGTTACTTGATATATTTAATTAAATTATTATATACTATTATAATGACTAGTGTTTTATCTAAAATAAATAAAATTAAATAGAAAGGAATAATTAATTTCACAAAATTATTTTTATTAAAAAATTTCATCAATATATATATATATATATATATATATATATATATATATAATAGATTCAATTAGTATTTCAACAAATGGATAGAATTAGTTAGGAGTTAAAAAATCTGCCATGTGTTTTAATAACACTGTAAAAATGCAATAAGTTACGAATATTAACAAACTGTTTAAAATAACAACCTGTGAAAGTTTTTACATGCTCAGAAATATGAACTCGTCTCCGAACGTTATAAACGTATCGTACAATAGAATTAGTGATACGGTTTAATTTTGAAAGTATACTACTAAGAGCACCAGACGTAACTTCGAATCCATATAACACATGTGATATCAATAGAGCATAAGCCAATTTATATTTTATTTGACAAGGTAAGAATATATTATTAGAGTAGATTCTGCCCAACATTTCCAACACTCTACCGCATATATGATTAACATGGCACTCATATGTAAGCTTGTTATCAGTATATGCTCCAACAAGTTCGATCTCTTCTCCGTAGTTAACACATAAGGAATCAGCATCAGAATGATCTACAAATATTAGTCCATGAATGTAGGAAGATCGTTCACATACATAATAAGAAGTAATGGGCCTAAAACAGATCCCTGGGGAACCCCTGCAAACTGACAAGTATGAGTAAATTAATAACCAAGAAGACCTTTAAAAATTAAATTGCTCTTTTAACTTCTTAATCATTATGTGGTAATCAAATGAATTGTTCGCTTTAGTCAAATTGAGCAAAACCAAAAATGCTAGGTAATCCTTATTCACGCTATCTCGTACAGCATCAGTTATATTCAATAAAAACGAAGTAGTACTATGGCCACTACGAAAAGCATATTGCGATGGCGAAAGATTCACGCGAACATAGGAAAGCATGTGATCTTTTATAATATGTTCAACAATGTTAGATATTGCAAGCAAAATAGAGATAGGCCTCAAATCTACTACTACCTTTTTCAACCAACAAGAAAAACAGAAGAGGTTAATATCGAATTAATAAAAACTATCAATAAATTAGAAATATATGTAAATATTAGCCTAAAAAAGTAATCGGGATACCATCAGTTCAACGGATTTTGACTTAATCTTACATAAAGCCTCGAAAACTTCATCAATAGTTACACATCTGAAAGAAAAAGGGCCATCTCTATTACCAAAGTCATTAAAATCCACACTATAATTTAGGTTCACTTGTGCACTGTTTACAAAGTGGGAATTAATGACATCAACATTATCATCACACAAGAACAGATTATCATCAGTAAAACCATGACCTTTCAATAACCTCCACATTGTACATGAATCTAATCCAGAAAAAAGCTTAGCAAAATATCGTTTTCCTTCCTCTCTGAACATTTGTCGCTTTGTACGGTACGGGCAATACAACTTTCAATTCTTATCAGACCAACACTATGCGATTGGACCTCATCCAATTATCTACACCACTAGGAATACCTCTTCGAACAAGAGGAAAAAAACCAAACAGAGATGTTATAAGCTGGCTTATTAAATTGCACTGAAAATTCACATCACTACAACCAAAAAATGATTCTGTGTCAAACTCAGATAAACTAGTAAAGATACCATTTCAGTCAATAACATTATAACATTATAATTTATGTACTCAAAATATTGTTGAGAAGACTCAGATGCAATTAAACAAAGCATATATTAATACATTATGTGATATGGCGCGGCACTGTACCTGTCCCAAAAAATTTATCAAGGCTCTATCACTCACCAACCAGACATACAATAATGAAGTCGAACGATAAGCAACATCAAAATACGTGGGTCTAGAATTATAAAAACAGACAAACCGGATCGTAAACATAACGATCACATCTGATTTGCTTTACAAGTATTAAATATATTACAATTAAAATCGCCAAAAACAATAATGCAATAAACAAATCAAAATGGAAATTTTCAAACGAAAAAATTTCTCCACTAGGAAGGTAAACTACACCAAACAAATTCTCAATTCCGCGATTCATAATTTTAATGAATAAACAAGCATTCAATTCGGAAGTTTTTTGAACAACCCTAAATTTCAGAGCACTAGACAGATAAAAAGTCAAACTACCACGAGCACGCAATCTATCATTTCACACTAAGGTATAGCCAGGTATACGAAGAGATAGACTTGACACATACGGCTTCAGTCAGGTTTCAGATATAGAAATTAATTCAAAGTTCTCGCCAACAACATTTCCAAAATTCCTCAAATTTAGCTGAGCTGGCACTAGGCTTAATACTTTTGCAATTAATATAGTCAATTTTTAATATGTTATATGTAGAGTCATTTTTTAATATGTTATATAATGAGTCAAAGAAAGAGCTGCTATTTAGATGGGACCAATATTATCATTACTTAAAGACATATTTAAAAAGAATTAACAAAAGTGTGGGAAACCAATAGTGAAAATAGATTTTAATAAAATTTATAAACCAATTATTCATTTAATCACATTCTTATTCAGCTACCAAAAGCAATAAATACTGCATAAAAAAGGAACCAAGTATATTTAAAGTTAAAAATTGAAAAAATAAAAAAAAGAAGGAAAAGTTAGAGATGCATTTATACGGGAACATACCCAAAAACTGTTCTTTGGGTTTATATTGCAAATTTTTAAAACTGATTTATGATGTCCTCAAGAATGCCTATACGTAATAAGTCGAGGCCATAAATTTTAAATCAGTGAAATAGTTCGAGATATTGACACTTTTTAAGAAATTATAATTTTTATTATCATTTGTGGCCTTTGCATGTTTAATCATTATGTTTAAAATATGTATCATGTTTAAAATATGTTTAAAAAACACATTAAATCGGTTTAAAATACATCATATTTTTTTTCCAATGCGAAAACCCGCTACGTAATTTTTATTTATACACATAATTAAAAAGTGCACAATCCTCTCTTGTAAATTTGCAAATAATGCAAAATATTACAAAGAAACTGGATATGAAGTGTGCGTTCGAATAAAACATAGCACAAAATTTTCGTAATATCTCTTACTGCCATTAATTTTAAATATCTTTTTACAATATCTTTTAGAGACATGTCAGATTTAACAGCAGATTGAGTTATTGAAATCCTAAAAAATTTTAAATAACAAAGCTCAGAAAAACTCTGAGGCAAAGAATGATCAAAGCTCCTCAATAATAAAAAAATAAAAATATTTTCAATATTTTGTATTAGCCTGGAAAACATACCTTATTGCTGACTTTTCTCATGTTCTAAGGTACAAGTTTTGTATACCGACAAATCGGGAAAATGGTCCTGAATAGTATCCAACAAAAACAATAAAAATTTACAAAACAATTTGTTATATGATAAGTTTACTCAAAATGCGACAAGTTATCCTAGCAAAAAAAAGACACGCAAAAGAAGTAGTTAATGCATGAGTTCACGTGATAATGAACTGGTTCATTTTTAGGTAAAAAATGCATGATTTTAAGATCGGCGTGTCATTGGAGTGCATGAGTTCACTTTAGAGAAACAACTTGTCATTAAAATAAGTTCTTAAAACCAATGAAAGTTTGATGATTCGACTACGTTTTTTCATTGGTGAGCATATTAATTTATGCACATTTATATACCAAGAGATTATTTCGGTCATAGATTAAACTGCAGATTTTATGAAATATATAAACAAATAAATAGTACTCATTTTTAAGTTTGTTTATAATTAAATAATAAAAAATCACTCTTAAATTTGTAAATTATACAAATACAATCGAGTTAAAGTCGAATACTGCAATTCCAAAACTAGAGTTGAATGCATGCATTGAAAGTTGTTTTCATGAGTTCACAAATGATAAATTTATTAGGTTTAAGAAAGTAATTAAGAATACATTTGAATACATACATTCTAAAGAATTCATAAAAATATTACATCTCTTTGAACTACTTAAAAAATTTTTGCTGGGTATGTGATTGTTTTGTTTCTTTAGTCTGAATAAACTGGAATAATTATAATGTAAAAAAGAAAAAAAAAAGCACTGACGACACTTGTGACATGCAACAATGTTTTTAACATTTTCTGACCAGATTTAGAATTTTTTGTTACAGTAGAAGCACCCAGAATTGGGATAACATTCCCAAATTGGAAATTTTAAAGGATTTTTTTTTTTTTTTCATACCCATACCCAAAAAAATTTAAAATAATCTAGTTTTTTAATTTTTATATAAAATTATATATCTGAAGAAGAAATGCTACAAGTAGTTTAATTTTAATAATAACTTATTCCGTTCATCTTTTTTGAAAAAAACATGTTATGTTTTATTTGAACGCACACCTTATAAACACTTATATCATTAACATTTTTAAAATCTATTAAAAAAATCTTACACTGAATCGATTTAAAATACATCATATATTTTTTTACATGGCAAACCTCGCTATGTAATTTTTATTTATGCACATAATTAAAATTATAAAATTGCAAATAATGCCACATAAAAAAAGAAATTACATATACATTTATATGTATGCTTCAGATAGGTTAGGTTAGGTCGAAAAGAGGGTCAATTGATGACCCATACACTTATGCCATTTTTGCAAGTTGTGCGCTCTAAAGTATTCCAACGCCTTAAAATACTATTTCAATTACGTTAAGAACTTGGTTCCTTCTATGTATGCATTAGTCGTGACTAAATAAACATTGTAAAAGAAAAAATTTCAAATACTTCAAAAATACTTGATTTTGTTTTTTTTTACGATATACAAGGTTTTGAATTTTTTTAGCAGACACCCGAAAACTTTTTATTTTTCAATTATTATAAATATCTTTATTGTTTAAAATATTTTTTATTTGTTAAAAAAATATTTGAGGGTTTTTTTATTTTCTTATATAAATATCCATCATGATGAAAAAGATGAAAACAGTTCAAAATAATTTTCCATTATTTATTTTTGGTTTTGATCCAAACCAAAACAAAAAATATATGAACTAGAAGATAATAACTCATTTTTATAACCTAAAATTTAAAAATAAATTACAGTTTGCTTAGTTTTAAAATATTCCTTATTCAAGTGACACACGAGAGAGTACTACAGAAATACATTCCGGCTTTTTTAGTCGGCTAAAATTTTCTTTTTTTATATTTTTACTAAATCAACTCATATTTTTCATTTTTATATTTGTTTATGGAATCTTATTTACAGCCGAACAAATTGCTTGAAAATAAAATTTGTATGAAACAACATTTTTTTAGTAGTTTTCATAAAAATTTTATTTTTAAGGTAAAACAATTATACACATTTTTTTAGAAAATTTTTCCCTCTAATCTACAAATATTTTACAATTTATTAACTCGAAAAAAATTATTTTTATATTTTATTTGAAAAAAAAAAAAAAAAATTGAATTCCGGAAACTAACTAACTATGAAGTTATTTAAGCATTTTGTTATCAAGGTTTACCCTCGATTTTAATACATTGCAAAATTGTTTCTGCAATTTATTAAAGATTTTTATTAATTGCTGTCAACTCACTGTCAATATTATTTGTTGAAAAATATAAATGTACACGTAGAGAAAAAAATGGTTACAGCATTATCACTGCAACAATATTATGTTCTCATTTAATTTATTTAATTTTCTTGAATTTTAATAACTCCGTGTTCATGATAAGAATGCTTTTGTTTAAATTTTGTCATTTAATGTTTACACTCAATAAAAATTTTAATATGGTTGACTGCAAAAATTATATGTTTTTAAATATTTTTATCAGAAACAAAATTTTATTAATACGAAAAATATCATTACTTCTAACATTATTATAAAATGTTTTAAATAAATGTAATACTTATCCTTTTCAGAAACTTAGTGGAAAATTCAATACTTGTTTGTTTTTAAATATATTTTGTTTTTAATATTTGTTTTCCAACTTCATTGTAATTCTCATTTACATGAAAAAATGTAAATAGGCTAGGTTTGGTTATACTTTGTGTGATTCAAAAAATATAATATATTTTTTAACTATCATTAAAGGGTTTAGTTAATAAAACATATCTTGCATTTGAACCACATATGAATATAATGAATACAATTAATAAACAAATAATATGTAAATATTTTTTTTTTTTTTTTTTTTTTTGCTAATGAACACTTTACTCTATTATTTTCAATAAAAAATTTATAAAAATAATTTTGTATTAATACTTTTTATTTTAATATATGATAAGATGAAATAATAATAGTAATAATATGACAAAATAAAATAATAATATAAGATTTGATAACTATATAATAACATGAGGCAATAATATGATAAAATGGAATCATTATATGACAATATGGTATAATAATATAATAAGACAGAATAATAGTATAATAACATCAAATCATAATCTGATAGAATGTGATAATGATGTAGTAAGATTGTACAATTATATGTAAAACTAGAATCATAACATGAAAAACAAACCACAAATTCGGACACAATATGACAAAATGCTATCATAATAATTATTACTTTTAATCATTTCTATTTTTTCGTGATGATCATTACAACTATATTTTTTCTCTGTGTATGTACATCTATCTTCATACCATAAAAAATTTCATTAGCGTACAGTATTTACCAAAAGATTTATAGTGAAATATCACATTTATCTATAACATTGTTGTTCAGGGAGTGACAAGTTATTTTGTAAAATAAAAAGGTTTATCTTGGTAGAAATATATGCATTTGTACATTTCGAAATGGATGTATAAAAAATATTAATGTTAACTTATAAATGTGGATTATAATTAAATTTTTACTTTTAATTTTTGGATTGATCCTCGAAACAACTGTTCAATAATAAAAAAAGTTAATGTTGCTACTCAAATAAAAATAAATAATTTAACATCAAATTGCACCAAATGAGATATGGTAGTACCACGGTACCAACAGATATAAAAATGTACCAAAAAAAAGTTCAGTTGCACCATGTTTTCCATCCGTTGTTTATTGGGTTCCAATTGGGTTATATATATAATAAGGTGTCTCTAATTGCATTTAAATTCCCCATCATTAATCGTAGTTGAATGATAAATAAATGATTCAGCATTATATTTAAAAATTGATATACATATACAATGTATTTTATATTAGATATAGCCAATTTATTCATTCATTATTCATTACAACTTTTACACTTTCACACATCTTTTTAAACTGTTTCATTTAATTTCGTCGGACATAAAAGCTCTGAGCATAAAACTCTTTTTTTTCTCTGTAACTACACGCAAGTTTTATAATAAAAGCAAATAAACAAATTTGATTGAACTAACAATTAAATGTATAAACACAACAAGTCCGGTTCGATAATTTCCGTACAAATTTGTTTAAAAAGTGCGCAATGCGGCTCGGTTTAAAAAAAAAATTTATTTTAAATTCTCTCCGGATTTTTTGTTTTTATTTTCTCACAAAAATATTACCATATTTTTAAAAAAATATATGAATTTCGTAAACAAAATTGGAAAATGAAAAGAAAATAAATAAAATTTTTGTTTATTTTCCGTTGTCGTCTAAGTTTTTGTTTAATTTAACAATGCGGTCTATGAAAGTAATCCGGACTTGTGTTTATACATCAACAAGGTTTAACAACGAGCTATGTTTATTTTTTTCTTTATTTGATTTTTAATTTTGTTTTTTTTTTTTTAATGAAACACGTTTTCGTTTTAGCAGCAGGGATTAAGAAGGGTGGATATCAAAATGTTTGTTATAGTAATAATTTATTGTAACGTAATATCATATTTTTTTTTCTATTTTATCTATAATTAAAAAAGTCAACAAAAAATGTTATATTTGCTTTAGACGTAAAAGAAAAAAAATATATATTTAAAGTGATTTTAACTTAGACCTACTACCACTACTATAATTGTGTGCTCACCTGTAAGTATATATTTACTTCATTTTTTTAATTTGTTAAATATTTGCCTTTCGCTCTTTTAGAGATCCAGGTGGTTTTTGTTTACATTTTGTATTTGTTCGCCAGAAACCAACTAAAAAAGAGAGCCAAGTACAATATTTCGTACGATCAAGTATTTGCTATCTCATTCTCTTTGTGATTCACCTGTATTATATTGCCAGATAGGGCAATGTTATAATGGCTCCACAGCTGGGGTCGCTGGCGTTTTCCCTGTTTTGGAATTTAAAAAAGTATCTGTTAAATACATGAAGTAAAAAAGTGGTAACATTGTATTTGTTCTTTGGTATTATTTTGTATACCTTTTTGTTGTCTTACTTACTACACATGTATTTATCATATTACAACGAAAATAATCGGAATACACATGTACATGTATTGACGTATAAACGACATGTTTGCATTTTGTAGGTTTTTTATTTTTCGATTTTCGATTTTATTATACCCTTCACCATATATATAAGTTTGTCATTTCGTTTGAAATTTCCACAATTTTCGTCGGAGAGCAAAAAAGTTTGTATTTTCTGTTGTCCGTGATCGTCGGTTGAAAAGCCAATCAATAACTTCCATATATAATATATATTAAACGATCGGAAATCCTTTCAGTAAGATCGGTTCATAAATGGCGGAGATATGTAAAAAAATCGGTTTTGGATTTCCTGAATCCTCTATATAAGCTCGGGACTTCGTTTTTGCAAAGATCGGGAATTTTTTTTCTAAATTTATATGCTGAGGAAATAAACTAAATCTGTCCAATAATAATCAGATATCGGGCAAAACGCATTTCAACTTTTCGAAGCTTCTGTTTCAACTTTGGATTTCCTTTTTATATAGATTGGTCATAAATATTTTTATAAAATTTCGGTTTTTAGAATTAACCATATCGGTCTATATACAACCGAGGTATAGGCAAAAATCCAAAAAATATTAAAAATAAACATACACAAACATATATAAAAAGCATTGCAAAGACTTTCAGTATTTTTTGTGTAAACAAGCAGTAGTTGTTGCAGAGAAACACTCTTCTGTCGGCGGCGCATAAAAAATAAATTATTAAAAACAATAACAGATGGAGCCAATACATTAACTACTTTTGGCATTGGATTTCAATGAATATTTAAAAATTTCGGCGACTGATTTTAAGCCTGAGTGAGCCGATCAAATCATAGGAGGCTGATAAAGTAAACAATCGATCGACGACGAACCGGTCGGCTTGTATCTCTGAGTTGTTGTTTGTATCAGGGATGTCAATTGAAATTTTTAAATTGTTCTAAACAGCTGTTAAAATTGTACTTTTCTGACCCCAATTGTACCAAAATAGAAAATGTTTATAAAAACTATCACTTGAAACTCAGAAATGAAATTATAGAATTATATAACCTTTAATCTTTTGAAGAATTATAATATTTTTATAAATTTTGATAACAATGCATAATTCATACCAATGGATGAATTTATTTCTTCTTTTTTATTAAACAATTAATATTAATAATACAAATTATTGATGATATGTCTTCGAATATTAAAGAGTCTATGAGACCCCGATACAAGAATTTTATTTTATAATACAAAGCTGAGACTGGGTGTCAATGATAATCGTAGAGCTTTATCTTAACTAATTTGAGATTTTTGAAAAACTTTTAGCAATTAAAATTTTTCAACTTTTTCATGAAAAATCATCTTATTACGGAAAATCATCTCATTTAGAATGCAAAGTTGAAAAATTCCAATTGCTGAAAGGTTTTAAATATAATAAACTGAAATTAGGAAGAAGTTTAAATTGTACCAAAATAGGTATTGGTGTATCATTGTACTTTTCAGGCTCGAATTGTACAAAAAAACAACACCCACATTAAAGTATACCAATCGGCACAGAATCACTTTTTAAATCGATGTCTTTCTGTCCGTCTGGCTGGCTGGCCTTGTGCAAAAAGTACAGGTCGCAATTTTAAAGATAATTCAATGAAATTTGGCACGTGGGACTTTTACGACACAAGGACGAATCTTATTGAAATTGGTTGTGATCGGTCCATTATTTCACATAGCCCCATACAAATGTCCCCCCGGAACACTCAAAAATGTCTTAAAAATAAGAATATTTTAATGAAATTCGGTACAAAGAAGTTATGTACAAGTATAAGTCTTTGTATCAAATTTTATGAAGATCGGTTCACAATTGACCATAGCAATGTAAGTATCAAGTTAATATTCCACACAAATAAGTTTTATGTATGTATGCTTTGTGTTTTTTATTGTTTTAAGCAAGCGATGCTTGTAGAACAATTGTATATATTGTTTTTTTTTTTAAGTATAAATATGAAAATATTAAGGCATACTATTTCTTTTTATTTGCTGATAAAGTGATGAAAGGTATAAAAGATTTGGCACAGCCGATTATAGCGCTCTAACTTGTTTTTTGTTGTATTTGATTGCAATTTTGAAAATTAGCAGTGTCATTTTTTTTTTTTTTTTTGGAATTTCGATGACGATTAAAAAAAAGTAATATAAATTAAAATAAAAAATAAATAACTTGTTTGCAATAAAAAAATCAAAAAAGTAATAAAATTAAAGATTAAAACTGCTAACATTTTAATTCAGCACGATTGTTGTTTTGTTTTATTGAGAGTTGTTTATTTAAATTTTACATTATTTATATATAGTAAGTTTACGTTTTGTTATAAGATATTTTTGGTTTTATAAATTAAATTTAAAATTAAGTTTAACACAAAATTCTAAAGGTTTTAAATAAAAATCTGAAAATTATATTTTTTATAAAATTTTATTTTAAAACTAAAATATTTTGAGTTTATTTTTGTATAATTTATTGATGAATATCTGGATCTTAGAATCTACCAGATTAAAAAAAAAAAAAATATTTCGAAATTTTTATTATTATTATTATTATTTTTTTTAATTCTTTTGAAATTGTGTGTTTTGGAGATTTTTTTCCAGTTTAAATTAATAGTGAGCGTATTGTATTATTGGTGTAGAATTCTTGTTTCACTTCTAAAATAAAATTGATAATAACGGTTATTAATGTTATTATCCATTAATTGCAAAAGCTTAATCTTAATGTATATCAATTGACCCAACAGAATCACTTTCAGAGTCGATTTGACGATGACCGTTCGTCCGCCTGACTGTCCATGTAAACCTTGTGCGACTATATTTCATCTAGTCCCCATACAAAAATAGAATTTTATGCCTAATATCATAATTATTGCGCGAAATACAATTAAAATTTTAATTTGAATTTTTCACAGATATTTATTTTACATAATAGAGATTTAAACTTAAGAACATTTTATATAAAAATGATTTTTGTTTGAAATTGTCACCTCCAGAACTTGTTCTGTAGAAATCTTATCTAGCCAGTACTCATTTTATGGAACGGTTCTAGAACTAGTTCTTTAATCAATGATTTTTGTTTTAAATTGCTACATTCTGAACCCGTTCCATAGGAAGCGATTTCACAGCCAGTTTTTTTTATTTTAATGAGCCATTTCCTAAAGGTCACTTTGCAAATCAATTTAATTTTGTTAAACTCTTTTAGGTATTTTATTTTTAAAATTTTTTGGAATTTTTCCAATTTTTTATTCAGGTTTTTAAACTGTTCTAGGATGTCATTTGAAAACCTATGTGGTTCTGATTCAGGATAAAAGAAATCGAAAATGTCTTTGATATCGACTTATCAGCAGTATAACGACCCCAAGCACACTTCTCGAATCGTAAAGCAGTGCACAGTAGGAAATTTTTGTAATTTTCTGATAATAAGCATGTAACTTTTTAATCTTTTATAATAAACGAACAACATTTTGCAGCATATTTTCCATAATATTAATTAATATAAGCTAAATGCATTTGCAAATGATTTTGCAAATTCACTTTGAATTTGAAATTTATTATTTGAATACGTAAGTTTAAATTAAAGTTAAAGTTCATCTCATTTAAAGGAATGAGGGTAGGAAAATTAAAGCTCTTGGCTTAAAGTATTTGTGTGAATACTATTATTGATGTAAATAATGATAATATAATACTATTTGGGGTTAAATGTTAATTTTCCGGAAAGACAACCGGACCAACATAATTTTATAATTAATTTTGTTAAATAGTATATTATTTAGTATTATCTCCTCCAGCTTCGTACAAAATATTTTAATGGAATCTGTAGAAGAATTTTAATTACGATTCTATTGTTTTTGAAATTTTTGACTAAAAATAAAATCATAGTTCTCCATCTAAAATGGTATAAACTGTATTCCACAAAGTTTAAGATGTAAAAATAATAATCTTAAAAATGTTCTAGCTTTTTGTTCAAATATACTAAATTTAGCGATCGGTCCATTATTTCACATAGATTTTAGAACAGTTGGATGCCGGGAATAAAATCAAATTAAGAGAAATTTTGAGAAAAGCTTTGTATGATATATTATTTTAACTTATAAGTCTTTAGTTGAGATGATACCTAAAAGAAGCGAAGGATTTTTATTCAAATACTAAGAAGGGATAAAGAATGAAATATGTTCCAATTTTTGTAATTGCAAATATTTTTCTGATCGAAAGAATTTAAATGGTGAATTCGAATAAATCATAACACAAAATTTTCGTAATAACTCTTACTACCATTAATTTTAAATATCTTCTTCATTACAATATCTTCTAGATGTTGAACAAAATAAAGTGCGGTTTCGTACTCTTGCTATTCACTTTATAATAATTGTCTTCTAGGTGCATCATGGGCTACTTTTTTGTGTCCAGGTATTTGTCGTTTTATATTGTGTAATTTAATAAACAAAAGAAGTTTTTGAATTATTTGCATTTAGAGTTTGGGGTAAAAGTGTTGTATTGGTTGTCGATTTTGTGCGACAAAATAAAGTGACACTTTACTAAATTCTTTAATTTGGCTTCCTATTTTCCAATTTATTGTTACAAAATGGTTAAAAATGCTCAATTTTAATATTCTATTCATTAAAATCTATTCAAATTATTACTACATTTGAAAAATAAGGATAGATCCGCCCATATTATTGTGAAGTCTTCGACAACAATCCATGAAGATTTCTTGATTACAGATTGGGATAACGAAGTGGAATTAAGATATTTGTTTTCAAAATGCAAAATATCTAAATCTGAGACTAAAGAACCATTTAGTTATGCAAAGAAAGAAGTAATTTTAATTATTACTACCCTAACTGTCCAGACAAGTTTCAAACAAATGGGTTTTAAAAGTACCAATGCTTATACTATCTGCTATTACAAAAAGTTAAAATTTTTCCAAACTCTTTTCGCTTTTTAGAATTTTTTAATAAAATTTTGTTTTATTCATCCATTACGGGTCGTTTTATTATATTAGCAGCATGTAGAAATGATTTTTGTTTAGAATAGGTACTTCTAAAACTCATATATTCCAGCTTTCTCTTGACAATAAGAGTAAAAATAGGTGTAATCACTTCTTTATTTTTTTGGATGATGAAACTGATTCTCTTTTGGCGAGAACCATTTTACTTCGTGGTAATACGGTTTCTGACACTCAATTTCTTCTAAATTTCATTCAATTTTGTTATTTTACATAACTAAATGGTTCTTTTAGCTTCAGATACAGATATTTTGCATTTTAAAGATTTCTCTTCATTATTCCTTTCTGGAATCAAGAAACCTTTCTGGTCGAAGACTTTACAATAATATTGGCGGAATTATACTTATTTTTCAAATACAATAATAATTTGAATAGAATTTAATGAGTAGAATATTAAATTTAACATTTAATGGAAGTATTTTGTAACAATAAATTGGAAATTTAAAAGCCAAATTAAAGAATTTAGTAAAGTGTCACTTTATTTTGACGCACAAAATCCACGATTAACAGAACACTTACCTCAAATACAAAAATTTTGATAAAAGTATTACATTTCAAGTAATAAAAAACCTTAACAGGGACCTAAAATATGAGATGAAACTTGATTCAGAAAAAGAAAAAGTCACAAAAATGAATTCCATGCCTAAAAAGTAGAGAAACTCATAAGAGCTATGCCAAACATATTCGGCCGCGTAATGGCACGTTGTGTTCATTTGTTTAATATCAAATATGAGACATGTTAAAGCTGTGCTTAAATTTTAGTCAATCAAAGCTAAAAAAAATAAATAACAAAGCTGAGAAGAACTCTGAGGAGAAGAATGATAAAAGCTCCTCAATAATAAAAAATAAAAATATTTTCAATATTTTGTATTGGCTTGGAAAACATACGTTATTGCTGACTTTTCTCATGTTCCAAGGTTTTTGAGAAAATGGTCCTGAATAGTATCGAACTAAAAACAATAAAAAAGTACAAAATAATTTGTCGTATGACAAGTTGAAACAGTGTTTTTAACATTTTCTAGCCAGATTTATAACTATTAGACTATTAGTTATTTAAACTACCCAGAATATTTGCAGTTATAAACGAATTGGATCCATGTTAAAAGCAAATTTAAAAAGGCTCTTGCAGTGCTCAATTGTGATTATTAATTTTAAATTAAAAAAGTTAAAAATAATCTAATTAGAAATTCATTTTTATATAAAATGATATATCAGAAAAATCTGGAGAAGAAATACTTGAAATAGTTTATTTAGTTTTAATCTTAACTTATTTCGTTCATCTTTCATTAAATTATAGAAGTAATAAACATTATAGAAGTAATATACATTGCAAATAAATTTGATTTATTTCTTTTTTTTTTTATATTTCGAATGTTAGCATGTTTTCTTTAGACGTAAAGTCGTTATTCACTACTCGTCTCATATTTATCCAACAAAATTTTAATTTTATTCATATATTCACATACAATTTGTCTTCAATTTTCTGAAACTTAAAAGAATATTTTAAAGATTATAAAAACGTTTTATTTATTAATGTTTTTAATGTTTTCAAAATTCTTGTAAATATAGCCTAGTCCTGGAGTTTAATAATAACAATTGAGCTTATTTATAAAAACTGTAAAATTAAAAAATATATATATATATATATATAAATTTTTAATTTTTTTTTAATTTAGTATAAGAAGTTCATTGCCTGTTATATATAAATTTTGTTACTTACACTTATTTAAAGGCTTTTTAATTTTAAAATATTAGATACTTGTTTTTCCAAAAAAAAAAAATCCATTTAATATGCAATTTTATTATTTGCCACTTAAAAGTCATTGGTAATTTAACTCTATATTTAAATTTAAAAATCAAAGTGTCGGTATACTTTGTCACCCTACACTCCCTGCCACTTGAATAAGGAATCACATTTTTTTAACTTTAATTAAGTATATCTCCTAAACTAAAGTTCAGAAAAGAATAATTTTTGCGCAAACAAATTTCAAAGTATACATATTTTGTTATACTAAAATTATGCATTTATTTAAAGACATTTATTTCTGTGATACTATTTCGTGTGTCACTTGAATAAGGAATTCTTTTAATATTAATCAGGAAGGTTATGATTTGAATTTCTTTCAATATAAACGGCTAGAGAATTTTTAATTTGATAGTTTTTAAATAGTTTTTATTCAAAATGGGACGTGGTAAGGCTCTTAATAACTCTGAAAAAGCAAAAATTCCGATTTTAAAATCTCAGAGTCAGAATCCGGTCCAAATAGCCAAAGACATTAATAGAGGAAAGACAGTTGTGTACAATTATTTAAATAACGTGGAAAGATATGAAAAAAAAACATGAAAGGGCGGAAGAAAATGGCAACAACTTCAAAAGAAAGGCGAAAAATTCTTAGAATTCCATTAAATTCTGCCATGTCGGTATCAAAAATACGTGAAAAAAGTGGAGTCAATGCTAGTCTAAGAACAGCGCACCGTATTTTAAAGTCGTGCCCATACATAGTCCGACGAAAACTGCAAAAAAAAAACCACTACTTAATGAAAAACGCAAATCACAACGTCTATAGTTTGCCAAAAATACAATGACATGATCCGACAAATGGTTTAAAGTTGTATTTTCCGATGAAAAAAAAGTTTAATATTGATGGTCCCGACGGGTATAACTATTACTTCCATGACCTAAATAAAGAGGAATTATTTTTGAGCCGCAGACACAGCCGAGAGGGCGGAACAATGGTATGGGGTGCCATTTCATATTATGGTACCATAAAATTAGTTTTTGTATCCAAATGACTGCAACGACTTACAAAAACATTCTGGAGGAAGCATTTCCAAAATTCAATGATTTCTTTGGACCCATACCTTGGACGTACCAACACGACAACGCTCCGATTCATACCGCCGGAGCAGTAATACAATGGATTAATCAACAAGGTGTTCAACTTTTAGATTGGCCCTCATATTCACCATACCTGAATCCAATGGAAAATCTCTGGGGTTGGCTTGCAAGAAAAGTTTATGAAGGAGGAAAAGAAATTGAGGCGATAGAATTCTTAAAGGATGCAATAACGGAAGCATGGAGTTCAATTTCGCTAAATTAAAAATGGTGGCAGTACTCATTACTAATTCAATGCTAGAAGATAATAACTTTCATTTTTATAATCTAAAATTTAAAAATATATTACAATTTGCTTAGTTTTAAAATATTCCTTATTCAAGTGACACACGAAAAAGAATTTTAGTATAACAAAATATGTATATTTTTTATTTCTTCAGGAAACTAAAGTCAACACTTTGAAATTTGGTTGCGTAGAAAAATATTTTTTTCTGAACTTTAGTTTAGGAGATATACTTAATTAAAGTTAAAAAAATGTCATTCCTTATTCAAGTGGCAGGCAGTGTATATAGTACATAGTATTAGTTATTTGGTAATTTTAAATTTAATTATATAAATAATTCCTAAGAATTTTGTTATCATTTTTTTTAATTACGTTGGCTTTAATTTAAATTATTATTAAACAACAATCAATCAATGGTTATAGAAAATAAAATAAGTAAAAGTGATGTACACGAATTATAAGTGTTGTATAATAATAATGATTATTTAGCTAAAATTTGAGATATTAGCTATACAAAAAATTTTTATAGTTAATTTTTAACAAATGTAAACTTTTGGACATAATTAAGTGTTTTTGTGCATTTTAGCTCCCGTTTTGGGAAATTGTAAAGATTTGTTTTTGCTAAGGCATAACAAGAAAAGGTCATTTATGGAATCATTGTGTAGTAATTTTGTACTTTAAAATCCCCCAAATCTTCTCAATAAGAATTGAGATCTTGTGATTGTGAAGGCCATTCTATGAGGCGAATCCTGTTATTTGGGGTTGTTTTCCAGACGATATATCAATATCATCTGGGGTCCGTGAAGAGGTCCAAAATTAATTTGTTTTAGTTGGTTAACGTGGAAGCTAGATGTATACATTAAATTATGTTGCGTCAATATGCTTTGGTTCTGATAGGAATAAGGGATCGAAGCCAAATTCTAGTGAGATAAGATACCAGATCTAAAACTCGTAGGAGTTTCCCGAAGAATAGGAGACTGCAATAGGAGATTGCATTCAAGGCTGGGCTGCAAAATGAGTGTTCTTTGGTCCGTGGTCTTCAAAGCAACTGCAGTATATACTGAAATAAAGACTGAGACAAGTACTCGTTAACATTAACTTCATTGTCGAAATGCTTTGGACAGTTTTCTCGATCACCATTCGTTCCAAACGCAAGAAGTGCTCGCATAATCATTGGGAGTAGAAAAAGCAACAATATCTAGGTGTGTAAAAGTAAAAAGCAAGAAAATTGGTTGCAAACTCGAACTGAAGACATCGAGCTCTGCATCGAATTTTTACAAGAAATGAAAAATTCATTATGATAATTAAAAAAAATCATTATGATAATTCAAAGCGCACAAATTGGCAACATGAAAATCGTCTTGGATGTTAGGTTTGGATTCATCCAAACGCAAGGAAATTGGTTGCAACACGAAATGACAAAAGATATCAAAAAGCAATTGCTCATATCTGAAATGCTGCTACGGGAGACATATATTTGAAGATAGCATTTAATGAAGAACAGCCAAAATATGCGACCAGATATGGATCCATGATTTTCCATCATTACAGTGCTCGACGGTATGTATATCTGAATTGAGCTTGAGTTATTTTGCGTTTGTGCAGATGTTTGAAACGCACAGAAAAAATCTTCCGGCCCCAACCTTAAAGTAGGCCTTTTGACTCAGAATCACTTTCAGAGTTCATTTAACGATGATCGGCCGTCCTTCTGGCTGACTGTCCATGTACGAAAAGTAGAGGTCAAATAGGGCTATATAAAAATACAAAAATAAAAAGTTAAATTTTTGGGTAATTTTTAAAAAGTCCAGACAATTTTTTTTATTGTGTAAAATAACACAAAGCTAAGTTCACACAGCAATCCATGCAAATCCATTGGAAACTGTGAATGTGCCTCGCGAAAAACTGATTTTTTAAGAAATTTTCGTTCTTGTTTTCCAAACTTTCACATCTGCGCATAATTTCAACATCAATCCCTGTTTCAAAACCTACATTTCGTTGAGGGGCGCAGATACCCCGCCCAAAAAACCAAAAAATTAAAAACATTTTGTCATCAAAATTTGACCATCCTGTATGTAACTGTTGAAAGTCTGCACAATAATAAAGAAGGTGTTGAATTTTGTCCACAAAAATTAGTTTATATAAGCAGGCGAACAAAAAGTGTAGAAGAATGCGAAAAAATTAAGTAAATTTAAACCCTTTTTCTAAGTTTCTGAACTTTGAACAATAATCATGATTATAAAGTGAAACCTATGATGCTAAAATTTCGCGCTCTATTAGTTTCAAGTATTGTGTTCAGATCTGTAACCCATTTGTTTCAAATAGTCTTACCAGAAAACTTATTACGGATTAAAGTCAGTTTCAGCCATATTAACCATTTTTGATAATGGTCCAAGTAAGTTTTTATTTACAAATATATAAAGATTTTACACTTTTTATACGAATTTTATCTATTTTAATTCAATTTAGTATGTAGGATTTTTATTTCAAAATAAGTTTTTAAATTAAAAACTTTGAAACGTGACTGAAAACTAAGTATTTTTTAATCGAATCTTCATCTTTTTTTCAAAATTGGCTTTAGAAAAAAGAAATTAAGTTTTAATGATATTCAAGATCAAATCTTGTGATATTTTGGCAACAAACTGTCCATTATTTGCTGCAAAGCAGGGGCTTTGCAATTACCGATAATGTTGCTAACGTGATTTTCTCATTATTCCTCCTCTGGCGGTTTATTGGACGTTTAACATTTTTTAAAGATTCCATTGGTCATTTTCTAATATTAGATTTGGAAAATATATATTGTGTTCTATAAAGTTCTATGTGAAAATATGCCATGAAAGTATCCTATGAGCTTGGAAGTGGTGAAAAGGATACGTTTTATTTTCCGTTGCAAATGATATCGAACTGTGTATTCATGAAATAAAATAATAGGCTGATAATATCTCTGAAGTATATGTATACTTCTCTTGAGAATTGGTAATAATGAGTCATTTTTGGTCCCGTTTACGTTGACGTTTCTTAGAGTGTCCAACATATTGTACATTATACTATTAACTCTACCAACTGTGTTATTAAATTTAAACCTCAAAAGCGAGGTATTCAGTTCTATTAGGGGAAATATAAACCAAAGTAATGAAATAAAATGCTTGAAATCGTCTTAATGTTTTTTCTATAATTCTACATGATCTGGATCCAACATAAAGAATATGATTAAAATTAATCTTCTTGCGAAATCAACATCAAAAAATCGTTATGAAGGCAGATTTCTCCAATGCGCGAGCAATCTTTAAAAACGAATTCCATACTTGAATTCAGCGACCCAAATTACATTAATATTAATTCTCATCTGTTCAGGTCCAAAAGATAACCTGAATTTGTAAACTTGTGGTATCAATGAAAAATGAGTGAAAAATAATAAGTGTAAAACCTCGAATTGCGAATCTTTCCCAAACTTAACAAACTACATTGTCTTGAAATTAAAAACCCCCATCTGATAATTTACAAATATTAATTTATAACAATTACATACATAATAACAATATTATACGCATACAATCACGAAAACCAATATACACTTTTCAAACAAACATTGACGTCTAGACTTGAAGTATAAACGATAAAATGTTTACAAACGTTACCTAAGAATAAGAATATTTTGTACTTAAAATTTTTAATACTTTTTATACAATACACCACCATAGGTGGTTGAAGTATTATGCGTCTGTGCTGATGTTTGTAACGCATAGCAAAAGTTCTCCAACATTCACCTTAAATCGATCTAACGATGTTCGACCTGGCTGGCTGTCCATGTAAACCTTGTTCACAAAGTACAGGTCGCAATTTTAAAGATAATTCAATGAAATTTGGCATGTCGGACTTTTATGATACAAGGACGAATCCTATTGAAAATGGTTGTGATCGGTCCATTATTTCACCTAGCCCCCATACAAATGTCTCCCCGGAATAGAGTTTAAACACTCAAAAATGCGTTAAAAATAAGAATATTTTAATGAAATTCGGTACAAAGAAGTTCTGTACAAGTATCAATCTTTGTACCAAATTGACCATATAAATCCCTCTTCCGAAAATCACTTTAACGAGCATAAATCCCATACAAATGTTAGTATCAAATTAATATTCGACACAAATAAGTTTTATGTAAGTAGAAACAACATTGCCAAATTTTACGAGATTCGGTCCATAATTTACCATAGCTCCCAAATAAACCCACTTCCAGGAATCGCCCTAAAGTGCATAAAATCATCATTATTATCAACGCATTGCTCTGTATTTGTATATTTTATTTTACATTTAATAAAATTGTTTACAGGTGTAATATAAGTCCCCTTCCCCAATTTTTATGCTTGTACACAATGGCGTAGGGTATCATATAGTCGGTCTTGACCGACTATATCTTTCTTTCTCGTTTTCTTTTCAAATTACCCACCCCACTTTTTTTACGTTCATCATAATCGTTTACGATATATGAGGAGATTTTTAAAAGTTTATTTAAGAATAAACACATTTATGTGGGGGAATTGTATTTTGTTGGAGCTTTCCATAGTGGTGGGTATATCCAACTCTTGTGGCAACACTTTATTGTGAGATATTCCGTTTGTGTGCATAGAGCGGCCATATGATTTGAGTTTTGTCAGTTTTTTCAGTTTGTTCATTTTAGTTCTGTCACAATTGATCGTACTGAGTAGTAGCCAGTAGTAGTGGTGGTTATATAATATTCTTTCGTTTACCTTTTATTATTCTTCTATTTTTAATCAAACAAAAATAAATTTATTTAATTATCGTTTTCTTTTCTGCCTTTTAACAATTAATACTAAATAAGTGAACTGAAATCGTTGTGAAATTGTGTTTAATGAAAATTATTACTAAAATTATATTTTACCTAAAAAGTGCCGTTATTTAAATAAATTTTGCTCAAAAAAAAGTAAAATCCTCCCAAAAAAGAAACGTTTTTAAAATAAAATTTTTAACGAAATTAAAAGAAATTTCTACGATCAGCATCAATTAAAAAAAGAAAATTATACGCCGAAATTTATAGAAAATTAAATAAAAAAGAAATATATATTTATATATATATATATATATATATATATATATTTATATGAAAGATTTTTGTCAATCGTTTTTTATCATAATTGTTGTTGTTGTTGGTGTTGTTGCTGTTTATTGTACATACGACTGAGAGTGATCGACTGAGGAGCACTATAATATGGGGATCGTGTAGTAGAAAGATAGATGGCGGTTGGTGGTGGTGGTGGTACGTACGTACGGTACGATATCATTTTGTTGGTTGTTTGTATGGTGATAAACCTATGCGTATGTGCTAATTTATAAACTTTTATTATATGAAGAAAAGAAAAAAAATTAATATATAAAATATAAAAATAAGAAATACGTTGGTAAACGGAGTAGAGCCATTATTAAATTTCTACGAAAAGACGGTAGACAATTATTATTATTATTGTATTAATATTAAAACGCTAAGTCTTTGGGTGCTTTGTTAGCAACAATAATAAAAAATACACTCTCCATTTAATAAAACAATTATTATTAATATAACAAGTGAAACTTTAAGATAAACTGCATAAAAGTATTAACTAATAAGAATTATAAAAAGAAAACACAAAAATAAATAAAAATAAATTCTAAATGAAAAACGCATTGATAATAAACTTTATATGATGGATTACGTGGAAATAACAAAAAACCGAAAGTAATTAATGTAAAGTAAAGTATTAGACAACAAATTGATGATTAATTTTTTAAACCACAATAAACATAATAAAGATAATTAAAAAAGGGAATAAACAGACGACAGCGAAGGCTAAAAAATAAAAAGCAAAAATATAGAAACAGAAAACGATTTACGAATTACGTATAAAACAATCATAAAAAATAATAACAATAACAATAAATTAATAAAAAAAAAAGTACATAACTGTGAAACAAACAAATAAAAGAGAAAACAAAATGGCTGAATCTGGTATAGATTTAGATTTTGACTTTGAAATTGACTATCAATGTCCCATGGATGAAGATAGACTTGAAGATGTTTTGCCTTCGGTTAAAGTATCGGGACCAAATTCAAGTGATGTTGAATTTTATGAACTGAAATCGGCTACACGCGCGATTAGACCCGATAATATACCAACATTTAAAACTGTTACACCCACCTCAAGGACACAATTGAAATTACAGTTACAGAGAGAGCAGCAACAGCAAGAGCTAGAACGAAGAGAGGCTGAAAAAAGAGAAACTGGAGGGAATGCTGCTTTTCAGCAACATCAACACCAATTACAAAATGCTTATCAACAGCAACAACAACAAAAACAACAAATCAATTTGGAACAACAACAACAACGACAGCAACAACAACAAAACAATGTGGCCCACAGTCCCCAAGTGCAAATTCAGTCAAACAACAATAATAGTAGTGTTAATAACCAAAATCGCAATTCCAGTTCTGATAGTTATGGCTCAAAAAATATGGACACCCTAATGATACCACAAGCCCAGTCGAGTCCAGTAACAGTTAAGGTACCTCTACAATCGATTGGGGTCGAATTACCCCAACAGGTTTTGCAAGTAAGAACAATTTTGGAAAATCCCACACGTTATCATGTCATACAAAAGCAAAAGAATCAAGTGCGGCAGTACCTTAGTGAATCGTTTAAAAATCAAACCGATTGGAGTGGACGAGCCGCCAGCTCTTTGGCTAATCTTAGAGTAACAGTAGCCAGTTCAAATCCCAATCAACAACAGCAGCAACAACATCAAAATAATGAACGTTCCAGCAGCAGCTATACCCTAGGCATAAATGCCAATAACAGTATTGTAAATGACAATTGTTCATCGGTGAATAGTTCTCCCAGGCAGATGCGTATGACACCGGCTGCTTCTCCTAACAGTGCCACCATACTTGATGATAATATGCCCCTCTCGCCCTATAGCATGGGCAATAATAATAGCAATGGTGCCAACTCTTACTATATGCCATATACCAGTTCGGATAATGGCAAACAACAATCCTCGCTCAAATCGTTTAGTAATAATTCAGCCAGTAATTTGGGCAACAGTAAAAGTGCCAATAATAGCTCCTTAAACAGTCGTTCAAATCCTGGTAATTTGGTTAAAATGATGCGTAATACCAATTTTATGAATTCATCTGGTCCCAGTGGTTTGACCAGTCCTATACAATCAGCCACACCTAGTTTGAGTTCAGTGGCGACTAGTAATTCTGAATTGCCGCCTTCATTTGAAAGTGATGCTGATCTAGACTTTGAGGATATTTTGCACAACAACAACCTGAACGACACTCTCAAATTTGATGATTCCTTTTCCACGGACCTAAACATTAAACAAGAGCCTCCGTCTTTAAGTGAAGCAGAAGCTAGTGCTTTGGCTAAAGATCGCCAGAAAAAGGATAATCATAATATGATAGAACGCCGTCGTCGTTTTAATATCAATGATCGTATTAAGGAACTAGGCACTTTGTTGCCTAAGACCAATGATCCCTATTATGAAGTGGTACGTGATATAAGACCCAACAAGGGCACCATACTAAAAAGCTCCGTTGACTATATAAAATGTCTAAAACATGAAGTGGCCCGTTTGAAACAAAATGAATATCGTCAACGACAAATAGAGGTGCAAAATAGACGTCTACTAAATCGTATCAAGGAGTTAGAAATGCAAGCCAAATCTCATGGTCTTCCACTAACAGACTTCAATAATACATCCGTTTCAGCTCCTACACCAACAACATCCTACTTAAAAAATCCTAGTCCTTCCAACAACAACAACTTGAACCATCATTCTACACCGCTAATCAATAATGATGTACCACAAGAGCAGCAGACAACTAACGATTCCTCTAACAATTCTAATGACAACAACCATCTTAGTATCAATGTCAATACCATGGAAGATTTAATGGAGGATAGTAAGCATCATTTGCTACAGCCTAATAGTAGTAGTGTTAATAGTGGTATAGATGCTATGCTTTCACTACCCAACAATCAACTATTACAATCAGCTCCTCATTCACCCAATCTACAAATGCAGTGTAGTGTTCACAGTTATACCTCAAATGGTGACAATGATTGCAACGAACTTAATCACAATGGCAGCTGCTGTAGTAGTCATCAATTATCTCTCGATGATATTTACGCCAGCAGTTCACCGGTATCTTCACCATCCCATCATAATTCAAATACTACCTCGACAACGCCCACTCCCACAAATCATCATCAGACACCGCTTAATGCATGCTGTGGTGCAGGAGGCAGTCTCGGTTGTCTATCCTGCAGCTGTTCAAATAATTGTCCTCATAAATATCAACACGGATCAAATAGCACACTTCAACAATGTCAACAAAGTCCCAACAATAACTCAACAAATTTCGATCTAATGGTAGCTTGTTGTTCCGACTCAATCGGCGATTGTCATCATCATCACCGCCATCATCATCATCACAATAACAATGACAGTTTGGCTGCATCTCCCACATCATTACAGCACGGACGAGATCCTTTACTTTCCTCATCGCATCAGCATCCTCTAGATGCACACAGTCATTTGGATACTTTAGATCCACATCAACACGATTTACATCACCATCAATTGCATGATGATACCGATGATATTGATCATCATCAGCATCATCATCATTCTGTGGATCTCGCCAGTGCTATAATGAGTGATACCTTGTCTCTTGTCTCATCCAATCCATCTGAATCTATTTTACTATCGTCGGATTTTCTAGACATTGATATGTCGTGATAGTGTTAATATCAAAAAAAAAACGAAAAGAGACAAAAATGGAACAAATGTTCCTTAAATATTGCTCATTAAATAGTCAAATTTTGTTGTGGAAGGAAGTGTGGGAGTGAGATTCTATTGCTCAAAAATATCTTTGATAAGTACTCTTATATCTTTTTTTTTAATCTTTTTTATTTCGTTTTGTTTCAAAAAGTATTTTTTTATATTCACACTTTTTGCAAGTTGTTTTTTAATGGCTGCTAATAGCAAGTAATGAAATTTAAAATTTTTTATTCCTTTTTATTTTCATCACATTATTACTTTCTTTTTTTTTTCTTATTCTAGTAGCATAAATATGGGCTGTGATTTATTATAAAAGATAACCGTTTGATTATAAATGTACATAGAACAAATAGTACATGTGCTATTTTTTGTAGATAACGTTTACTTCCTGTTCAAGGTTAAAACTATTTCTTTATTTAAAAAATATATATATGTATATAATTGTTGTTTTTACACCTGAAGAAAAAGGTTCTTAATAATTTTGAACTGAATTATGTCATAAGAAATCAGTGCTAATTTATTTCTGTATTTGGTTGTAATAAACTTTAATCTATAAATTTCTTTAAATCGAAGTTTAAACCATATTTGTATAATTTATGTTTTCTTCAGTGTTGCTAGAAGATGTAAATCGTCAAAAAACAAAAATGTGTTAAAATTGCTTTGTGAAAAAATTCATATTTTCGTTAACATTATTTCTTATAAAATTAAAGCGATCCAAAGGTGCATAAGTTTCATTACTCCTTCAATAATGAAGAGTTGAGTCAGAAATGATTAGATAAAAATCCAGTAATAAGTTCTTATATCCTTTTGGATGTCTGGAGAGTCATTAATAACACTTTTCTCAATCAATGCTGCGACTGTTTAATTGTCAAATCTTCAGCATGGCTGTGGATCTTTTAGAGTGACCGAAGCTGTCCAAAAGAGTAAAGGAGAATAGAGCAATTAGTTTTCTCGTATGCTCTGAGAGCCATAGAAACGCTCTTCGCTACAAATAAAAAATCGTTATAATCCAAAATAAGGCGAAGTTTCGAAAAGACTTACAACCAACTTTGCCACAAAGAAAATATTTTTCTTACTAAAATTTTTTCTAAAATCTACCAAAATCTGTCAAAATGTACCAACATTTAAAATAAACATTTTTTGCGAAACATATTTGAAAATTAGTGTAAGCAAAACGTCCAATAATAAAATAGATTGTGGTCAAATAACTCCTTACAAAATATGAATACGTATATACTTTTCATGAAATTAAATTTTTCGCCTCTTCGAAAATACCTTTTTAAAAAGTTAAAAAATTTCAGGACTCCTAATAATAATTTTTCTATTCTGAATAATATTGATGAGTAAAGCCAGCAAAAATAAAAAAATAACTGAAAAATAGTTAAAAAAGTAATGATTTTAACATTGTATTGTTATTGAAAAGAAGCAGTCAGTATTGAAAAAGAGCTGCAGAATTTGTGGTTTTAACACAGAGTTGTCGTTACAAGTTCTTCTCTTAAGAATAGTCTATACATATTTTTACAAGCATTTTTTTTAATTTCGTTAAAAGTTATTGAAAATATTTTCAAATTGGTGATATTGTAAATTCCTTACAAATTATTAACCTTGTTTCCCGCTCAAAAAAAAAATTCAATTATTTTTACTTATTTTTAATAGTTGTTAATAATTTGCAGTCATTGTTCCACCAAAAAATCTGAATATTTGAAACAAACTAACCAAATTACCAAACCTCCGAAGATTAAAATAAATCTACAACCATTTTATTTCTCTAGTACAACAGTGCCACAGTTTGTTGCTGTTGTTGGAATTTATTAAAGAGAGGATTTTTAAAATCTCATGGTTATTTTGGAACATATCTAGTTACTTCAGAGAGACTCGAAATACTTCTGTAAATTGATCAAACATTTATTAAAGATGTACATTTCTAAACCTCCTGGAGAAAAACTTGGTTTAAACTGCTTTCCGATTGGAATTAGCTTTACAAAACGGATGTTTAATTCAGCATTGATAAAATTTTCTTAGAGGAGAAGATATGATCTAGTAAAAGATTTCTTATAAATTTCTGAATATTATTTGAAACCTCTTTAGAAAGACAGGAAATTAAAAACTTTAGCTATTTTTTTCAAAAGTTAAATTTTCATTTCAAGTTTAGCAGCCATAAAAGACATTTTGTTAGTAAACTAATTCAGGAGGGATCCCGAATAAATTATGATTAAAGAGTATATGAGATTTTATCAGGACTTTCGTTGAAATCTTAGCTTTAACTATATAACGGTTTGCTGTCAAAGTCTTTAATTAAATCTAATTTGGAATTATATAAAAATTTTTCTTTTCTAGGACCAGATGAAATCTGTTTAATATAAAATATAAATTATATATAATATAAAATTTAGAAGTACATATTCAAGGAATTTATATTAATAATAATCTTGTGTTATAACAAGATCTTTAATTTAAATTAAACTTGGATTATACACATGAGACTTTTGACTAAAGCTAATCTTTAGTTAAAGATAGGATTATATAAATATCTTTCTTTAAAAATAATATCCGATTAAAGTTTATCTGGAACGATATAAAGTACTTCGTTTAATCTGAGATTATATCAATAATTACGTTTAAAGCTAATCTAGAACTATATAAAATCCTTAGATTAAAACCTATTCAGGTTTAAAAATGTTTGGGTTTATAAAACGATCTTTGATTAAAAACAATCTATGATTAAAGCCAATCTGGAACGATATCAAGAACTTCGTTTAAAGATAATCTGGAATTGTATCAAGAATTTTGGTTAAATCTAATATTGAAATCCTTAGATAAAAATCTGTTTAATATTATTTTAGAACCAAATATTAAGAATAATCTGACATTAATATAGTATTAATGAAAAATTCTGATTAATACTGGGATTATAATTCGTATATTTTATTAAAACTAATATATTAAGATATTCGATTAAAATGTATTCCCAATTAAAGCTAATCCAGGACTTAATAAAGACCAATTAAGGCAAATTTAGCTTACGATTACAAATAATCTCCGATTAAAGCTAACCTAAAAAAGGGCATTTGAATAAAACTAATCTAAGACCATATCATAAACTCTGATTAAAGCTAATCTGAGATTATTTGAAGACCTTCGATAATAGTTAATCTGCTACGATTTAATTCTCTACTTGTAATGATAAGTTAAGTCTACATATAAACTTGTAAGTTATATTCTATGAATACTTGAAAGTCAAATAAGTTTCCCCCTCCCAAGAACATAATAGAACCACATCTGATGATTTAATTTTTATTTTTTATTGTAAAAACTTTTAAATGTTTTAGCCATAAAATCACAGGCCATATAAATTGTGTTCTTAAGCAAAAACAAAGATTTAGATCAGATATATATATATATATATATATATATATATATTTTTTTTTTTTTTTTGTTTTTTTTTTATAAAACGACTTAATTGGCAAAACTTTGCTGGCCCAACCACTGCTGCTGCTAATGCAAAATGTGCAATATTTAAACTAATAACAGGCGCAAAAATAATCTTTGCTTTTTTGTTTTGGCGCCACTCAAATAAAAGACATTGCTTTCATATTTAAAGCATTATTACTACTTAATTCTTTTAATCTTCTTATTATTATTTATAAGATCTCTGCTAACTTTGTAAATTAGTTGAAATGACAAATAAGTAAATAATTGACTAATTATTGTAATGAAACTATTTAGTATTCCGGTCATTCTCAATGACTCTATTTTTTTTTTTTTTTTTTTAAGTTTTATATAGAAGAAAAATTCGTAAATACAATTTTAAACACCTTCTACTTATTACATCTACACTAACTAATCTTAAAAAAATGTTATTGCTTTGTGGCTTTTTAAAATTTTTATTTGTATATTATTGTATTTGTTTTGTTAATTTCCTTGTTAAGTTTTTATTTTTAGCATTAACTTTGTTTAAATAATTCTTTTTAAGTTAAATAGTTTATTTAATGTATGTAAGAGAGAATGAGAGAATTGTCTAAAAAATTGTTTTATTTTATTATTTAGTTAGTTAGTGGTTGTTTGTTAAACAACTTTACTATATCATGAATTCCACGTAAAAACGCATAAAAAAGTAAAATTTTGACCTCGTTTTGAAACTATTAAAAAGTTTAAAAAAGACCATATTTTCCGAATTTCTCATCGGATTTTTATTATTTAAAATGTATTAGATTTACCCTCTACTATAATAAATTTATTAAATAATTTTAATTTTTTAATAAATACATTTTAGATGCAAATGCATATTAAAATTTGATTTATTGCTTAAACCATTCAATTTAGTTTTTTTTTTTTTTTTTTGTGACGCTAAATTACTATTTTTAATAATGTTTAGAAAAAAAAAACAAAATTTTTCTTCATACAAAAATATCCTTTTTTAAATAGTTTATTATAAAACTACATACGTAAATGACAGATTTAATTGATTTAAAAAATGTTTTAACGGTGTTAATATTGCTTTAAATTAAATAATTCAAAAATAGCATTTTAGTTATAAATTGCATTAAATGCATAAATTCATTTGCAATCTTTTATTTTCACTGCATTTTTTTGCAGAATTTCTTCAACAAAAATTTGTTAAATAGATATTTTTTTTTTTAATTTGACATTTATAATAATTATTCATATATAACTTTACTTGGATACATATTTTTTATATATAAAACAAAAAAACTTAAACTGGATTGTTAAATTAATATATCAAGTTTTAAGTTTATTTAAGAAAATTAAAAAAAAAAAAAAAACAAAGGGGGAGAAGGTTTTCAAAAATGCATTTGCATTATTAATACATTTTTTTAAAAACTGATTTCTTTTTATAATTTTGATATTAAAAAAGAAATTATTGCCTTTCTAGTGACTTTTAAATTCAATGAAATCTGACCTAAACTTCAAAAGATATGTATAATTATAATTACATACAAAGTGAAATATTTTCTTTATTACGAAATTAAAAATTTAAATAAAATCGCAAGTTTTTGGAGATTTCAAAAAATAAATATAGATACGTCAATGTAGTCTTATAAAGCATGCAAGTACCAAATATAAACAAAATTTGAGTACCTATGGTATTTTTCATATGTGATGTCTCATAGAATACATGATATAGTATATAACCTCCAATTTAAATTGTTATCTCTATTAAATCAGAAGAAAAACTAAAAAAACAAAAACAAAATCAGCATAATGCACTATTCCAGTAATTATTTTAAATTAAAAAAAAAAAAAATACTAAAAAAATACTAACTAAATTTTTATCTATCTGTAGTTTATAAGTTGTAGTTTTTATTTATTGTCTTTTAAGTTTATTTTAATTTTTTTGTTTTTGTTTCTAATTTAGAACATCTAACACATGAAGTCTCTCAAAAAAAAAAAAAAAAAAAAAAAAAAAAAAAAAAAAAAAAACAAAATTCTACAAAAAAAAAAAAGAAATTATTAACAAAATTATATTTTTCGCTAAAGTATTTGTTCGTATCTCTAAATTTTTAAGCCATATAAATTCAGTCAGTGTTTTTTTTTTTTTTTTTTTTTTATTTTGTTTTTTCAATGATAATGAAGAATTTCCGTTTCAAATTAAAAATAAGTCTGTCAAAAACTAAATAGATATTTCATTAACATTTTTTCATACTTTTATTAATAAATTACTTTAATAAAATTAAAATTATTCTTTCAAGAAAAAAAAAAGATTTTCATAAATAAATTTTGAACATTCATTTGTTTTTAATTTTTAATTAAACAATTAAATAAATAAAAAGAGACACCTCATTTGTTAGATATACTTAAATATAAATTAGTTAATCATAACTTTAAAAAATTAAATATCTATTAAATAAGGAATAAAAAAAAAATAAAATTATCAAAATGACTGTTATAATGATCCCAAGTACTTTATAATATCTGTGAAGATGTCATATCATATTTACATAATTTTAATATATATACTTTTTTCAATTATTTTTCACTGTGTGAAATTCAACTCAATATTAAGAAATCCAAAAAAAAAAAAAACTAAAAAAATCGTTTAAATTTTCCCCAGAAAAAAAATTGATTTATATGATTTAAAAAAGTTACTGATATTTTTTTTACTTTTTATATTTTTTGGCATTAATAATATTAAATCCCAAAAGCATGTTAATTTGTTAAATAAATATTAATTGTATATTATTAGAGTATTTCATTTAAACTTTATATACCTACCTACATATATGTATATAATAACAAAAATACCCTAAAACCTATACACATACACGTGCATAAAATATCACCTTTTAATTATATGTTTGCTTTATATATATATTTTATATTAAAAAAAAAGAAATTGTATAATTTTTTAAGAAAATGTTAAAGCTAAACAATTATTATTGTCTCTCATTTTTTTCCATTGATAAAAATTCATTTTTTTTTTTTTGAATTGTTGTTTTTTTGTTTTTATGTATTTTTTTTTTTTTTTCTTAAATTTAATTATAATTGTAGAAAATATTGTTGTAAACTTATGTAAACGTATTATTTAGCTTTAATTTGTTAATGGTCAAATATTTCATTCTTAGAATGGACCAAATAAAATAAAATCTTAAAAAAAGCAATATAATTACTTTTTAAAAAGCGTTTTGTTTGTTAATTCCTAAAATTATAGCTTAAATGGCAGCAAAAAATCAAAACTAATCAAGAAAGCTTTAAAAAAAATTAAACCTTTAAGTGTGTAGATGAAAAGCTTATTTTGAACTTTAAAGCTTAGCAGCAAAATTGCTCAATTTAAAAAAATTAAATTTTTAAATTATGTATTTAATAGCTAGCAAAATGATTTATTTGTTTAATATAAATGCTACTCTATATATTCATATAAATCAAAGCTTTAGCCACTTCCTGATAATAGGTAAAAAAAAATTAACAAAAAATTTGTTACATTTTCAAATGTAAATACTTAAGTTGCTATAGAGGGTATCAAAAAAGTTTTATACATTTAAAAAACTAGAGACTCCAGGGAATACAATTATCGAGGGCTTATATTCAAAAAGGGCTATATGCAGATTTCCAAAATTTTTTTCACGTCAAACTTTTTAACTTTGTGTTTTTTTTTTTATGGTATTAATTTTGAAGCCAAAAGTTAATTCTAACACTATTTTCACTTTTTATTTTTGGACTAGTATTAACATTTTTTAAGCCTGAAGCAAACAAAATGACTTTTCATAAACGAACCCCAGGGCCTGGCTGGGACTTCTTGTAATTTGTATGGACTTTAATTGCTACTGCATGCAAGTTAATAAAATATTGTTGGATTTTGAAATTAGCTATATTTTTATTCATGTTCAAAAATATTACAATTAAAAAAAAAAACAAAGGTAAATCTTCAAAATGGAGGGCATATTTATATTATATTTATATTTGGTTACATTTAAAACATATGTAATCACATTTGGAATGTTGAAGGCAATTAGGATTTTTACAAAATTTTCAGAAGAATCTAGTGTTTAGTTTTATATTGTCTATATCTTTTCAAAAAGCACACTTTGATTTGTTTTCCAACAACTCAGGGCCGCTTTCTTGACTCAAAATATGTTTAGGTTCCTGTAATAACTGAAAGATTTTTATGTATTCTAAATAATTTGTTTTGAATCTCACTACCTGAATGGTTTTATTTAAAAAAGCTTGTATTCCCGATCTACTAACGAATTTTGCCTTAACTTTTTTGTTTTACTTCGTTCTTCAACGCAAGGTTACACAAGCTGTTCCGAAAGTCGAGATGAAAAATTCTTCTGGAACCTTGTTGTAAAAAGTGACAAGGTCTGTCAATTTCTTCTTGGTTTGGTTGTATATTTGGTCCTTAAAATCTATCAGAGTGTACTGTTGATAACAATATAACGATCTTATTTTTCTTTGAGACATAAGAGCATATTGCAATATGGTCATGGAATCCAAATTCACTAGACAGTACTGCGCGTTTTGGATGTTTTTTTTTTATTTCTAATGGAATACATCGCTTGTTGCTTCTGAGGGTACCAACAAAACCAAGACCAATAGCCATGAGTCGCTTACATAAATCAAAATTCTTAAAAAAGTTATCAGCAACGATTGTTCTCCCCGAACCATTTTTTATCTTCTAAAGGGAAATAAGTTGTTACGTCACATGTTCACCATATTTTGATGCCATATTTAGCAGGAAAAAAATCTTGTTTTGCTATCACTCGCAGAAGAAACGTTTTGTTGTCAACTTGAACAATTCTCCGAAATAAACGCAAGCAAAGTTTAGTGTGCTTTTTATACGTTTTGTTTTGATTTTATGCAATGTGTTTTACACAACCACTTCCATTCAAACGTGAATAAAAATTTTTTTAAGAGTGATTGCCATGCCCACAGATACAAAATTATAAGTTTTTCGAAAATTTTTTATACAAAACACCTTTATTGAAAAATTCATAAAAAATTAGGAGGCTATGTCGATGCTAACTATGTAAAAAATAACAAAAATTTCAAAAATGCCAGGACCTGGTTTTCACTTAAGGGTTAAGGAAAAAAGGTTTATCTGAAAGTTTTTGTTGGATTTTCACAGTAGTGTAGAGTTAAAAGTTAGTATATAATAAGAACTTTCCTTGAAATTTATTTTTTTTTACACATTTCGAATTGGGATCTTAAAATATCTCATCAAAATACAATCTAAAGAAAAAGTCATTAAAATTAGATTTTTAACCTTTTTTTAGAAATTTATAGACCACACGCGCATTTACCCACAGACATTTAAAGGCAGGAATAAAATAACTGAAATAAAATTAATGATTATAAGCAAAATATCTTCAATACTAAAAGCAGTTTCTTAAAAAAGTTATATTTAAATAAAAAATGCGATAAACTTCAAAAACTAAATTAATTTTTTTTAGAGATGTAAAACGTACGAGTGTAAAAGTAATGCAAAATATAATCTATTAGCACTTTCTAGATCACTTTACCTTTATATCATAAACAGCACAGAATGGAACAAAATAATGTGATATAAAAACTTAAGACAAATTGTTCATCATCCACCGTTAAATATACCGTTCGACTCGGAATCAATTTCTGAGTCGGTTTAACTAACGTCTTTCTATAACGATTCTTTTAATTTTCACTCTCATAAAAAATTGAAAACTAGATTTATTTTTTTAAAAGTCCACAAATATAGTCCAAAATATTAAATCATTAATTAATATTTAAACAACGTCTTTGAAGGTTTTTTAATTGCAATTTTAATTAGTTTAAATTTTTTTTACAATTTTTTTGCAATATTAACGTATTATTTTTTTAATTATACACATTTCCTTTTTGTTGTGTAACCATACTTGTTATTTGACAGTTGTAACGTCTAAAGATGATGGTCCTGCTAACCACCAAATATCGCTTTTTCTCATCTCTTGGTTGGTAAGATATCATAAATTTAATATATTGTAAAATTTTTGCCAAAAATTTTATTTCTTACGCCTTTAATTTTCGATAAACAATTAACTTTTTATGACGCACATATTCAGTGTGTTTTACATTTTTCCGATTTACTTTTCGTTGCTAAATCTAGTATTTAATTGATAGATTATGACATTGTCTTTTCTTTGATGTATTATTTGCCGAATTTATCATTGTTAAACTAACTTTTTTTCGACTTGAAGTTGGTTGATGATAATTTTTTGTTATATTCGAATTTTCAAGTTTATGAATAAACTGTTTTGATTAGGGATGCTAAACGGGATTGGTTTTTAAAAATCACGGGATTCGGGATTTTCAATATCCCGAAAAAATTTTTCATAATTAAAAATATTTGATGGAAACAACGAAAAATAAACATAGAATTAATAAACTAGCAAAAGAAGTTATAAAAAGATATGATTTGAGCATAACCCTGTCATTGGAAGGAAGTCTTATTGCTAAAAAAGCTACAAAAGTATTTATTTTAAAAGATTTTAAAATATATGTTATTTTTCAAATATTTTGTTCAATTGAACTTTTTCTATAAATTTTAAAACTTAAAAAAATTATATTCATTTGCCAAAATTTTTACTAGCCCTAAAAGCTAGTAAAATTTTATTCACCTCATAACTATAAAAAATTCACTAACGAGCGTACTTATCTTCTTTTTCACACCGGAACTAAATTAAAAATAAATATACGGTAAATACCTTAGACAATTACCCTTCGACATCAACAGATGTGATGGATGCATTTTTAAATGATGTGATTTTATTGTTTCTTCGTTTGAATATAAAATTATAACAACTGTATTGACAACACTTCTTTCGATGGATGTGGTCTTAATGATAGATCGATTTTTCTTAAAATATTAAGGGTAGTTCTGTACAGCTTCTTGTGCTCTTAGAAAGAATAATCTTATTGGTAGCTTCTTTAAAAGGAATTGATCAACTCTCGATGTTTTACAAAAAACATATGGCAATGAAAACAAACGTTTCACATAAATCGATATTAAACGAACTTGTTTTGCCTTCAGATAAATGACTGGAAATTTGACCCTGAAAGTCAGTATTTATCTCTACGTTTTAAGCTATATATTTTAGGGCAATACTTCTCCGAAACGAAATTATTTATTCTGTGTAATTTCGCATCTTAATTCATATTAAATAAGGAACCTTCTGATGAAGCACCTTTCACAATAATCAACTTCCTTCTGTGATTGTTAATTTTGGAGAAATAGCTTACCACATATGAATTTGTCAATGGTATTTATAATATTTTAAAACATTTTTTAGCTCTTCTGAAACCTTAAGTTGTTTTATCAAAAGTCCACAGAATTATTATTTTTTTTTACACAAAAAATAATTTTAAATTGGAATATTGCATTAAATATGGCACAAAAATATGCATTTATGGCAAAATATGCAAAAACACGCATTTTCAACAAAATATGCATAAATATGCACTAACAAATCGATGCCATTTTAAAGCAAATTATCTAATTCGTAAAGATATTTAGTTTACTCTGTTCAAGGAGTAAAGGCAAAAAACATTGCGAGTGCGAAAACTTGCACTGTTTGCGAGGGTTTTGCACGTTTTTATGAGGACCCTTATTATTTTAATTCGATAAAAAGTACTTTTACGTTGAAAAATTGAGGTTTTTTAGGAATAATAAACATTTTCTTTAGTAAAAAAATACTTTACTTTTCTTTTTTAAAATAAGTATCAATAACTTCCAAAAAAAATGCGAAATATGCACTTAGTTCTCATTTTGAAATCGTAAAAATTTCCTTTATTTCTGGTTCTTATCAGTTTTTATAATTTAAATAATAATTTCAAAAGAAATTTCTAACTCATTAAACCGTTTGATCATTCCATTTTATTCTTCAGTCTAATGTTAAATCACAACTTATTTCGTTTTCTTCTTTTGACGTACAAATGAAGAGCTTAGATACGATAACGATTATCTGCAGATTTCCACTCTTTGTTTTTGTGTTCTTTACCAGTGGACATAAAATAAAAATTAATTATAACTAAAAAATATGCATGTTATTATTCATTTTTTTGCAGATAGTCTTCATTGAATATAAGCTCTTGATATGTATTTTTTTTTTTGTAGAATATATATATATATATATATATTTTTTTTTTCTTATCAGATATAATTCATTGAATATAAGCTCTTGATATGTATTTTTTTTTTTCTTATCAGATATAATTTTACCATAATTTCATATTGGCTTTCAATTTAACATAATCAAATAATTACAAGCCTATTAAAGGTGTTTTTCGGGAACGAGATTTCCCGTTTGGCATCCCTATTTTTTTCAATACTATATGCAGTGGCTTTACTATTTACATTTTATGCTTTAGCTAGCTAGAAAATTAAATAACATTTTATCCCAGTTTATTTTGTAGTTCAATTCGAAGGAAAACATTTTCGAATACAATTTCGAATCGAAATGCATTATAACCCCCCTCCTTTAAGGTTTGCTAGCCGAAGATAATATTTGATATAATAAATCTTAAACAGTGCGGAAATTTTCATCCTCAAATTAATGTTGCAGATTACAAAAAAAAAAAAAAAAAAAAAAAAAAAGAAGAATTTCAGATTATCAGTATAATCTTTAATTAAAGCTAATCTAGAACTGTTTAAAAACCAAAGATTAAACCCTTTGATTAAATATAATCTGAATTCAATTAAAGTATGGGAGAAAGAAACTAATTATTCAGTGTTGATTACACCATTTCACATTTAGTTTAATAAGCGACAAAATCTCTTTTAGTATAAAAATAAGTTTTTATACATTTTAAAAAAGAAAACTAACAGCATGAAACTGGAATTGAACCAACAATTTTCTGGTTCATAATTCGGCGTGAATGTAATATTTCTGTGCCATGTTACTAGTGAGAACTTGTTTATGTAGTGTAGAGTAGGCAAAAAATAATGATACCTCATTACCAAGTAGTTACTCAAATAATGAAAACCAAAAAGTTTTTACTGGGATAATAGATGATTTTTATATGTATATATTTTCCCCTTTCTTATACTAGAGTTGGATACGCACCTTCCCGTCAAGGTAGATTAAAATAAACATAATTCCTGTTTTTTTCGCGACAAGCTATTTTGTTTTTTAGCTGTAGGTGATTTTCAGTTATGTCACAACAGTTATCATTCTCTGCTTTATAACAAACATTTTAGCAGGTTCTGTGACAATAGTTTAAAAAAAAACATTTTTTCTGCGTAATGGAATTTTTTAGTCAACTTAGGTAAAGGTGTTTATGGAGTTCGATGCCAAGAAATTGCTTTCTTAATTGAATCTAATTAAAGCGTTACATAGAAAATTAATGAGGTTGTATCACACATTAACATATGTCGAGAATAAGTTATCTGATTTAGTTTAAATAAATACCAAAAAAATCGAATCCGAATTACCTTCAAGTTTTACCTACAACATTTATATTTTGCTCAACAATTTCCGAGATATTAAAAAATGTGTCAAAAAAAAAAATAACTTCCAAATAAATTTAAAAATTTTTGTTTTTCATTAAATCGTAAAAATTAAATACGATCAAAAATGATATTTTTTTCTTTTATCATATAATAAAAAAATAATGATTTATAGGCTTAAAACTCCATGATCATTTATATCTAAATTCCCCAAGGAGATTCATAATTTAGAATTTATGTCCGAATTTCGAGAGTTCTCAATTAAAAAAATAAATTTGTTTTTTGTTCTTTCACCGTTCTGGCTACGAAAAAAAATAATTTTTCACCAAAACACCCATTTATTATTTATTCTTTAAAAAGTTGGAATCTAAACCACCCGCTCCAATTACGACTAAAACATCACTCCCAAAAAGTTGTCTGGTAAGTGATAAACATACTTATTTAACATGTTATTTGCATGTTTCGAACTTGAGCAAAATTAAGTGCTATCTATGTTTAAAAATGTTGTCTTTATTCTATCTTTTTGTGTTTTATTCTTGAAAAAAATCTCAATTTCACAAAAACATTTTTACATTCACCAAAAATTTAAAATTTTACCAAAAATTTGAAATTTTACAAAAAATTTGAAATTTTACAAAAAAAAACTAAATTTTATAAACAAAATCCGAAATGCGCAGCTTTATAATAAATTCTAAAATTCATCAAATATACGAAATTTTATAAAAAAAAAAAAAATCCAAAACCACCAAAAATTTGATTTTGTTCGATTTTAAATTTTTCTTCATAAATAATATAACAAACTGATTTTTAAAAAATTTTTGAAAATTAGAAATTTTACAAAAAAAAAAAAAAAAAAATCAAAAATTCACCAAAAATTCGAAATTTAAAAAAAACCCAAAATTTTACCAAAAAATTAAAATCTCAAAAAAAAATTTTACAAAAAAGCCCGAAATTTTACAAAAAATTTTAAATTTGATCAAAAATCCGAAACTTCACCAAAAATTTTATTAGGTTCGGTTTTAAATTTTTCTTCATAAATAATTTAACAAATAATAACAAACGAATTGAACCCACATTTTTTGTCCTATAGTAATCAGATAAATTTCTAACAACTTTCCTTCAGAAAAAAAAGCGGTATTGGTACCTATTATGTCATTCAAATTGTTCGGTTTTTCCATTGCTCGAAGAATACGAATGATTCGAATAAGGAATTTTAGTTTGTTTAAATTATTCAATCACGTATTTAAAATTATTCGAATTGTTCGAATAATTAAAAAAAATTAATAAAAATATTTATGATTTTTTTAAGTTTCTTTAAAAATTTGATTGTAAAAAAATGACAGTAACATATAAAAAGTTGTCAATTCATTGGAAATATCTTTAAAAAAGCATTCTCAGTGTAAATGTAAATATATCGTCCATTCTAGGAAAGATTTTAAAAAATGCCTTTTTTTACAGGAAGTCGTCAGATTATCTTCATGTTTGTACTACATATAAGCCTTTTTCATTCACGATATTATATTTATTCAAGATTTTCACTTTCCTACAAATCAAAAAATCAACAAAATATGTAAAAACCTATTTACATTGGGGATTATCGCAGCGTTTTTATACCCCACACCACAGAAAAACGCACAGAAAAAATCATCCAACACCCACTTTAATAACTTTTTGAGTCGAACTAACGATGTCCGTCCGTAGGTTTGGCTGGCTGTCCATGTAAACCTTTTGTAAAAGTACAGATAGCAATTTTGAAGATAATTCAATGAAATTTGGCACGTAGGACTTTCATGGCACAAGAACGAAGCCTATTAAAATTATAATCGGTCCATTATTTCACTTTGTCTCCAGGAATAGCTAATAAATGCCTTAAATATTGCAATATTTGAATGAAATTCGGTGTTAGTAAGTTTTCTATAAGTATCAATCTTTGTGCTCACATATAAAACCCTCTTTCGAAAATCACTTTAACGTGCATAAATCACATACACATGTTAGTATCAGGTTTATATTAGACACAAATGAGTTTTATATAAGTAGAACGTAAAGGCTTTAATTCTTCTGGAAAATTTAAAAATCAATTTTAAATTTAAATTAATTTTAGCTAAAAAACTGTTTAAACGATCAACAAATACGATAAAAAGTCAATTTTCTTTGAATTCTATCTCATAAGCAAACAATCTTAGACGACAACGATAGATATAAACAATCTATCTTCAAGAAGTCCCTTCCCTTTTAAGATAAAAAAAAAAAAACTGAAACCTGTCAAAAGTCTTCAGAAATTAACTTAAAAAAGAATAAAATTTAAATGTATAAATTTAAATCGACTTAAATTTTCTTTTTATAAAATTTGATTTTGAAAAAGCTCCATAAATTTTAGTTGGGTAAATTCCCAAAAGTGAATTTATTTAAAGTTAGCACTAGGAAAAATTTTTATAAATAGTTTTTTAATAAATAATCAAATAAAATCACTTCAATTGCAAAAAAATAAAATAAAAATAAAAATACATAAATAAATTATTTGTTTTATTCGAATATTCGATATAAAAATATTCGAATGATTCATTATTCGAAAAAGAGCATTTTTAAATTCTTCGAATAATTATTCGTAATAATTTTTCGAATAATTCGAACGAACATTACTCGAATGAATACCCTAGTACCTAGATTAGTTAGTATTGCAATTTTTTAGTGAATTTATTTGCATAGCAATAAAAATCAACATAAATTTGCAAAGAAAGCAATTTACAGTCGCAGATGAGAATATAAAAAGTGTTAATTTTCTATACTAATTTTATAGGTAAACACACTACTTAACTGAGCTATTTTATAAAACTACAAATTTGAAAACTGATTACTGGGAAGTTGTTATAGCATTAATACAAGAGTGGCAATGTTGTAATGTAAACAACTAACTTCTTCTAGAACTTAATTGAAAATTTAAATTAGAAAATCTCACATTTTAATAAAATTTTTAATATATAAAATTTTATAAAATATAACCTCAAATTTAATTAACTATGTTTAGTACCTACAACACTTAAAGGGTTAATTAAATAATAATCGTTTATTTTTGCTGTTGATTTGTTCCGCTCTTTTATTATTAGTTAGTACCTAAAACTTTGTGTTTTTCCTTCGCCCCTCTTTATTGTATTTTAACTGAATGTTTAATTAGTCGAGAGGTTCTAAAAAAAAGTTTTAACCAAATTTGACTGTACGGAAAGCCGTTCGGATACAATTTATTTTATTTTCTTGATGATATTCTATGTTTTTTTCCAACAAGATCGCTATCTTTTATGAAAAAAAATATATCATAAAAAAATAAAAGAAAATTAAAATTCTTTAAAGAAATAAAATAATAAAATAAAATATAATATTTATATATTAAAAATTATAATTATAACAAATAATAAAAAATAAGATTGATTTATATTTTACTCAAAACTTTAACAATCATCTTGCCGTCCCGCTGCCGCTGTTAGTTTATTTTTTTTTTTTTTCAATAGGAGGCAAACCGTCCCGTTGACGTCGTGGTTCTGTCTACACTAATGTTTCCGCTAATTTTTTTTTTTTTTTACTCGGAATATTTGTTCGTTGTCAATATAAAATTGTTGTCTTAAGAAATTTGAGAGGCGTTTTGTGACTGACAAAGAGAGTTTGTTTATTCAAATATTGAACAACTGAAGTGAACAAAATAAAGTGTTAAATTAATTAGATAATTTAAATAAATAAAATAAACTGCATTTAAAGAAAGAGGAAAAGAGGTTTTTGGAGTAAACACCAACCCACCTAATACTGAAATTGGATACATTATTGATTTTTCAGCAATAAATTGATAAAGTCGAAATTTATTCAACAATTATACTTATTTTATTTGTAACATATCCAGTGATAAACATATCCAATGATAAAGTTGAAAAATAAGTATTTTTGGTTATTTTCGATTATAACTTTTTTTTCTTTTTCTTTGAAAACAAAAAAATATCGACACAATTTAATATCTCTATAACTATTGAACTGATTTAAAAATGATTTAGGTATAACTTAGAGATAATTTGAACTTTAATTTGTTGGTATTTTACTAAATCAAATTAAACAATTCGTTTTCGAGATATATTGCAATATGTAGTGCAATTTCTTTAATTTTCTTTGTAACGGTTTATCTCGAGAACTACAGTCAATTCAGAAAATGTGATACATAGGCTTAAAACTTCATGACCACGTGCATCTAAATTGAATAATAAATTCCTTCCCTGTGAAATTTAACACTTTAATAAAAAAATAAAATGTTTATTTGATTTCAGCACTATTTCTTAATCTCAATTATCCACTCCAAAAGCGATAGAATTTCAATAGAATTTTGTAAGAGAAACCCATATTTTGCTCTTTCAATAGTGTTACCGTCAGCGTTGCCATAAAAAAAATATTTTTTCTACCAAAATTTTACATTTAAATAAACTTTTTTTTGCGAAAAATTATAATTGATAATTACCAGCAAAAAAAGAACTGAAAGAGAGATGAAAAAGTCATAATTTTAACATTGTGTTGTTATTGGAAGGAAGTACATAGTATTGAAAAAGAGTTGCAGAAGTTCTTTTTTTAACCCATGGTTGTCATTGCAGGGATATTATTCTTTTATGCTTCTTGTTCATTGCTTTTGAAGTACTTCTCTTAAAACTATGCTTATAATTTTTTTAATAAAAATTCTGTTTTAGCCGTATTAAAAAATAATAAAAATCTTTAAAATTTGTGAAATTTTAATTTTCCTAGAAATTATTAATCTTTTTTCCAACTACAAATACATTTATTTTCACTTTTTTGGAAGTTATTAATATTAATTTCCAAAAAAGCTCAGAATATGCACTTAGTTATACTTTTGAAGTGGTGAAAATGTTCTTTTTTGGAAGTACTCAATGTTTTTTTTATTTTTTTGCTGGGTAGTAAATGCAAAAAATAACTTCCATAAAATTAAATTATTTACCACTTTGAAAACAAAAGTCAAAATAGATAGTTTCAAAAGTTTTAAAAAATGTTTAGTCTAGTTCTTTTTCAGAAACCCCTAATAGTAATTTT